>MU005776.1:45388-208735 GCA_010093715.1 Pleomassaria siparia CBS 279.74 | reverse complement strand
GAAAAGAAAAGAAAAGAAAAGAAAAGAAAAGAAAAGAAAAGAAAAGAAAAGAAAAGAAAAGAAGCTGCTTGGAATTGATAATCGATGCTTGGGTCTCCCGTTGGATAAGAGGAGGCGAAGTGGAAATGCTGGGGGGTGGGAAACGTGTTGTTGTATAGCCTTTCCGCGGATGTGATTGGTTATTGTACGAATATTCTTTTCGTTTGATAAATCATGGATGGATCTTCTCATCGCGCGTAATCATATATGTTTCAAATTTGTATAGTACATCCACCATCCAGACATCTCCTAACCCTCCCACTCTCTCTTCACCGCCACGGTCACCGCCGATTTCACAGCCCAGCTCCTCCAGCTCTCAAAGCTCGCACTCTGCGCCTTCTTCAAGTCAAGACTGACCTGGCCCTGACTTGTATGCTTGGCCACGCTGCTTGCAGGATTCGTCTTCTGCGCCGGCGCCGCAGCATTCAATGCGTATCCGAACGACGCAGTCAAGTCCGTGGGTGCGAAGGTGGTTTTGTCACTCAGAATGCATTTGGAGCACAGGAATGTGTACGTCCAGTGTGTGGCGTTGACGTAGGTGCCGTTGGCGATGGGGGTCTGCGTGAAGGTGCCCGTTGCCACGGCAGGGGAACCGTAGTTGCTGTGGGATGATTAGTTCCAGTAGTTATTCAACATGTGCAATTATGAAGCCAGATGATATGTGTGCGGAGTGGGTCGGCCTCATGCGTAGTATGGAGGAACAGAGAAGGAGTACTTACGCAGTCTTCCTAAAACTGCTGACTATGGCTTGGGCGTTTGGCCACGCCACGACGAGCAGCTTGTTCAACATGCCGCCTCCCAGACTGACACCGCTCCATCCTGTCCCCTTGCCTCCAATCGTGGCGATGAAATCTGTGTTGCTGGAGGTGCTGTTGGCTGGCAGCGCAATGCCAAAGAAGTAGCCCGTCGATCCGATGAAGGCGTTGAACGTGATGCCGGATTTGGCGTCCGTGTAGGGCGCGGCGGTCTGTGCAGTGGTGAGGGCCGCGAGTCCGGAGAGGAGGAGAGTGGTAAATTTCATTGTGAGGGGAGGGAGGAGGGAGGTGGAGATGGACGTCGAAGATTAGAAGAGGGAAAGGAGGAGTGACTGGGGTTGAGGTATACAAGGAGGGCTAGCGATGGGTCAAGATTGAAAGACTTCGAACCAATGTCTTTATACCTCGAATAACTTCTCGTACCTTTCCCAGTACCTGGCTCGAGTCTCCCCTCGCAATTCATTTCCAGTCTCATTCGTGTACATCTACGCTCTCGCCCCCTCTGAATCTGATTAGCCAACAAGGTTCTCGTCACACATGCCAGATTACCTTTTCGATCACCTCATATCTATAGGATTGAGGCCATCCATCGGATCAGCAGAAAACCAATCGTGACACTGTAATTCCTTGGATTCCCGCTTGAAGATATTGCGCGTAGATGGGTTTCATTTCAATTACCCCGGCTCGGATTGGTGGATGCAAGGGCATCTTTGACATGTTGAGACGACCCCAAACATTTCAACGTGCGCCGACGGGGTGGGGGAGCGTTAGGATATTGCTGCACATTCGGTTGAGTGGGAGATGCGAGAAAGTCTGAAGCTTGGTTCAGGAACCGGTACTTGATCTATCGTCGGCAATCGTTGGAGATATGATCGGGCTATTTGCTCCGTATGATGGTGCCCTGCGGTGTGATTTGAAATACGGCCAGTACTGTACCTGAGCACTGTCTAATATAGAAAATGAGAGGCGGTTTGCTACAAGCATGGCGTTCTGATCCATGCGGCGTTGCTTGGTCGGTTGATCTCGGATAAGCATTTTACCCGATCTATATAGTATTGGTGGGTCCATCGGGCAGCCAACGCGACGAGAGATGATTGATTCGACTTGGCCTCTGTTGCATCGTATATTGTAAGCTGCATGGCGCAAACACATCCTTGTGATCTGTATGCGTGTCTATCTTGCAAGGATTCTGGATACAGCGCGTAATCTCATACCAAGGCCTGGGGCAAGGTGGATCTAATCGATCATTCTATTACAATCAGGTGAGCGATGCAACTACGATGGCGTGCGTTGGTACACGACTTGTGCACGTGATAGTCAAGAAGGAGTAAGAGCACGTGACCTCAACGCTTGTTTACCTAGGCCGGCGCATCTGACTTCTGCGTATATGATTGAGAGGTTTCTACAATCTCATTGGCTAGAATATGCAGATATCAACAAAAGTTCGGGTTGAATCACTACGATCACCATAAAGACTCTCGTATCTGCTATCAGCACAGTATGTCACCTGATTACATCTGAAAAGTCCGGTTCAAAACAATCTTGTTGTAGTAACAGGTTCAGTACATCTCTACAAACTAATAATCAAAGTTAATATCAAGATTTCTCTAATTAATCCAGGGAACACTACCATTGTTTATTGTCTTAATGGGTATTAACGACACCTTATATTAACAGCAGGTGTGCAGTTTCAGCTCAACGCTCTGTAGTCGTGGTAACTCTTTCGTATCTAGAATCTTATGAATTTTTAGAAGATTCTAGGAGGGTCGCCGCGTATTATACTTGTTCTTAAATTAGAACTCTTGTTCTGTGTGCTTGGCCCGTTCTAGTGTTATGCAAACAGTGGATTGATTATAGCTATGCCTCTTGCCAGAATTCAAGATGCTGCCTACATCAGCCGCGCATTTCTGTACATAGGTCTAAGGATCGTCTTTTGGCGATATAGAGCAGTAGAAGAGATTGTATCCTAATAGAGTGTTTAATAAGAATTATGTGAAATGCAAGCAGCTGCTTCCGCGCATCAAAACGCTTTATATGGTTAAGCCTAGTGTTACACTGATTAGCGGCGCTAGCCGGGTGCATTGAGGATAAGAACTCCGCATATCCGTCGGGGGGGTACTTGAACACCTCTACATCGTTCATCCCAATTCCATCATAACCACAATGGAGAAGCCATCACAGCCCTATATCCGCGATCTAGATTTCCGCGGCATTGTCGAAGGTCTAACCTACATTGACAAGAAGGCGCAACCCTTGTGTCATTATTTCGGCGGCATCCCTTACGCGCTGCCCCCCGTTGGACCTTTCCGATGGCAGAAACCACGGCCACTACCTCCGTGCTATAGATACGGGACGCATGCGAATCCGGGGGTTTTCACGGGTGCGTGTGGTGTGTGTCCGCAATCGCAGTGGTGGACACAACCAAACGATGGGTCGCTTTTTGATGAGAACTGTTTGCAGGTGAATATTTGGATTCCGGCGGGGGATTCGCCTAGAGCAGGTTTGATATAGATATTTTTGATTTGAGGTCTGCTTCTGACATAGTGGGTAGGATGGCCCGTTCTATTCTGGATCCGTGAGATTTCCGACAGTCCTCACGTTCGTACAGATTGTTGACTACGACAGATGGCGGCTTTCTCCAATTTGGCAATGCTAATGACCTTGATGCACGCGCTCTTCTCAACGAAACAGCATGTAAAGCCATTATCGTCACACCAGGCCACCGCCTGAATCTCTTCGGCTTCCTCGCGTCCTCGGAATTACGCGATTCCTCGCCTGGGTACGCTGCTAATGTCGGCTTCTGGGATCAACGCAAAGCACTGGAGTGGACATGGCAGAACATCAGCTATTTTGGTGGAGATCCGTCCAGCATCACCATCGGTGGCTACTCTGCAGGATCGCATTCGACATTCCATCAGCTGGCGTACGATCTCGGGGTCTCGGACTCGAAGAGTATCGTTCGTAGAGCCCTCATGTTGTCCAATGGGCCAGGGTTGCAGCCCAAGTCGTTTGAGGAGGCGCAGCTTCAGTTCAACGAGTTTCTGGAGGCGCTGCAAATTCCTCTCGATACTTCGGCTTCCGAGAAGCTCGCCAAGCTCCACACACTTGACGCCAAAACGCTCATCAAAGCAGTTGAGAAAATGAAGTATCACGAATTCCGTGCAACCACTGATGGCGAATTTGTTCGCCATGGCCTGATGAACGAGATCGACAATGGAACCTTTGCACGACAGATGAAGCGCAGAGGGGTCAAGCTTATAATGGGAGAGTGCCGGGACGAGCACTTCGTCTACGGCTCATGGAGGCCACCGAAGAACAGCTTCGAAGGCTTGTTCCGACGCTTGCAGGCCGACTATCCACTTGCCGACTGCAAAGCTCTAGTCGAGTACTACTATCCAAATCAAAAACTGCCCGCTGGCTGTAAAGACTGGCCTGATGCATTTGGAAGAATCTATGCCGACATTCAGATCCACCACCTCGAGCGCGGATTTGCAAATGCACTCGTCCGTCACGGCGCAGGCAATCTCATCTTCAGATATCGCATAGAATGGAGAGCGCAGTGCTGTGACCAAATGTTCCCTAAAGTCTGGGGCGTGACACATGGAACGGACATGGTAATCTGGCTCTGGGGCAGCGGCTTGCAACTGAGCAAGAAAGAGAAAGTAATAGCGAAGAACAGCTTCATCGACAACCTCGCAAAGTTCCTCAATGGTGAAGAGCTGGATTGGGGTACAAAGCACCCGCTGGGCATCCGAACGTTGACGCCAGGGGGCAAGGTCGTCTGTGAAGTCGACAACAGGATGGAAGAGAGTCTCAGAGTATGGGAAATACTGAGGAGGGCACGTGCGACAAACTTGCCAATTAGCGCTAGCTTGTGAGGTCACGTGTTCGTTCTATTAATCTACAATGTGTGCAGGTAAAGAAAATGAGTTGCCAAAGAAAGCCCAAAGTCCACCTCATCTGTTAAACCTTTGCGCCGTCGCTAGTCTGTGAAATAGGCCAGAGAGGGGTATCCGCTAGAAATCCGATCCCAGTGAATATATAGAACCGTGTATCTCGATCGCAATCGTTCACCCGAGGAGAACAGCGAGAGAGTCAAAGGATCAATCGCACTCCATTAACACCCCCTATTTCTCCCATTCCTATGCATCCCAAAATTATTCCCATCGTTCTTCTCCGTCCTACTCGCTAGGGCTAGCATCCGAATTCGCGCTCTTCTCATCACCACCCTTCGGCGCATTCACCACACCAACACTCCACCTCCCCCTCCTAAACCCAATCTCTTCTCCCCTCCGAATTAGACCATCCACCTCCTTCCAGACACCCTTCCTCAGTGCCATCTCCTCCTCTTTCCCCATGCGCACCTTCGGCAGCTCGAGGTCCTGATGTTCGACGCCGATCCAGCGGAAAGAAAGCTCAATCAACTGCGCCAGACTCTCCATTTCAAGACAGTAGCCGTAGGTGCCGTCGGCGAGGAAATCGAAGACGTCGTTTTTGCGGAAGAAGGCGGCGATTTTGGGGGTCAGCACCAGGTAGTTGTAGCCCGTTGTTGGTCGCCGGAGGAATGTGGTCGGCGTGTATGTTTCGCGTGCGAGCTTCACGAGGGTCTTTAGGAGGCGCTCGAATTCGTGCCAGTCTGGGTGGGCGATAGGACGCGTCTCCATCGCTGTAGTGGTAGACATGTCGTGTTTCGTTTCGCTCGTTTCTTGAAATTTGGAGACGGGAGTGAGTGGGCGTGCGTTTGTTTTGCCGTTGAGTTGAGCTTGCTTGCGTTGGGGAAGAATGAAATTTCTTCTTGTCGTGTAAAAGTGTGTTGGAGATTGAGAGTGCGTGATAAGTAGGTGAAAGGGAAAATTATTGGGAAGAACAATGGAGTCTAAAGTAGGCTGCGATCGAAACAGTTATATTGCTTTTACGCCAGCTGGCCACGCTACTAGCTGCGAACCACAGTTGCACCGAAATTCACTCAATAAAATCAAACAATAACCAGCCAGATAGCACGTCGAACCGCTGGTAAGCTCATCTTCACCACGATAGTGACAATACCAACAACCCCATGACTAATCAAAACAACCCATCCAGCGTATGTCTCCCAACGGGTCGCTGTAATAGATGAATACGTATTTTTTCCCCTAAAAGAAGGGTTCCATGACAAACGTTAAAAAGACAATAAAAGCGCAGAAACAAAGAATAGAAGTCGAACAATAGCTCAAACACTTAGTCTACCATGGACACCAACACTAAAGGAACAGCAAGAATGCCAACGTAAACGTAAACGTAAACGTAAACGTAAACGAAAACGAAAACACAGCCTCACCTACTTACTCAACTTAGCTCGCCACTTCACTTCACTTTATTTCACTTCACTTCGTTTCGCTTTGCTAGATACGATTCCCAAACGGGCCAAACCCATTCATCAAGCACATAAATAATAAACAGAACCTTGTTTCTCAAAACACGGCGACTCTTTTAGCGAAGCGAGATCTGGGCAGACATTATAATAGTTTCGATGTTTTTTGGGCGACCATGCACAGCCTGTCACGTTCGCTATCGGTGAGCCATTTCCATCCCTGAATTCACACCTCCGGGTGTGAATCACTGTGGAGGTTGTTCACTCACTGGTTTGTTTCTGTTGTACAACAACAATGATTCTAACACTGCTCACTTGGTCTATCGCAAACAGTGGATTAGTGCACGTAACGCCTGTTCGTACACCCGCGGTCTTGACTACGGAGGTCGTGGTGCTGGATAAGTTGGAGTAGGGGAATAGTCGGTTAGTCAAAGCACACATTTATTAAGCGAAAGAGAAGGGACACACCGATAATACAGGTCGGCATGGTAGGGTATATGTAGGATTAGTCCGGGAAGGGAATCAGGTTGTGTCTGCAGCGCGCGCACGATTATGTGTATCAAAAGTGATGTGTATCTAGGTTGTAGATCTTGTGGTTCGATGGTCAGAGTTCATGTATGAGAGGGTTGAATGGAAGATATTAGGATATTAACATGTGTGTTGAGGTTGTGCATATGCTTGCCTTATTGAACTGTCTGCACTCCCATCCATCCTGCACTCAAACACGTCTTGTCCCAGCTCCTGGTCCGAGTGACAAGGCGTACTGGCGCGCCCCATGACCAACTCACACATCTACAGGCGAGCATTTGCTGAACCCTTTCCTCGGCGACATGGCGATTGTTTCTTACCCACTGCTGCCCAGAACGGGCTTCGTCAAACACAACCATACCTACCGGCCCGGTGGTCTAATGATTGCGTTTGTTCCGTAGATTGGTATGGCCTGGTAGTTATTTCGGCGACTCCTAGAAGATTGTCCAAACCCCGGATCCGGTGGGAAACGATGTGGTATGAACATCGTGGTCATCGTGGCAGTGAGTTGGTGTAGAAGGCTGCAGGTTGCACCAAGGATAGATTTAGAGATATGGGATCCAGAATGCAGCCACCGAAGCTTGATATCGATCATTCATCCGTTCTGGCGCTACAACCTTACCTGCACGCAAGGCTTGGTAAATTATTAGCAGCGTTGTAGGGCTGATTTGGTTGTTGAGCCTGCCGATGCCGTCATGCCGCTAAGGTTGCCAACCGAGTTTATTCTTGTTCCTGTGTAGTTCGCTACGCTGCACATCACCCGCGCCGCGTCCCGGTGACTAAAGCGATGTAATAATGTAAAGATGCGGATACCAGTTATTTTAGCTGCGTTACAATGTTGTTGCGAGGTACCCACGCATGGGTCGCGACTGTACCGCGTGGTAAGTCATCGACGATCAAATTCATCCATCTCTCTAAACTTCTCGGTGGAAGATTATATTAGTCGCTTACGCCACAACCTTACCGACGAGGGGATTGTTCTGACATCGTATACAGCAAGCCACGAGTCGGCAACACTGTCGACCAGATTTTCGGCATTTTGTTGACAGAGACGAGGTGATGTATGTGGCGTCGTCCAAGGTAGTATGTAGCGCCGAAGACCGTGGATGAGGGGAAAATCAGACCTCGAGAACATCGAAATCGAAAAGACAAGATGGTATGGCTATGTTGACGTCGACCAATGACTAAGAGACGTTGTGATTTCCAAGTGTCCCCAGCCACCGCTGTCCTATTTGAACTGTAGAAGAAGAGAAAAGCATCTCCAACTCTGTTTGTTGGCAATCGGGGCATACCAGTCTTTGAAGGAGATGGAGGGTGTCATATGAGGCGACCACTTATCATGAGAGATGTCTCGGTATACACAAAACACTCCGGCGGCGGATATCACGCCGCTGAGTAAGAGGGGGGTAATCAACCCCCCCCCGTGCTGGAGTTGTCTGTCTAACCTTCGAGCTAGATAAAATCTACAGGTGAACGGAAGGACAACGTGGGCGGTGAACATTATTTCCTTCGCGATGATGCGTGACGTGGAGGATGAGATAGCATGGACAAGAAAGTTCCCAATACCATGCGTATCACACCAGTGTATTGGCGCTACTCGTATCCAGTACAAATACACAACAGCAAAGAACCGTCCGTAGTGCACCCGCCCCAAAGTGACTTCCAACGCCAACCAAGGAGATACAACCTAACGCGCTAGTGCTATACAAACCCATTTCGGAGAATACAAATGATGTGAAAGAACAATTGTGAAGCGTTTTGCAACCATTAGGTTCGCGACAGTCGTTCTGTCGGATGTGTACGAGTGGCGTGAGGGTGAAATGTGTGACACCATTCACAAATCAAAAGGTATTTGAACGTGCAGTTCAAACGTTGAGTCTAGTCGTGAAAGTCTAATCGATATAGGGGCAATCGATATAGGGGCCAAAGAGCATCAGGAAGGAGTTCCACTATTCGATTGAGCTGTTTCGACCCTAAGGCCTCTTGTCGGCGAATTGGAATTTATTTCCACGGCATCCGGGCGAGCCGTAGCCCGGTATCCGGGAGGCTGGCTCCGCTCCATCTCGTCCCTTGACAAAGCTCTTAGTGGTATTGTGAGACCCCTCGCCGAATCTTGTGTTGCCTCGACATCTCCCTGTGACACCGTGACATCGCTCTTGGGCTGATATGGTGGTGGAGCTTCGCCATGCTCGTTGAGGCCCTCCTCACGTCTGACAAAGGCGCTAGCCTGATTATGTCGCCAATTTCCATGCATCCATCGCCGGGTATTGACCCAACCATCAAGGTCCCTGGCTAAAGCATGTTGCCCGCTCAACCGCATCTGCTCCTTCCGCTTCTTTCTCCGTCGGTGTATTAACCATAGACCAACGACAATTATAGCAACGAATGCAGCGAGGAACAGGAAGTAGTAATTGAATACACTTTCGTTCCTTTGCTGTTCCCCATCCGGAGGCTGTGCAATGGGGAAAAGAGGATACTGATCTGGAGGATCGCCACTCGTCGTCGATGATGTCGATGATGTCGTGGTATTTGGTTCTGTCGAAACTGTGAAGAGGGTCGTCATAGGCTTTTGAGGTCCCATTCTAGAAGTTGAACTGCTCATCGTGGAGATTTCAACCGTAGGTGTTCGGCCTAATGGTAGTGATGTTGTCGAGGAGGGAGCATCGAAGGTTTGGGCGTTCGAGGATCCAGGGAAAGGTGATGTGAATAATAGGACTGAAGTTGAGAATAAGACATATCGATGATAACGTCCAGTTCGCCTTTGATCCATAACGGAAGCAACTACTCCCCGCGGGGAATATTGACCGAAAACCAACTGGAACGGGCCGGATGCAGCAGGTGCAACAGATAGTAGGAATTCGTGATAAGGGAAAGGAGAAGGGAGAAGAGTAGACTCTTCTAGCCCACAGCCGGGTTTGCGAAGAGGAAATTGAGGCGGGTCATCGTCTCAAGAACACGTTTGGTGTGAGCAGAAGTGAGCATGTGCGGGACAGTCTGCGATGGATGGTGATGGATGGATGATCTGATACAAAGGTAATAAACCCCGGTTCTTCCGGGAGCTTGTCTGTATTGGGTAAGGCGGTAACGTGCAGTGATTGGTGTGGCGCGTTATCATTTCGCTTGGTAATTAATTCGTGATAGATTCGCGAATCTTGCTTGAACACCCTGTTCACCACGTCAAATCCAACCTCCGCCCCACCAGTCGTCTCTGTCCCTTTAACACACTCCTGCGAATCTCCATCATGGTCAAGGCCACCAGAGGTAACTCACAATATCCCATAACCTGCCCTCACGACCGCTGACCCTCTACAGGTACACTCGTCAAGTGTGACGCGTCCATCAAAGCCATGCTTCTCGACATCGACTCCAAGAACGGCAACGACTTTATCATCGAGGATCTCGACGAGGAGCACATTCTGGTCAAGGAAACCAAGATCGCACAACTCAAGCAGCGTCTTCAGAGTGTGCGTATGCATGCTGCCTTGTTTGGCTTTAATCACTAATGCCTCACAGATGATGAAAGAACGTCTGAAGGAGCCTGAGAGCTCCGAATCGGAAGCTTAGGAAGCTTAGGTTATGACAAAGGTCTCTCATTTCTATGCCTCTACCCATCCTTATCCATCTCCAAGTACCAACGATAGTGGCGACTGCGATACAACATTCAATCAAGACATGGCATCGGCTTGCTTCGCGCCCTCGACAGCCGACAACCAGGGCGCACGTTGGGATGCATACAACTCAGCGGCTGGTGTGAGACTCTTGAACGCTTCAAAGTCGTCCAAAGATCCAACCTTGACCGACCGTCAGTCTGGCTGAATACACGAGGGTGTTGGAAGAGCACGTACCTTTACAACCTTGAGGCCTTCGAATGTTTTCGATTCGCGCCACAAAGTTGTCCCACAGTCTGGGCTGTCGGTTGATTAGAGAAATATCACTACCACCACTGCACGAGGCTTACCAGAAGAAAGACACGAAATCGTTGCCGCTGTCGGCCTTCTTGGTATGGGTCTTTGGTGTTCCTTGGACCAGCTTGAAGGCAGCTTCGGGGTACACGCCGTTGGTACTGTGCGACGATCCACTTATTTTGCGGCAGTCACCGCAATGGCAAAGAGCCTGGAGAGGTCGAGTCAACGCTGCAAAAGAGACTGGCTTATGGAAACTACCTTCATGGCAGGTTCCCCCGAAACCTCATAGCGAACATTTCCGCATATGCATCCTCCAGCTTGAGACATGATTGTGGAGTAGAACTGAAGGTTGTTGGAGCTGGACTTTGGTTGTGAGTGGTGCTTTTCGAAGAGATGGGATGATGGAGTGATGACTTGGCTCTGCCTTATCCTCGATCTTTCTTTTATACCTTACCCCGCCCCCGACGCTGCCGGAGATACCGACAACATCCCCGACTAACCGCTGGGAACTTCCTCGTGTCGCTGGTGCCCCTCTATCGGATCTGACGCTAGGCTTCCTCCTTCGAACACAAACAGTCTGGTCTGAAAGGCTCGTGACATGGGTTGAATGCATGCATGCCTACAACAAGCAAGTGGCCTTGAATTTAATGATTTATTATGGAGCGGTGTCCGGACAGCTTGTGTGGTATTCCAAATGTTTGAGCAACGTCGCGCGGCGGCATGCTATAAGCCGCATGTTTTGTGACTCTGAAAATTCAAAAGCTTACCATCCCAATAATAATCGTCACAGCATACGTCGATAATGCTTTGGGCATATGATCACTCATCACAATATACGTTGATGATCCTTTAGGCATTAGTAATTTATGCCATCTGCTCAGATGCTGTTCCATGCCGTGACGGGGTCTTGAACATTTAATTATCGTTTGGGCCCCCCTACTAGGTAGTATGACGATGGCAGATGGAGTGGTGGGGTAATTCCGCCGCTAGTGTCTTCTAGTTGAAGCACATCACGTGAACACGGGAAGTCGTCGCGTTTTCGACCAGTTGAACAGTCCACCTACCTTCAATCTCGTGGGGATCGACATTTACATTCACTCAAGTTTGTTCCCAAGCAGCCTCGCCCCACTATAACCGATGACCTTGTAATCTCTCCGCCACTAACCCACCTCATCCGCCTATCAACACACTCACCTCTATCCGCGACCACACAACACAATGGCCGCCCATGGCATCCCCAATGTCTGGACGCAGATGGACTACGTGCCACCACGGGGCCAATGCAACTTCAAACAATCTATCGTATCCGCCAAATGTCCCTGTCTGCGCTTCATGCTGCACCCGCTCAAGGTACGTTGACTCAAATTATGCAACCCTTCGCTTTCACATTGTCTAATCCCTCTTCAGAGCGCGTCCAGCTACGAATGCGACGGCTGCTACCACCACGCATCCTTCCACTCGATGGAGAGCCCGGCCGAAGACGAGATACGGAAGCGATGGGCGCAGGAAGCGCAGGAGAAGCAGGATGCCGAGGAACAAGTCGGTCCAAGACCGAAGAAGAGGCTGAGAGAAATTGAGTATGGGCAGCAGCGCAATCAGAGTGGGAGCGTTGCGATTCCAGGCCGCTTTCTTGACAGTGGCATTCTGGGCCCGGGGGAGCCGGTTTTTGGTGCTGGCGCAAGCAAGGCGAAAGCGAAAGCGAAGAAGAAAGGTGCTCAGCCGGTTGTCCGCACGCGAGGCAGCATCAGATCGAGAGGCAGGGTCACTGAGGTGCTGGAAGACGATGATGACTACATTGAGCTGGTTTGTGAGTGTCGAGATGGGACGACAGCGTAGATTTGGACATTTGGAGTTTGGGATTTATTGGAGGATACAAAGGTCGCAGCACGATACACATCCCAGCGCGCTGGAATGGATCAAGCTTCAGCTATGCGCGATGTGGTTTCGGGGCTTACATATCATAGTCTCGAGATATCCAGTGGGTCCGCTTTCTCTCTTTTTCCATCTTCACAACTTCTGACCGATAATGCCAAGACGTCGAAAATGACTCGCGTAATTCATTCCGACTTCGCGTTCCTCGGGCAAACAGCCTCACAATCTCACTCACCCAACACCATGCTAAGGCGAACTCGACGCAGATAACCCACCAGCAATCTCACGCCGAGATCGCCCTCCACCCTACCTCTCCAAGGCCGCGTAACTCACCGCATTTCCCAAAATGGCGACTCCAACGCCTTTCACAAAGACGCCCCAAAAGCACCCGCAAGCCTTCTCCTCGCCCATCCCCCGCAGCGTGCCACCAATGATGAATTTCGACTCGCCCTCCGTGATGACTCTGTTGCAAGAAGGTGGCATCGGCATGGGGATAAGCATGAGCGGGATGGGCATGAGTTCGCTGGGACTGAGCGCAAGCGCCATGGGTCGCGCAGACGAGGACGAGCGGCGGCGGAGACTAGAAAACATCATCGCAACGCTGAAGACGAAGCCGGGAAGAGTGAGCGAGGAGGGTATTATTGGGTTGTGTAAAAAAGAGGGGCTGGATGTGGAGAGGGAGGAGATGCCCGATGGGACGATTTCGCTGGCCTTGGTCATTGGGAGTGAGGTCATGTGTGATGTAAGTTTCGCTCTACGCGCAGAATCAACTTGGGAGAGTGCAGGACTGAGACTGTATAGGTCTTTGTGCGCAACGGCGAGATTGAAAGTGTCAAGCTGGAAACGGCCATCGATCGTGAGCGTCCAGGCTTAGATTTTGGTCCCACGGGCTCCAAGATTCTCCTCCAGAGCCTGAGTCCGCTGCCTGGCATGACCAAGATCAATCTCACACTGGAGCGCTTCTCTCACAATCTGGATAAGCTTCTACGAATGGACAAGCTGAGCGCGCCGGAGAACGGAGGCGTGAGCTGCTACCAGGCCATATTCGGCGTGTACACCAGTCTCAAAAAGCTCTTCGAGCACGAGAAAAAGATGGCACTCGCAGTTCTAGAAGCGCACACCCCATACGCGAGCCAAAAGGCAGAAAGAGAAGTGCTGTGCAAGAAAAGCGGACGCCCTAGAATCAATGCTGGTACATGTCTCGGTCTATCTCTGGAATACTGGATGGACAGACGCCACTTGATTCCTAGAACTCTCTCCAAACAGTCTACCTCGGCGAAGGGAAAAGAGAAAATGAACGTGGACTCCTCCTCAGACGGCGATAACTACCCCGAAGATGGCGACCCGTCCAATAACAAAATCTACGCCCTGACCATCGAGTGCGAGTCGTCGCCGTCATCCATGTACTCGCCGATTCGGATTTCCGATGCCTGGATCTCGGATTCTATCGAGAAAGCGCCCGACGTCGCAACGGGAGATATCGACAATATCCTGTCCAACACCCCCTCGATAGACTGGCTCGATCCACCGCCCACGTACCTCCCCTCGGTCGCAGCGGGCGGAGACCACGATGCCATGAGTCTCGATGCTGCGCCGGGTAGACTACCCAACATACGGTTTGTGGCACAGTTCAACCCGCCGCTCGTGGTCCCGCTCACGGTCTTCATAAACATCTACCAGACGCTTGGCCTAGAAGTACCGCAGGATATCCGAGCCACGACATTCACGGGCCTGGCCCTTCGACCGGGAGAGCCAGACCCCGGACTAGAAATGGCAGGGGACTCGACGCCCGAAGTGCGCAGTGAGAAGACGGTCTTGGTGCTCAACAGCGACGGCAACGAGGAACAGCGTACACACGCCAACTCGCTCTACGTGCCCAAAACAGAATTCTCGCGCACCATGGAAGCACTGCCGTTTCACCACCCAAAGCAGATAATTCAGATCTTGCCTACGCTGCGGCAGTACGCGTTCACGACGTCGCTGCTGCAACATACGTTTCATTCCACCTCGCCTTCTCCACCAACACCATCACCAGCGGTACAAAAGTCAGCAGCGACAACGACGGCGACGACGACGACGACGACGACGGGGACATTGCAACTCACGCCCCCGCCTACACCCTCTAGAACCACAACTGCAGAAGCTCATCCATTGCGCGCACCACCCCTCCAACTCGACACAACACTCTCCTACTCCCCGCCCACACCTCGCCTGACCCTCTCCTTCCCCCACCCCTCCACCACGTCCCCCCTCCCCTTGTTCTCGTTGTCGTCGTCGTTGTCGTCGTCGTCGTCGACATCATCAGCCGCCTCTCTCCTCTCGGCACTAATGTCCACGTCGCTCTCCCCGCCGCGGCCGCCGCTCAGAATCAGCATCGACGTCCATCCGAACGCGGACCTCGTCGTGGGCGATCAGAATGTCGTGGACTTGGCGCCGCCGCCGCCTCCGGCTGTGATGAGCGGTGAATTGGGGGGGTTGGAGTTGAGGGCCGAGGATGAGAGGGTGAAGAGGGTGGCGAGGGCGCTGGATGTTTGTGGGGATTTGGGCGTCTGGGGCGAATGGGTTAGACGGGGTGTTGGTGCGTCGTAGATGGTAGATGGTAGATGGTGGTTGGTGGTTGATAGGAGGGAGGTGATGACCATGGATGCAAGGCGGAGAAGGGCGGAAAGGAAGGCTGCGGTGACGCCCTTGGTGTTAAGAAGACGACCATGTATGAAATGTACCAATCTACGTATGCATGTTAGATGCCCCATCGGCAGCTGCCGAGTACACATGTCCCTTTCTGGCCGATGTACCTTTACGACTGGACAGACAACCAACATGTGGCATCACGGTGAGAGAGGTGCATGTGTTTTAGGGTGAAGATCCAACTTCAATATGGTGTCTAGATTACAGAGACTGTGTGCAGTACACAGGCATGGTGATTTATATCGTCATGTGTTGAGGGAGCATCTCAAGTAGAGACGGGAGAGGAAGAAAAAAAAAAGGGAGAGGAAAAAAAAAAGGGAAAGGGGGGGGGGGGGTATGATCATCTATCCGTCAGCAGTCCGTCTACACACATTTCAAGGCTTGTTAACCTCGACGACCATCTCCATCTCGACGTGTTCCGCCTTGGCGGCGAACTCGGCCACGTCCGCGCCCTCGACCTTTCCGCAGAGCGTCTCGACCATGATACCGGTGATCTGGTAGGGGTCGCCGTTGGATGCCGGGCGCCGGTCCTCAAAGTATCCCTTGCCCTCCTCTGCACACGCGCGCGGGACGCGAACCGAAGAGCCTCGGTTGGCAACGCCCCAGGTGAACTTGTCGTACGACGAAGTCTCGTGCTTGCCCGTCATGCGCAGCATGTTGTCCTCGCCGTAGACGCTCATGTGTTCCTTTTGGCGCTCTGCCAGCTTCTCCATGGCGGCCTCGATGTGCTTCATGCCGCCGTCGGCACGCATCTCCTTGGTGGACACGTTGGTGTGAAGACCGGCGCCGTTCCAGTCGCCGGGGATGGGCTTGGGTGCGAATGTTACCTTGGCGCCGAACTCTTCAGCTACGCGGTGCAGGATGAACCTGGACATCCACAGCTGGTCGCCCACTGTATTACGTTATTAGCATGTGTCATGGTGACAATCCCGGCAGGATAGGGTAGCGTCGGGGGAGATTTCGGCACTTACGCTCAATACCCGGGCAGGGACCGACTTGGTACTCCCATTGGGCAGGCATCACCTCGGCGTTGGTGCCAGAGATGTTGATACCGGCGTACATGCACGCCTTGTAGTGAGCCTCGACAATGTCACGGCAGAAGACCTTGCCGGTGCCTACACCGCAATAGTAGGGGCCCTGGGGAGCGGGGAAGCCGTTCTTGGGCCAGCCGTAGGGCCAGCCCTGGGCGTCGAGAAGTGTGTATTCCTGCTCCAAACCGAACCAGAAATCATGCGAGGCATGTGCCTTCATGAGGATGGCGGCGTCGTGTCGGAAGTTGTAGGCGTTTGGCTTACCGTCGGAGCCCCAGGTCTCGCACATGACGATAATGTTGTCAGCACCGACGCGGAAAGGGTCCGGGTAGAAGGCGACGGGGTGTAGGTGGACATCGGAGTTGTTGCCAGGGGCTTGCTTGGTCGAGGAACCGTCGAAGTTCCATTTTGGGAGCTGCTTGATATCGGTGACCTTTTGGTCGAGCGTCTAGAAGGAGGGGCGGGTTAGCAATGATTCCTGACAAGCGAGTCTTTCTGTGGGAAGCTGGGCTGCTTGTGCCCGTCGGCTAGGAAGGATGCGCGTCTCTTATCGCGGGGGTGGTCGATAAGGAAACGCCACAACAGTAAGAGGCGCCTCAACGAAGCGTGGGTGGATGGATGGATGGAGAAGCAGAACAGAACAGGAGATGCGTTTGCTCACCTTGCATTTTGAGCGGAGGCCGTTGGAGCCGTCAATCCAGACGTACTCTGCGATGACCTTGCCGTGTTGTGGGAGCTTGAGGTACTTTTCGAGCTGGGACCATTTGTTAGCAGCAGTAACAACAAGAATAGCAACAGCACGGGTGAGCAAAGAGCCCAAGAAAGACTTACATTGCTCGTGTTGGACAGAATTGATGATTCGGCCTGCGCGATTATCTGTAAGCAACATTGTGTATACCGGCCAATTGGCCCGGCAGGCAGCAGAAACATACCATGGCTGTGGTGTGTGGGGGGTGTATGTGTGATGGGAGGGTGATGGGAGGAAGATGGGAGGAAGATGGAGTAGTAGTGATGATGTGGTGATGAGTATCTGGACAAGGAAGCAAGAGTGGTGGAGGTAGGGTGGAAGGGAGTGGGATAGGCGGGAGATGATAGTAGCCGGGGGGACAGTTCCTTAAGTAGTCTTCTGCCCAGGAAACACAGAGAGAGAGAGAGAGAGAGACAGAGAGAGACAGAGAGACAGAAGAGCTGTTTCGGTCTGTGGCGGGGCGCAAAGATAAATGTTAGGCTGGCATTAGGCCAAGAGACGTCGCCGAACTGTATCCGTGGGATGAAGAAGCAACACAATGCAGAGCAATCAAGTCGGCTCACGGCGCCTGGCTAACGGTACTGGGGGGGGGGGCCCCCCCCCCCCCCGTCATCATCCCCCCTTCCCCCCCCCCCAAAAAAAGCCAGAACCCACGCTCTCTAATTATTAGTTTACATATTAGCTGCCGCTAATTACCTGTTACATCAATGGTTTTATTAAAGAGAGATATTAAAAGAGGGAGAGAAGCAATTATCCATTCGTCTTCCTCGTGCTTCTCCCTCGTTGTGAGCAAAAAAAGCTCGCTTGACGGGGGAACAAAGACAGGCAGGCAGACAGGCCGGTTGGCCACGGCCCCTCAGCCTCAGTGTCCCGACTTTGACCGCCGTGTTCCTGGATATCGTCGCCGCCGCGCGTGGGCTAATAATAATAATATCTCTCTTTTGGGCCAAGATAGGGATCCGTAGTTGTAGTTTGCCCCGGCAACCTCGTGAGACTGCGGGCCGATCTTTTACCGCTCCACTATTATGCATGACTGTGTCTGTATGTAATACATTATTACATACTAGTACCTTTGTAGGTAAATAGCATATTATCATTATTATGTATGTACCCACGTTGTGTAGAATTGATTGATTGAATCAAATAATGATTATAGAAACAACCATTCATCTCTGTAATGTCGACTCACACGCCGTGTGTCCACGTCGGCCGTTGTTGCAAGTCTTACCAAGGTAATACCTAATTATTAGTTAGCTTTGTACTACTGTACCTACACCGAGGACGAGTATACATACGGAGTAGTAGGGCAGTACTGTGGTATGTAAAGCCGTGGCTGGACACTGGACACTGGACCAGACGCAGGGTTATTCATGGCGGGGCGATAAGGCATAAGGCCGACCAGTCCTGGCTATCCTAGAGCTGCCCGCCGCCGCCGCCGCTTTCATCAGATCAACGCGTCAAGGGCGTTCCAACTCCTGTTCACGATGCCTCGCTCCAGCCTCCAGCCTCCAGCCTCCAACGTCCAACAAGTCGTGCAATCTGTCCGTCGAGTACAAACTGCTCATCATTCCCGCAAAAGTCTGGACCTCGAAATTGTCGTCTGACTTGCCATCATATGCGTGGGGGAAGATGCAACATGCCACCTCACACGAGCATTCACAAAGGGGGCTGGGCATTGTCGTACGTATACGTACATAATATCATGGTCTTGTTGGTCGAGGATGAATTGAGGCTTTTTTTTTCCCGCCGTCCGCCACCACCTAATAATACCTCGTTGCCTTTCAACAGAGATTTTCCGCTGCCAACACCCCATACAGTATATGTATGTATGTATGTATGTACTGTACAAGCATGCTCAAGGCCTGTACATGGTGACTATGTAGTAATTCGCGCATTTGCTAATAGCTAACTTTTAGCTAATTAACTCGATATTCTCCTCGCCCCAGACCCCACCATGTGAATGATAATCTCTGCCGAATCCAAAATCCGTGTTCCAAGCAAATGCAGAACCAAATGCTTCTCGAAAAACAGAACAATGTACATACATACGATCGTCACGATGGGATGCGATGTCGGCCCTCGGCGGGGCGTGTTCGAGTCCTTGTCGGCTCCTAGCTGCATCCCCGCAAGTGCGGCGCAACAAAATGGTGGGGCAAGATAAGCCCACTGGCCCGTGACGTGATTGGCCGACGATGATTGATGGTCAAACGTAATTCTGCCCGCGGGGTGGCTTGGTGTCAAGTCATAGAAACCAAACATGTGCAAAAACTTGTCAGAGTAAAAGTATTTCGAGCAGCGAAAAATGGAAAATGGAACATGGAAAATGACATATAGCCAGAGTAGGTTGACAAGGCTAGATAGTGGTGATCTGCGACTGTGGCGGTGCCATGGGTCGTATTCGGGCCTCGCAGATGCTTACATGTGCTTTCCCCATATCAGATCACCCACACGTTCCGGTCGGCGGCGAAGGACGGAGAGCTTGGTCCAGTACTAACTGATTATGTATTCCTCCTCTGACAACCGCATATGTACAGTACAACTGGGGAAGCCCCATGTCTCCATTTCCCTCGAATTCAATTTGCACCAAAGATATCGTCCGTCCAAGATTGAAAATTACACAGACGCATATGTGTCCATCGACTCGTCTAGTCCGGCTTGAGACGCACGTGTTTGTTTTTGTTTTTTTTAAAAAAAAACATATCATCAAAAGGGAGTTGGGTCCAGAGAAGACAAGTCCATGTCATGACATGAGGTCAATCTAGTCTCTAGTCCAGTTGGACATGTCCTTGGCAGGTGGGCATTGGTGGCCAAGTCGCTGTTCCTGCATGAGGCAAGAGCATATTCTAGTCCCAAAACCTGCCTGTCCTTTCTCAACGCCGTCCGAAGGCCGGGGCCTAGCTACCTTTGTAGGGGAAAGCAACCCTCAAAACGTTCCAGCAGTCTGGTAACCTGGGGTTGGTGTTATCTCTGCCACGTCTGACCTGCTCCAGTAATTACTCCCCAGACACTGACAGCCCTGGTAGGTGGTTAGTCATCATCATCATCATCATCATGGACAACTGGTGTGTTCATTCTGAGACTGATCCAAAATGTGAACATCAGAACCCCATTGAAACCGGCCATGGATATACTCATCAACCCACACCACCGCGAGTGTCGTCAATGAGCAAAGATGGCGCGAGACAACAAGGACCCTGAACTTGGCAAGCCTGCTCATCACCCTCCCTGTCAACACTGAAAGGGCCGAAGCTGGTCAAATGTTGGTCTGTACTAGAGCCAACGCTCACGTGATGTCCTCTGTGAGACCAAGTTTGCCATGGTAAGAAAGCCCTGTCCGACCTGTCCAGTCAGTTTCTTTACCTTTTCAAAAGACATGCCTTAAGTTTGCTGTCAATTGCCAGCTCCATTTGCCAACCCGTCCACGCTCTTCTCTCTGCGGTATCCGCCTTGCAGCAAATTCATACCCGTCATTGCATCGAGCTGGCAGCCCCGGAGCCTGGCCTTGTACTACTCGGATTTGTGCATAACCATCGCCCTACCCGCCGTCAGCCACGTTCTTTACTAGCTTTTGCCCCATCTGGAAACATGTCGTCGCATCAGACGTCTTGTTTCGACGTCAAGAGTTGGAAGCGTTTGGCCATCCTTCGACCCGTTTCCGCCACGCTAAATTGTCTCCCAGAACAATAAGCTTGGAGAGAAATCAAAAACTGGTGCAACATGAGAATCGCTTGCCCCGTCGTAGTCAGGCCATCCAAACATTGTTTAGACCAACAGAGTAATAGCTAGAAGCTATCAGTCCTTCGTTGGTAGTGAGGTAGTACATGAGTCTATCAACGTACGAAAAGTCGCCCTGTTTGCCATGTGGTATATTTGGGCAACCTCCCACTTACCCTTGCTTCGATTCCCTACTCCCAATTCTAGACTTCTCTTGTACGGCCTTGTTGCAATACCGGCGTTTCCAAGCCAAGGCTTCTCTCATCGGGATAGCAGTGATATAAGCAGCTCTCAGCATGTGCCACACCGAAGACGTATTCCACAAGCCCTGTCGCCACTGGGGACGTGAGAGGTTTGTAGAAGGACCCTGCTGTCGCTCAAGAATCGTAAATGGTCACCATACCGGCTGTGGTTATATCAAGAAAATCGGGTCAGTAAACAGCAATGAACCGTGCTCGGGCTGCAAGTCTCGCATGGCCCGTGGAGGAGGTTGGCAGCCTTTTGCCAAAGTGAGCAACGACGGGTGGGCTAGAGTCGAAGAGAAGATCCGACAACGGTCTGTGGAGTATGACGATTTTCTGTACTTGCAAAATGGTAAGCAGCCTTCTTGTCCAAGCAGCCAGTCCACTTTGCTTATGATTATGGCAGCAAGGCAGATGAAATGGCGTAACGACAAGCGATGGTTAGGTTATTGGAGAAAGTGGTTGCCGTCCTATTGAAGTTCCTTGCAGTCCCCGTGCAGCTGAGTTCCTTCCGCATTCAGCTGATGAGAAGACACTTGAGGGCCAATTCGCCCCTCGCCCCATGCCAGTATATAAACCCTGCATAGCATCGCTTGGTCCTGGGATGAGACATGGCGACCTGACTCTGGACTGACCTTGGACTGAATTTTGATGCTCGATGGATGATGCACAGTCGTGAGAGGTCATATCCCGAGAGGAGGGGTGTCAGCCCTAGGAGAAGAAGTGGCGGCCATCGAGAGACTACTGTGGAACCGAGATGACGGACATGTTCAGATAGGACGATGAAACAGGTCAAGGAAGAAGATGTGAAAGAATCAATCGAGGCTGGCAGGTAGAGAAGACGAGGAAGTCGTCACGGGAGTTGGATGAGCTTGAGCTCGGGCCTCGTGGTGTGGCCAATGAGAAGCTTGATGACGAAAACGTACAGTACCATCTCTTTCTCCTAAACACCGACACTTGAGCAACATAAGGTCCTCCTTGTTCTCATTCAATCTTGTCTCACTTCACACTCTTGCATTGCAAGACCGTAACCACACACGGTCGATGGAGCACGCATCTCGCACAGGGCGGTTTATTGTTTGGTAAAGGACCCGTGGAAATGACGGCAAAGGGACCCCCGCATGTTCATGTCGTGCCTTGGTGGGACACAGTACGGCCGAGACGAACCATGACTGACAGAGCACAAGGTTGCCTCATAGGTATAGATATGTATGTACAGTACATACATGTATCCGTCTCGTGGCACTCGGCATCACCAGCCGCCCCACCCATTCGCGATGCTGTACTTGGAAAGAAGCTTGATTGGATTCTTTGGGCAGGAGTGCTGGCATTTCGCTCACTCTTTTGCGATCTTTTCGGTTTCTCAACCTTTGCACTACATATATACATAGACATTGCAAATTACAATATTCTTTAACATAATACTGGCCAAGCACAACATGCTTAGGCTTGTTGTAGTCGTGGTCTTACTAATCACTTGCACAGCTCAATGTAATCTTCAGTCACCACCTCGTCACGTACGTCTCTGAGCATCGCCGTCCTCGCCTCCTCGCCGGCAATGCAAATACACAAGATCAACGTACTGTACATACATAGACAGTAGGAACATTCTCGCCTCACATATTCAACGCTATGCCATGATTCCACCGTCATCGAATACATGTACAACATTCTAGCGCGGCGCCCTGGCCCACACTAGTCCGACTTGGTACCATGTCATTCGATCGTGACAGCACTACATATGTAGCTCCAATCCGTTGCCTATCCACAGTCGATCAAACGCCGTCCCTGAATCGTGATCCAATGGTCAACGGTGGCGGAGTAAATACCTTTCTAGATAGCTTTGAGATTTGGCACACCAGCTCAGCCTACCTTCTAGAGATGGACCTCGACTTGTCTGGAAGCAACACTAGTAATTGCGCAGCACCAAGGGGGATTTTATGGTTTCGGGAGTTGTAGCCGTAGGTGTAGGTGTAGGTGTAGGTGTAGGTGTAGGTGTAGGTGTAGGTGTAGGCGTAGCTGTGGAGGAGATGGGCCTGTCTGTTGTCTATTGTCTGTTGGTCGTGATGCAGCGTCGTGGTGTTGGGTGTTGGGTGTTGGGTGGAGAGGCGGGCACCTGCAATATTAATAACCATAATTACCGGTATTTTCACCCACGGCCACTAGAGCAAATGGGGATAATAGGGGTCCAAATGGTGCGACGTTTTAACTTTGTCATCTTTGTCATCTCTGCATGTCCATGTGCATTAGGTACTCGTACCAAAAGATGATGCCCGAGAGAGATTATTATTATTATTATTATTATGTCTATATGTGTGTGTGTGTGTGTGTACAAAGGTATGGCCGAAACAAACTAATAATCAACACGGTGCCATGTTCAATATCGTGGTGGTAAGTAGGCCTTTGTCCAATATAGAGTGAATCTTCGGTGGAGTTATTAGGTCCAAAGAAGACGAGATGGCCTAGACGCTAGAAAATCACCACCAAAGCACAACCGCAAGCCAGCTTCCACGTGAATCATGCGCATCTCTCCGATAATCCAGGGTACATACATATGTATTAAAAACTGGGCGGATATCAGCCGGATGGGCCCGCCACCCCTTGTACAATGAATGAATGGTACGAGAGCCATGGAGGGTAAAAAGACAGCGGCAGCCCGCTCGCTGTATTACGTCCCAAGCTCCTTACAGGAAGACGTGGTACGTACTTACATATGCAACATACCTGTGCACCTGCGACACTCCTGGGTCCACCAGATTTATGTATGGCATTTGGTCGTCGTTGTCGTTGTCGTCGTCGTCGTCGTCGCCGCGCTCTCTCATCCCCGGATTTCCAAATATCCACACTTGTCTGCACCACTTCAGGCCTCGTTTTCTGACTGTTTCTTACCATATCCTCACTCTCTCACAAAAAAGACGCCGAACGGGTGGGTCGAAAACAACGGGCAATATCTCGAGATCGCCGGCAAGGATTACCCTCACAAAGCCATTCCAACCCCGACTCTGACCTCGACCTCCTATCCCGCGCGCCGCCGCCGCCGCCGCCTCATCTCACTCTCAACACACACACACATACACACACCCTCTGTCCAACCATCGCAAATACCATGGGTCATTGATGGGGCCGACATTCCCTTTGTATCCGACCCACCGCTCCCTCTCTCACTCTCCGCATACTTCTAGTCCCTCCTGAACCACCCACCACCTTGATATTGTGCTACGCGGGCACGCAGCACGCTCTCCCACAGTCGCGCTTCACCTGTACCCGCCCGCCATGCATCGACCCACGCGCTCAGATGCCGGAGATATTTCCTCGCCGCGCTCCAGTCGCGCTCCCAGCTTCAGCAGCGACAGACCCTCGGTCGCTGGCTCTGTAACCTTTCAGGTGCCCTCCAGCGTCCGCCCTGCACCCGCCTATATTGCTGCTTCGGTCGCCTCGCAGACCGTCACCGATCACCACAAGCAGCACAGCGACCACGCCTACGACTTGGACAACGATGACGAGGCTACCAAACTGGTCAATGCCCTCTTCTCCGAGCCCGCCCTTTGCTTGCTCAATGCCTTCCTCGACCACCTCTTGTTCGCCTTCTTGTCTACGTCCCGGTCGCCCTCCCTGACTGCCATCCGGCCCGCCATCACCGAGGTCCTTAAGCCACGTCTGGCCCGCGACGCAATGGCTACAGCCGACGAAGAGCTCCAGGGGCTGCTAGCCGGGGAGGATGATGAAGAGTTTCCAATGGACGGCAAGGCCGACACCAAGTGGGACGTGGAGAAGGTCTGGAAGCGGACGCGGCTGAGGATCATGGTCTATACCCGCCTCGGCGAGCTCGAGGACGAAGACGAGGACCGATATGTTCAACAAGAGCGAGGGCTCAGCATGGACGAAAACGATGACGACGAGGCAGGACTTGTGTCGTGGGCCTCGGCTATCTTCTTGACATCTGTAATGGAATATGTTGCGGAGCAGACGCTGATCGTTTCTGGACAAGCTGCCTTTGCACGCATGGCCGCCAAGATGAACAAGGCCGCGCAGACATCCCCAGGCGGTGGAGATGAGCCATTAGAGCGTATAATTGTCCAAGACTTTGACGTTGAAAAGGTGGCCTTGAACTCGGCGCTCGGCAGGCTTTGGAGGACCTGGAGAAAGCGAGTGCGCACACCCATCAAGCCTCTATCGCCCGTGTCCAATGGATCGCACCACCAGTCTGGTTTCACCAGCCTGAACCGACACAGGATAAGCCATGACGCCGTTGACGAATATGACGACGTTTCCGAGACGCCAGAGTATAAACCAACAGAAACCGAAATCGCAGCCAACATTCCGCTCCCCATCAGCGACAACGATGTGGCAGAGATCGAGGTCCCTGGATTGGCTCCAACTTTTGAAGAAGAAGAAGATGAACAAGACAACGGCGCCGAAAACCCCGTTGCCCAACCCATGCGTCCCTCGAGCGTTGTAATGTTTATGCCTGCGGATAACTTTAGGAGGAACTTGTTGAAGGAGCGTCCCCTGTCCATGCCTCCACCAGCGACGTTGCCTTTCGTAGTCTTGGCGAAATCTGATTCTCCATCACAAGTCAACGCCGAAGACGAAGATGAAGACGAAGATGAAGACGAAGATAAAGATGAGACCGAGACCGAGGCTGAAGCTGAGGCTGCGGTTGAGGCTGCGGCTGCGGCTGAGGCTGAGGCTGAGGCTGAAGATGAGGCTGAGGCTGAAGATGAGGACGATGACCTGCCATTCGTAACGTCCATGGAGAGGCCATCGAACGACGAATCATACATCATGGACGAGCGTCAGGAGGCCATGCCCCGTGTAGAGGACGAAGATGACGGCAGCGACGACGACGATGCCGACATGGTCGCTTTTGCTGCATCGACTGGAATGGGATTCGGCATGGGCCCGGGTTCAATAAGTCAAGTCAAGACGAATGATTTTGATCACCATGGCGCTGAAGAAACTGCGAAAACTCCAACTCAGGCAGGCTACGCTGAAGGACCCCAGGTGTTATTGACCAGGAGAGTGTCTATCAAAGAAACGGGTCCTCCCGGGATAGTCCGCACGTACTCTACACGCAGTTCCACTCCCCGCGATAGAACACCAGCTGCGACTCCTATACAGGAGGACACACCAGTCGTCGAAGACGTTTCCGAAAGTGACGACAGGAGAGGTTCGAAGGCTATTGGCGTGGCGCATACTTCCAACGTCCCAATTTCTGTCAAGCCATCGCCTCCGGTAGAAATGGCAGCCAAAGACCAGCCTACGGGGCACACCAAGCAACCTGCCCTTGGCGGTTATGTGGAAGTACTTCCTCGTAACTTTGCCACAAGTCCAACTGCTTCTCGTCGGGAACCAAGCCCAGAGAAGAGGTTCACACCTGAGCCCGTCGCTCGGCAAATGCAAGTTGAACAGCAGGAGATTCAGCGCAAGGAATCACCGCGAATCAATACATCACGGAAAGATGCACTCCCGCCAGTGCAAGAATTGGAACCTGATGCGACAAAGCCACAGCAGGCTGTCATTCCTGAAAAACAAGTCCAGGATGGTCGACGCAGCACACCTCCTCATGCCGGGCCCTCCAACGGCGATCGTGCAACTCGTTCAATAGAAGGTTCTCCACGGGTTGCTTCTAGGACCTCGCCCCCAAGAGAGAGTCCTCCGAAAGATAACCCGAATCGCAATCGATCGATTCAATCCCGCGACACCCCCGTGGCCGTGCCCGAGCGTTCATTGAAACACAACCTTGAGAGCTCGTCTCGCTCTCGCGCTGGTACTACCGAGACCATTTCCGGAGAAAGATCTGCGCTGAAGCGTCTCTCTTCTTCTTCATCAACCGCCATGTCTGTCTCTACCTCGATACTCCACAGTGCTCGCGATTCAGATGTGAGTATTGATGGCCGACCTCGAGGACTGAGTGGGCGCATGTCCGAGGAAGATCGTACGCGACAGTTTGATTCTCTTGTGAAGGGCCAAGACACGGTCAAGTTCACTCTTACACCCCAACACGTACGTGATATGGATGTAGGAAACCTCATATATCTTCTGATGGAAGCCGTTAACACGAATAGGGAACCCCTGTGGTGAAGAAGAACGACGAAGCTCTCAAAAGGCCTGTCGAGCCAGTCAGCCCGGTCGACCCTCCAAGGCCTACCACCGCTACCGTCACCGTCTACCCCCGTGTGAATGCAGACAAGGATAATTCCTTCGGCTCCCAACACTTGCCATCTCGCTCAGCTTCTCGAAGCAGGGGTCCGACAGCTTCGTCGGGCCGATCTGCAAACAAGACTATGCTGGCAAAACCTCTCGCTAGAGGACCACGCATCGAGTTTGAGTCTATGCGTGACTTTGCAGACTTTATTCGATCCACCGGACCTTCTGCGAATGAGGACCGACCTGTGCAGCCCTTTGTGACTCTGAACAATACTGCTAACAAATCGCCCCATGGTCCGACACCATCTCTTGGAGGGCTCGCTCGCAGGCTGTCAACAAAGCAGTCACCTTCTCATTCGCACACCAACTCTACCGTCGGTGAAGGCCCATCCGCAAAGATTCGTGCCCATATGGAGCCCCGCAGTCCAGCTGGCATTCGCAGTGGTAACGATGATTTGATCGACTTCATCCGCCAAGGACCACCTGGACCATCTGGCGGGGGTCAGCACAGGATACCGCGGAATGTAGCACCATTCCGATCCACGGTTGACTCGGATCAGTTTGACGAGATGCTCGACGAAAACGGTAATGTCGAGTCCACCTACGGATCTCAGGTCTCTACCGCTTCAAAGCACTCTGAACACACGACCAACTCAAACACTGGCCTGTTGCCCGCGGCAAGTGTCGTGCAGCCTGCATACTCCAACACCCCACAGAACCTCTCCGGAAGCCTGTCCAATCCCGAACCTCACATCCAACGCACCCGCCGCCGTATCAAAGACCCCTACGCCATCGACTTGACCGACGATGAGGATGACGATCTATTGACAGCACTCCCAACCTCTGCGAAGCGAGAGGAGAGTCTGATGGACTTCTTGAACAGTATGGAACCATCTTCAAGCAACGAACCGCAGCCCCTTCTACTCGACCCAGCTGTCATTGCTGCTGCTCGGGCTCGCATCCCGATAAACGGCGCTGGCTCGTCTGTCAGCAGTGTACCCTCCTCCGGGGCTGCCACTAAGAACGGGGTGAACCAGCGCTCCGGCCCGGTTCCTTCCGTACAGTCTAGTCGATCAGCATCAACAACAATGTCACCGGAATCGCCGCATAAACGTGGACCTCGAGTTCAACCACGAACGTCTGGTGCAAGAGAGGCCACGGTTAGTAGGTCAGCCACTGACGACCTCGCTGACTTCTTACGCAATTCTGGACCGCCTGAGCCAAGACAGCCGCCTGCATCTATTCAAAGGGAAGAGTCGAAGCGCAGATTTTGGCGAAGAAAGACGCCTGAAATGGCGTAATGATTGATTTACGAGAATGTCCAAAT
Organism: Pleomassaria siparia CBS 279.74; assembly: GCA_010093715.1. NCBI lineage: Eukaryota > Fungi > Ascomycota > Dothideomycetes > Pleosporales > Pleomassariaceae > Pleomassaria > Pleomassaria siparia. The sequence goes on along the minus strand of MU005776.1, from coordinate 180,386 downwards.
ACGCTTTTTGATGATGGCGAATCGATTGGTGAGCATACTATCCCCCTTTTTTCTTGGATCTGCGATCAGATAACCGGATGGTATTGGATATGATGAGTTCTGCAAGTGCCGAACGAGAACTCTTGTGGACGAGCTTTACTATCATCACGGCTTTTCTTTTCTTTTCTTTTCTTATTGTCTGTGTGCAGCATGCGAGACACCAAAGGCAATGCCGGCTTCCCTTCTTGGACATCAAACTAGGGACATGGAAGTTATCATTCTCACGACCATATACATTGTATGGGCCCAAGGACGCAGATTGGATTTCTATTTGGGTCGTGTTGTTTTTGTCTTCTCTTCTTTCTTTCTTTCTCTTCTCTTCTCTATACCAAGTTTTGTTTGCTGGTCAAGAGACATGCCTTTTTGTTTACGTTGGATGCTTGGGCGCGCGTGGGCGATATCTGCGCGTCTGACGAGGAGGGGTGGTGGTGGTGGCGGGATTGAAGGCCGGGCTGAACGGCGGAAGGATGGAAGGAGGAAGACCTATCCGGACGAGGTTCAATGCGAACATGTGGAGGAGATGCAATGTGAGGGGGGCATGGAGGTATTGATCAATTTTACCTAGGTAGTAGGCCAGCTCGGCCCGAGGAATGAACAATAGACGTGTTTTGTCCCGACCAAACTCTTTTCGTGTAGTTGATCCACGCATCCATGGTGTAGAAATTTGATTTATATTGGGAATAGAAAAATTGGCTGTAGTAAAGTCGATACGCCATGTCCATGTCTATGTTGATGTCTATATATCCATCGTTAACAGGCGAACGCCAAGAGCCGTCCCCCCCCCCCTCCCTCCCCTACGCACGCACCACGAGAATTCCTAGTGTATATACCACCGTGCACGCTCGCACCAATCACACCCGCGCCACTACTCGTCTCGCTTCTCGCTTCTCGCTTCTTACCTCTCGCTTCTCGCTTCTTATACATACATACCTACCGTGTAAGCCCTATTGACACTAGAAAAACAAACAACCAATCAAGAAGCAGAATCAGAAAATCACCCAATCCATTAATCCCCGCGCTGCTCGTGAGCTGGTGACGTTTTGGTGGATGGATGGGTTCTGGGTCTGCGAAATGGGGAGGTTGATCTGGGGTATAACGAACGGTATGGATATACATAAGGGGCTGGGTGTCGAGGATTATTACATTAGAAGGGCACGTGATGTGTGTGTGTGTATGTGGTGTATATGTGGCGTGGATTCTCCATCTCTAGCTACCCTTGTAGCTTCTGGATAAGTAGTCCTTGCTTCCTCCTTATACCAGGCTGGGGGGGGGGGGGGGGGGGGGGGGGGGGGGGGGGGGGGCGCCGTGCCTGCCAAGGAAGGCTTGTTTTGTCACACTGCACTGGGGATATATTGATGTAGATATGGAGCGGACAAGTGCGGGGTCGGTACAAGTGTGAGACGTGCATGTGAGTACAAAGATGTGAGTTTCCAAGGGAAGAGGAAAGAAGAGAAGGGAGGGAAGGGAAGAGGGACAAAAGCACGAACAGACAGACAGACAGACAGACTGTCCGGTACGTACCTTCCTTCCTTCCTTCTCTTCCGTCCGAGCACCTATCCCCAGTCTAACCCATCTCAGAACCAACCAACTAAGCCCAGAAGCTTGTTTTAAGCTTAAATCAACAAGGTATGTAGGCTAGATTAGTCTAGGGGCGAGGTTAAAGTTTAATCAGACGTTTGTTCGTTGGACGTTGCTATCTGGTGCTATCTAGTGCTACCTGGTGCTATCTGGTGCTATCTAAGGAAATTATGTACATGGAGAGAGAGAAGGAGAGAGGCAGAGACAGAAGTATAGGAACACGCTTGCGTTTGCGTTTGCGTGATAAAGCAGAAATGGCATTCTTGTGTGTGGTAACGTCTATCGGCCAGGAGAGGGTTTCGAGCTTCGTATTCCGATCTTTGCTAGTGCGCGTGATAGTCTGGACGGCTTGCGTGCCGTGTTTGTAGGTGTGCTTGTGTTGGTGTTTGTGTTTGTGTTGGTGCTGCTGTCTGGCATCTTAGGAGAAGGGGCGGATCGAGTCTGGTCTTCTTCTGCTGCACGTCTTTTGGTCCAGGCGTAATCTTCGCAACATCTGCGGGTGGCTGGGTGATCCTTTCCGAGAATGTTGTAATATCCAATGCATGCTCTTTCGTACAGAGCAAGAGACTCCTTGTAGCAATGCCGATTTGCAAGAACGTAGGCAAGGTGGTAAACGCTCGCCAGCGTGTATGGATGCTTAGGTCCACGCACCTTCTCGCTCTGTGCCAGCGTCTGCCTATGTATCAACTCTGCCTCGTTGTACTTGCCCTGCTTGTCTAGCACTACTGCTAAATTGTTCATGCTTGTTAACGTATGAGGATTCTGAGGTCCAAGCACCTTCTCCCTCTGCGCCAGCGTCTGCCTATGGATTATCTCTGCCTCGTCGTACCTGCCCTGGCTATCTAGCAATCCTGCCAAATTACTCGCGCTCGTTAGCGTGTCTGGATGCTTAGGCCCAAGTACCTTCTCCCTCTGTGCCAGCGTCTGCATATGTAGTATCTCTGCCTCCTTGTGCTTACCCTGGTTATCTAGCACTCGTGCCAGGTTGTTCATGCTTGCTAATGTGTCTAGATGCTTAGGCCCAAGCGCCTTCTCCCTCTGTGCTAGTGTCTGTCTATGTATTATCTCTGCCTCGTTATACCTGCCTTGCCCGTTTATTGCTATTGCCAGATTGCCTTTGCTTGCCAACGTGTCAGGATGCTCAGGCCCAAGCTCCTTCTCTCTCATTGATAGTACTTGTCGAAACGTCGCTTCTGCCGCTGAATACTGCCCGAGGCCTTCTTGACACGCTCCCACCTGACTGAGGAGCGAAGCGCTTGCTATCTTGTCGACTATGCCATCGAGTCCAGCCACGTAAATCGCATGTGGGAGGTACATGGTCCATACTTCTTTCCTTTCATGCCCGCCGTTTGGCACTAGATCCGTGAGCCGGGCCACTGCTCTGCCCGCCCAGGTTGCCCATTCGTTATGACTGACCATCCACCTCACAGTTGCCATGCGGACCAGTCGGTGCATGTCGAAGAATCGTTCTCCATCGATTCGTTGTACTGCCTGTTGGCGCTCGGTGATAAAGGCGTATCCTGTCAAGGTTCCAATCGCTTTCACTTGCTGCACCAAGGAATCTGCACTAGGTAGTAGCGACTGGGGAATGTTGATGCGATCGATGCACGCCATGAACGAAAGATACTCGGCAGCGAGCGGGTCGTGCCTACGTATATGATCAAAGGAGATGTGCCATGTCTTTGCAATTGTGCTGTCCATCTCTTGGTATCTGCTAGGGTCTTCAAAAGGCTCGCTGAAGAGCTCATTCTCTGTACTAGCATTCCGGAGCAACGATGTATACCCAGATACTGATATGTCGTTGTTGTTGATGAAAGCGGCGGCCTGCACAATAGCAAGCGGCAGATATGCAAGTATCTCCAGCAGTTCCTTGACAGCCGTCTCATCATCCAGCAACGCCTTCTTCGTTATTCGCTGCGCAAGCAGCGAAGCTGCTTCGGCTTGGCTCATATCACTCAATTCCAAGACACTGCTCTGCGTCAAATCTCCGGCCGCCTTCCTGCTCCGAGTGGTGAAGAGGATCGTACCACTGGTGCTGTGTGGGAGACAGTCGCTTAGCCGAGCTGACTGGTGATTGTCTGTGGTACCTAGTAGAATTTTGGGGTCATCGGCATTATCGACAATCATCAGCCAGCTTCCCAGCTTGCTTGAGCTCAGCGTGTCCTTAACGAGCTTCATGACATCTGCGTTGTCGTCGTGAATTCCCGGTATGTGGAGGCGGATTCCGATCTCCCGATAGGCAAGCTCGAAGCTCTCTTGACTAATAGCAGGCACCCAGAAGACCAGGCGTCTATCATGTGTCGCCAGGGCGCGATATGCAAACTCAATGGCAAGTGCTGACTTGCCGCAACCCCCCAGTCCATATATCGTCATGCGTCGGTGCGTGTTGGCAGAAAAAAGGTATTCTTTGAGAGACTGCAGCTTGTCTTCTCGTCCAACAAAAAGTTCATTTCTTGGAAAAGGTAATAACGAGGAGGCTATATTTTGTTAGGGTATAGCTCGTGTACAAAATGCTACTTTGCTAGTACCCACCGGACAAGTCATGCAGGCTTTCTGTTGCCAGTCCTTCGTGCCGCTTCTGTATCTCCTCTCTCAGCCGTTGGCTCGCGTACGCTTCTCCTTCTCCATATATAAGCGGCAAGAATACCCCAAAAATCCCTAGCAAACAGTACACCCTGTCCTCCTTTAGCGTTGTTGTGCGGTTGGCCGCCCAGCTCATTCGCTCCTCAACACTGAAGTCGGCGAGATCTTGTCTTAACCCTTTGATAGGGATCTTGGTGATGTCGGAAATTTCACCCTCTAGCAATATCTTACTACCAAGCCGCTTGCCGTCCTTGGAGAAGAACTCGACGCTCGCCGGCGCCAGCAGCTCTTGCAGTGTCCAGCCTCGTGTGAACCATCGGCTGCGTCGAAATGCTTCTCTCCACGTTATCGGAAAATCCTCGGCGTTAATAACCTCTTCTGGCACAACGACGTCTGATAGATATACATAGCATTTGAACGCACGCTTATACCAGAGGAACATAGAGTTGATAGCTGTGCTGAGCTCATGGCTGGTAGACTTGTCGATGCAGCAGGTATCGACCCAGAAGTATTCAAGGCCATCCGCGGCAGCTCGTTCGCTGCAAAAGCGGATTTTGGCGTAGCCAGTCTTCTCCTTGCCCGTACCTGCCATCAGCTCGTTGTACGTAACCTCTTGATCCTCGGTCCAGGTGTGCGACAGAATGGCATAGGGAGGAATTTCGTCGTCGTTGAAAGAAACCAGTTGGAAGTCGCCGTGCGGTGAGTGCTTCACGAGTCGCATCGTGGCGCCCGCATGTGGTCTTAGAGCACAGAAGGCTAGTTGAGTTTGATCGCAATGCAAGCGTGGTATTGTGGAGTAGTAGGAAGCGTAGAGCAGCAGCACATGTCTCTCGATCTGATCAAGTTGGGTGTATTAACGAGGAATCAATCGAGCAGGCTGTGAGCAGGCTGCCAGCTGGCACTCTGAGGGCTCTTGGGAGGGTGGTGCTCAGCCGCAATCTTATCTCCCCGTGCGCGCGGGGCACAGCGCTCATGTTGTACATATACGCGTGCAGCCTCGACGTTGTCCTTCTGCAGCGACTCTGGTGGATCACAAACCAATCCATGATGTGACAGGACGTAGACTACGAGATCAGAAACAATTCGAACATATATGGGCGTGTTGCACTTACTGTGTATAAAATTGCCTGTCTAACGCGGCACGCGTATTGCTGTGTGTTATGTATGGCGAGAGAGTAACTCATACATGGGTGTGTGCTCTAATTAGCTTGAGTAATCTATGCCCGAAGCTAGCCCGAGTCACGTTAAAAGTCACGGGTTCAATAATCTACAGCTATTCTACTTCCAAAGTGATCTTTCCAATAAATACATCTTGTCTGTCAACTCCGCCTGATCTTGCAACTGACCATTACTGAGGCGTAACAAGCTTGGACTTTTGTAAATCTTACTCGACATATCTTCTTCCCATGTCCTTTTACAGCCCTGCATACTTTTAGTTAATCTACTTCAACACTGTCCGAAGTGGTGTTGTCGTGCATGTGGGCGATAACTTGTGGTGTTACTAGCGAAGCAAATACCAGGAATTACGATAGTTATTCCGAGAACTTATCTGCCATCTTATTGTTGTTGGCTTTGTGATAGTGAAAGAAAAAGGCACTAGAGGGGTTTCGCTGCGCAGGGACCTTGCTCGTACCGTCTAGGAACCTCATTCGCTCTAGTTTGCCCTGTTCCCACCATCTGAACTTCCAAACCACAAAGCTTGGCAACACGGGAATACGCCACAAAGCCGGATTCAAAGGAGGAAGAAGAAGAAGAGAAAAAGAAGAAGAAGAAGAAGAAGAAGAAGAAGAAGAAGAAAAGAGCTATCGTGATCTGATCTATCCAAAGCATGGCTTTAACCTCGCCCTTGTCCTCAACCCCCACGTTGCCACTGGACGAGGCTCCGCGTCTGCACTACAACCACAGCGCAGAAAATATAGCCTCCCTCTCCACCCACTTATCACACATCGCATCGTCGTCGCTCCCCTCGACCCTCGTCGCCCACTCTTCCACGCCGCACTCCCCCGCACCCGCTACCCAGATCCCCGCTCTCGTCTTCTATCCCACATGCACCCAGCATGTATCCAGCATCGTTGCAGCGTGCCACGAGCGCTTCGTCGCAGTGACGTCGTTTGGCGGCGGGACGAGTCTGGGCGGCGCGCTGACGTGCACGAGGGGGGGCGTCAGTGTGGACTTTGGAAGGATGAAGAGCGTGGACGGCGTTGATGAGGCGGATGGGAATGTCAGCGTGCAGGCTGGGGTCGGGTGGGTCGAGTTGAATGAGGTGTTGGAGGGTCGCGGGTTCTGGTTGTAAGTTTTTTTCTTTCTTTCTTTCTGATTCTGATGTAAAGGATTGATATGGCAGATGTGGACTTGCGGAATGGAATGGGATGGGATGGGTCTTGGATGAACGAGTGAGCTGAGCTGAGCTGAACTGACCTGGCACAAGTCCAGTTGATCCTGCAAAGGGCGCGAGTATCGGCGGGATGGTAAGTCGAGGTCAAGTTCCCAAATTGTGCCACTTGTAGTATTCCCGCACTCAAGGATGGGAGCTCAACTGATCAACATGCCACGTCCTAGATAGCCATGTCCTGTTCCGGGACGAACGCATACAGATACGGCACCATCAAGCAGCACATCCTGTCTCTAACTCTCGTCCTTGCCGACGTAAGTCGAAGCCCACGCATAGCGTACAACCTCCTCATTCCATTCTCCTTCAGTCTTAGCCCATCAAGAAATTCTCCCCTTTATGATTCAGCACACGCCAAATCACCTGCCTCACAAAACTCCCTCCCAAGGGGTCTCAGCTGATATCATACCCCTCATCCCAGGGTACCATCATAAAAACGCGCAACCGCCCACGCAAGTCTTCCGCAGGCTACGACCTCGGCAGCCTCATCATCGGCTCCGAAGGCACACTGGCACTCGTCACGGAAGCGATTCTCAAAATCACTCCCCTGCCGCAGAACCTACACGTCGGACTCGTGACATTCGAAAGCCTGCAAGACGGGGTCGATGTTGCGCTCGGCGTGCTGCGGAGCGGAATGCAACTCGAGGCGTTGGAGTTGGCGGACCGTTCTTGCATGTATGCGATCAACCGGTCTGGTCTCGCTGCTTCATCATCATCATCTTCTTCTTCTTCTTCTCCTCTTGTATTCGAGGAGAAACCGACGCTGTTCCTCAAAGTGGCAGGCAGTGCGCAAAGCGTGCGAGAGCAGATGGAATTCGTAACGAAACTCTGCACTCAACACGGCGCTCTGCACACCGAGTTCACGCACGAGAAAGCCCGGATAGAAGAACTCTGGGGTGCGCGAAAATGCCTCGGGCACGCCCTAGTCGCCATGAAGCAGTCGCCCTCAGATCTTTTCCTCAGTACTGACGCCGCGGTCCCCGTCTCGGCCCTCGCACGCTTAGTCCGCGAAAGTGAGGCCCTGGTCCGTACGCAAGGTTCACCTGCCTGGTTCACTGCGAGCGTCGGGCACGTCGGCGACGGGAATGTGCATACGGCCATTGTGTGCCCGCAGGAAGCCAAGGAGGAAGCCGAGGACTTGCTCGACAAGATCAGGAGACTGGCGCTGGAACTCGACGGCACGATTACGGGCGAGCATGGCATTGGTCTCAAGTTGAGGGATCTGCTGAGTGACGAGGTGGGTGTCCAGGGCGTCGACTTGATGCGGAAGATCAAGTTTGCCTTGGATCCTAGGGCCATTTTGAATCCGGATAAGGTTGTTAGACTCGAGGTGGGGGTTTGAGGGGAGGTTGGTTAGTTAAATTGTATGGATTGGATGCACATCGCTCGACGCACGTGACGGGGTTGGTCCGCCAGTTGACTACACTGCTCATGAGCAGTCGATGCATCGTGCCACGTTACCAGTGTAATGCCAACAAGTGTACCGTTACAAACCCACTCTACACTCCCATAAACGATTTATATGGCAAGTCGAACCGAGGAACCACACCACATGTATAAATAAATGCACCGTCGATCCTAGCGGCGCGTCCCGCATTCTACCACGCAACGGTCCCACACGCAACGCATAGATACGTATACCGCCACATACACAAGATCCAAGTCAACCCACCCTAGGAAGAAGAAGATATCTCATCCTGGGCGTCTACTCTTCCAAATCATGCCACATGTAGTTTCAACATCTGTGGTGGGGGAACATTTGTTAGGGTGGTTGGTGCTGGACATGCGCCGTTTTGGGAGACGTCAGATATTTTGGAGGGATTGCTGGGGAGATTGTTGCGGGATTGCGAGCGGGGTTGAAAGAAGGGAAGGTGCTGTAAGTAGCGTGGGAAAAAGGTGAGGTTGTGCGTGTGGACCAAGTCTTTCTTGAGGTATGTCGATAGTAATGACAACGCAGTCCTGAAGCTACGGCCAACAGATACAGGGGGTATAGTAGAACGTAATCAATCCTTTTGCCCTTTATCTAAGTACTACTAATCGTCATCCTCGTCTTCTTCGTCCTCTTCTTCGTCCTCGTCCTCGTCATCATCTTCGATATCAGAGATCTCTTCTCCGAGCTCCTTGAGTCGTTTCTAATTTCAAGTCAGCGGAGGTTCATCTGATTGACCGGCAGAAAGTAGTAGCTCAAAGCTGAGCTGCCAAACGCCCCTACATGTACCAAGCTGAAATCATGAAATATGAGTGCACTTACTTTATCCCTACTCCTCTTCTCTTCGAGATCCCCGAGCACGACGAAAAGATCGTCCAGCTCTGTTTGTGCTGCTACTCTCGCTTCCTCCTTCTCTTTGACACTGGCTTCGGCCTTTCGCTGCTTCTCCTCCGCGTCTTTGACCTTCCAGGTCTGATCTTGGGACTTGGTCTTGAGCTCCTGATTCTCCGTCTTTAGCTTCTCAAAGGACGCCTGCAGAGCGGCTTTCTCCTCTTCGAGCTTCTTAAGCTGTGCCGCACTGCTTTTCTCGCTAGCCTGTAGGTCTTGAAGGGTCCTTGACATGTTCTCTCTTTCGTCCGTCGCCTGTTGTTCCGTCTGCTTCTGCCGCTGCTCCAGTGCGCGGACAGTTTCCAGTGTCCCTTGCCGCGCTTTTTCGTTGGCAGCGAGGTGTCGCTCAAGCTCGACGCGTACTTTGTTAGCCTCGTGCAGTCGCTCTTCATACTCCTGTTTTATCTTCGATATCGCAGCTGCACTGTCTTTCCCTGCTTGCTGCACCTTGCCATTGAGAGCCACCACTTGGAGACCGTACTTGTTTTCTAGCTCCAATGTGACCTGCCGGTGCTCGCGTTCTAGTCTCTTCGTTTCTGCCTCGTGGTTCCGTTGGAGATCGTTGTTAATGCGTTTGATTGTATTCATCTCCGCAAGCAATGACTCCTGAGTCCTCCTATGGTCGGCCCTCTCCTGGTTCATCCTTTGTTCCGCCGTCAAAATGTTAGACTGCATCTCCTCGATGGCCTTGATCTTTTCCTCAAGCTGGCCCCTGAGTGAATCAAGCAGATTCCGATCGACACCATCGTGTGACTGAAGAATTTCGAGGCCTGGATCCCGGTCGATTGCACGAGAGAGTCGGCTAAAGTTGTCTTTCATGAAATCTACAAATGCTGCATCAAAGAAGACATCGGGAAGTGGTCCTACAGACGAGCCATCGTATGGCTGAACCTCGAAATCTCGGATGAGTGGATGAGACCGTAACTGATTTATGGTATCGAGATACTTCTCTCGACCTAGGCGTGATGTAAGGATTGGCTGAAGGTCGCGGCGCGGTACCGGGGAGTCCTTGGTAGAGAATTCGTAGATGACACCGAGGAGGGCCGCACTTAGACCCTTCACAATGATTTGATCAGTTCCAGGCTTGAGCACATTCTGAACGAGACTCTGAAGACTACTAGCTTCCTCTAATAAGTCGTTAACGGCGGTAGCATCTTCATACAACCATCCACAGAGCAGCATCAGATACGCGATGGAAATGCGTTCGTCTTCGCCCTTTTCCAGGCTTGCAACGAGGTGACCTGTAAACGTTTGTATGCACGTTACGACTTCTTCTCCACTTTCAGCATCGCCTTCTGCAACTTGGATCAGTATGTTCTTCGCTTCGTGATCGTCGAATATGAGGTGGAATACTAGGATTGCAGCGAACCAGGTCCGATAAGGATCGATAGTCTGCGAGCCTTGAGGCCCCGACATGAGCGTCGTTAGTGCGTTGGCCGTCTCGTCCTGGCCCGACATGTGGCCATCAATTGCTCTTCGGAGGAAATGGTGTCGAATCTGAATGTGGCCAAAGAAGTAGGCTTTTATACATTCGCATGCAGCAAATCGGGCATTGAAGAGATCGTTTACGGCGGGACTAAGCGCCAGATCCAACAGAGCGTCAATTATGTAGACTGTTGCGACTCCATTCGGGGTAGTAGCGCCATTTGTAGCCGGCTCGACAATCGGGCGCACCTGTAGCTGGGCGAATCCTTCCTGGAGGGGCGCATTGCCTCTGATCATGTCTGCGCATGTGTTCAATGCTTCGACCTTGACGGGTATCGCTGTTGGAGGATCAAAAGCCATATTCAAAACCTGCTGCAATAGGCCGTGTTTGATGAACGTATTTTGGTTTGGCAGGGTGCTCGTGCTTCCCTTGACCAAGAACATGCGCAGTATAGCAAGCAGCCCCCACACGTTTTTATCGCTGGTTGGACTGACCCAGTCATCCTCCTCTTCGGTGCTTTTGCGCGACCTCCTTGCTCTCTTGGCGCCGGGGAGCAGTGCTGCGAACTGAGCGACACCGCCCGTCTCCCGAAATGTGGTCTGATTTGATGCATTGAATCGGACCAGGTTCGCGAGCAGGGAGAGACAATCCTGCACGACAATGCCACCCTGTGTGAGTCCACCGTCTTCTCGGATCATGCCAAATATCCTTTCGAAGGCGCTTTCGAAGACAAAGAGCTTCTGGAGTTCCGGCGAAGCGTGTGATAAATCGTTGAGGAGGCCAAGTCCAGCATTGCGAATAGCATCCCGCGGATCCTCCAAAGTGGCTACCAGTCGGGATGTGCCTAGGGGGGCTAGAAGGACACATTCTTGTGTGCGCTCGGGTCGCGCGCTCGAAATAGCTTGTATCAGCTGCAGAGAATAGAGGCGGGAGTAGAATTCGGGGGTATCGAGGAGGTCGAGGAGGGTGGTGATGTTGTCTTGCCGCTACCATAAGCTCAGCACTTGTAGATCGAGGACTGTGGGGAGACTGACCTGGGTGAACTCATCGGCTAGCCATAGGGCTATTTCGTCTGAGGCTTCGGGCTGCAGAATGTCAGATGGCAGGTATGGGTAATTTGGACAGAGCGCAAAAGGATCAGAGACGATTTGCAAAGCCCACTGTATCTGCCAACGGTAGGTTTACAAACTCGCGGATCTTTCCCTAGCCACATACACTGTGTTCGTTGGGGTTGAAGAGCATGAGCAGCGTCTCCAGCACCACCTTGATTGTGTCTACATCTTCAGCATCCTTGCTCAGAGCTGCGATGAGCCCACGTAGGGCCCCCGAGGCGACAGAAGCAGGATATTCTTTGGCGAAGCTGCGGAGCCCCAGTATAGCCGCACGGCGGTCTTCGAGAAGGGTAGCACTAGCGAGGCGACTGCTGAGAGTGCTGATGGTGTCGGCGGCGGTCTGTTTGGCAGGCGCCTGAGCCTCGAGCATTCGCAGCATGGTTGTGGTCGCGGTGGGAGATTGTGGGCGGTTATGAAGGCATAGTGTGGGTGGTGTCGGTGTTAAGAGCTGGCATTGGCTAGGTATACGGGGGGCTTTTTGTCTTGCAATGTTGGGACACAATTATGTTGCAGCAGCGAGGTGGAAGCTCTACGCGGAGGTGCGTGTTGGCGGAACGGTGAGGCTCAATTCATAGGGAGCAGCCGATGCATCTTATTAACCAACGTGCCAACGTGCCAACCACGCTCACCGAGGAGCTATTACAACATCACTCTGCTCTCTGAGGAAGACTATACCTGGCATTCACAGTAGTATGATGTGAAAAGATCCTGACTGTAGAAATGAATGTCTTGGTTTCTCATACATATACCTAGGTAGAGTGGACATACATACACTCCCGTCTTCCTGACGTGAGACCGCGTTGAGCCTAGCTCACGATGCGGCTTGGCATCGCTCATACTTTCTCTTTGAGGGCAACCTCTCGTCGCGCTTTTCCATCGCATTCACCCTTTCACCTTTCACCTTTCACCCACGTCAACCTCCGCGTCGCCCAGGAACTCGGGCGCAGTATCGGAGACAGGAGACAGTTAATAGAGAGTGGCTTTCCTTTCAACTCTTCGCCCGCGCTACTGTGCCTAGCTTGATCAAGTGTCACCGCTTCACTTGTACATAGTTCATTCACCTCCTCACCTTGGACATCCTCGACACTGCGTCGACTGTCGCATTGCTCACTCCACTGCAGCTTCATCCTGTAGCATCGCCCATCTTATCGCGCCTAGCACCCACTTCCTCCAGTCTCAGCTGCCTTTCGCACATCGCGAACTTTTAGCCTCCACCCGCAGCCTCCCTCCCCCCGAACACACTGCTCGTCGCGTCGAGCGCAAACCACCATCATGGGTGTCCCCGCCATGTTCCGCTGGCTCAGCCAGAAATACCCAAAGATCGTCTCAGGTGTCGTGGAAGACGTGCCCAAGAAGATAGACGGTGAAGTCATGCCAGTTGACCGCACCAAGCCCAATCCCAACGGAGAAGAATTTGACAACCTATATCTCGACATGAATGGCATCGTCCATCCCTGCTCGCATCCAGAAGATAAACCGGCTCCCAAGACCGAGACCGACATGATGCTGGCCATCTACGAATACACCGACCGCGTCGTCGGCATGGTGCGCCCGCGCAAGCTTCTTTATCTTGCCGTAGATGGCGTTGCGCCTCGTGCCAAAATGAATCAACAGCGCTCTCGTCGCTTCCGTTCTGCACGAGAAGCTCAAGAGAAGGATGATGAACGCGCCGAGTTCGTCAAGATGCTGAGCTCGCAGAAAGCCAGTAGAGGCGAGGATATCAACTCTGTGGAAGAGGTCGTCGAGAAGACCTGGGACTCCAATGCCATTACTCCCGGAACGCCCTTTATGCATCTTCTTGCTGAGAGTCTACAATATTGGTGTGCATACAAATTTACCACTGATCCGTCTTGGCGCGACATGAAGGTCATCATTTCCGATGCCTCTGTGCCAGGTGAGGGCGAACACAAGATAATGAATTTTGTCCGCTCACAGCGTTCTCTGCCCACTCACGACCCCAACACCCGCCATGTCATCTATGGTCTAGATGCTGATCTTATCATGCTGGGGCTCGCCACACATGAGCCTCATTTCCGCGTCCTGAGAGAAGACGTCTTCTTCGACTCCGGCAAGGACAAGAAGTGCACGCGGTGCGGCCGCAAGGGTCACATTAGATCCAACTGCACATTCCCAGATGACGGTACCAAGTTGACCGAAGCCGAGGCTGACGCGGAGTGGAGTTCGACCGAACAACCCCTCAAGCCCTTTATCTGGCTGCATGTCAATATCTTGCGCGAGTATCTTGCCGTTGAGATGGATTCCCCCCGTCGACGGTTCCCTCATAACATCGAGCGCGCCCTCGATGACTGGGTCTTCATGTGTTTCTTCGTTGGTAACGATTTCCTTCCTCATCTTCCTAGTCTCGAAATTCGCGATCAAGGTATCGATACTCTCATTGGCATCTGGCGTGATCTCGTTCCCCAAATGACCGACTATGTTACCAAAGACGGTTATCCCGATATGGGACGAGTCCAGCAAATTTTGGGCGCTCTCGCCAGCAAAGAAGCTGGTATTTTCAAGAAGCGTAAAGAAGTGTCTGACCGACAAGCTGCTAACAAGGCTCGGCGTGAAGCTCAGCAGAATGGCGGCAACAAGCGTGCGAGGACCGACGAGAACACTAGCTATCCAGCTGCGTTCAAGCGCGTCAAGGAAGACACAAGCACATATGCCAATGTTCCTTTTTTCTCTCCGCATGATGCTCAATCGAATGCAGTGCGTGATGTGCATCACGACCTGATAGCGAGCAAGGGGCAGAGCAACAAAAGCGCGGCCGCACAGCTCAAGGCTCTTTTGAAGGCCAAAACCGATGGATCTACCGATTCAACCCAGGACGTTGAAGTTGCACCCGCGTCAGAAGCACCCGAGGCTTCCGAGGCTACAGACACTCCCGTCTCGCTCAAGCGCAAATCCGATGTTATCTCTATCGACGAATCTGACAAGGACAATGGTACGCCTGGCAGAAGCACTCCAGCTGTACCCGCCCCAGCTCCCCGAAAAGAAGGAGAGATGCCCGAGGACACTATCAAACTTTGGGAACCCGGATACGAAGAGCGATATTATGCCCAAAAGTTTGGCGTCAAAGAAGATGACGTTGCATTTCGCCATGAAGTTGGTCGTGCATATGCTGAAGGCCTCTGCTGGGTGCTAGCATATTATATGCAAGGCTGCCCCTCTTGGACCTGGTACTACCCGTATCACTATGCGCCTTTTGCCACAGACTTTGTCAATCTCGACAAGATGGTCCCCCACAAGAATTTCCAGGTCGGAGTTCCATTCCACCCTTACGAACAGCTTATGGGTGTGCTTCCAGCTGCCTCCAACCATGCCATTCCTGAGCCGTTTCGTGCCCTCATGTCTGACGAAGACAGTCCCATCCTTGACTTCTATCCTGTAGATTTCGATATCGATCTAAACGGTAAGAAGTTTGCGTGGCAAGGTGTTGCTATCCTTCCTTTCATCGACTCGAAGCGTCTGCTTGATGCCATGGCGACAAAGTATCCAGAGCTCTCGGATGATGAGAAGAAGCGTAATGAATTTGGCAAGGAGACTCTCATGTTCTCCCAGGAGAGCGGTCTTTTCGAAGATGTTGAGCAGGCCTTTTACCGCAAGGGTCAGCAAAAGTTGACGATTGATCCTCTCAAGAGTCGGGCATTACACGGTGTCATTGAACCTCATGACCTGTTTGTCATGGACAGCCAACTCGTTCCACCCTTTGACGTCGACGACGATGATGACCAATTCAAGATTGTTCAGGATCGCTCTATGCGGTATGCTTTTTTGTCAAATCTTACGACGTGAACCACAGCTAACAGAAAAACAGAGTCTATTATGAGATGCCCCATTTGAAGGCAGAGCGCGCGCATAAGTCTGCACTTCTCAAGGGTGTCATTCTCCCGGCCAAAGCACTGACGCCTGAGGAGGAGACTGCTGTTCGCAACGGATCGAATGGCCGCGGTGGTCGGGGAGGATTCCGTGGCGGCCGTGGGGGATTTGATAACAACCGTGGAGGTGGAGGCCGTGGAGGTTATAATAATAACGGCGGCGGCTACGACAACAATCGTGGCGGCGGTCGCAATTACGACAACAATAACAACCGCGGATACGACAATTACAGGGGTGGAGGAGGCTACAATAACCGCGGTGGATATGGCCAGCAAGGAGGAAATCAGCAAGGAGGAAATGGTTACGGGCCACCACCTCCCGCCTACGGCCAACAGCCTTCATGGGTCCAACACCAAGGCCCACCTCAGCACGGCGGCTATGGTGGCCCTCCCCCTAGCTGGGCGCCGCCACCTCCTCCGGGATGGAACGGAGGTGGAGGCGGATACAATGATCGTGGTCCACCTTCATATGCTCCACCTCCGCAACAGCGACCGGGTTGGATGCAGCAACAGCACCACGGCGGACCTCCCCCTCCTCGACCCAATGACAGTAACTCGTTGACAAATGAGCGATACTTTAGGCCTGCGGATGAAATTCTTGGCCGAAGGGGTGGAGGACACCAGGGTGGAGCACCACCACCGCACCGTGGAGGGGGAGGGGGAGGAGGTTATAACGGCGGCGGTGGCGGAACACGTCGGTATTGATCTATACAGAGATCTAGATGGAATCTTGATATCCCATGGATGGTTTAATGTCTGTCTTGGTACTTTGATATCAAAAGACGTGATGTTCATCGAGTTGTACAGTACTTACCTACCTAATTTAATCCAACAAAGTTACTCCTGCCGTGTTCGGATCAGTCGGAGTTCATGAATGCTTCTTCTGATGCCTATTTTGCTTCGGATGCGAGGGAGCTAGGTAGCATGGTTATGTGTGTGTGGTCATTGGTCGCTTGGTCTCTATTGGAGTTTCGGCGGTACTTGGTGTTTATGTTTTAGTTTCTGGTGGGGATTTGAGTGCGCGTGCACGGAGCGGGGGAGAGGTTCTTGAAGTTCTCAATCGTGTTAATAAATCAATCACTCACAAATGGAATTATTTTTTTCTACGCATAAGATATCCTGTCTTGAATAACATTTTCTCTGTAAGACGAAAAATAAAAAGGACAACGTGGTTATTCAAAAGCTTGTCTACTAATTGCTTATGTGTGTGTGTGTGTGTGTACAACGGGATACTAAAGTAAGAAAAAAAGATTAGTAGAATAGAACATGTTTCTAATTCAGGCTAATAAACACAAACACTATCAATTCGCTTTTACTGCAAACACTATATCTGTTTGCGCATACTGTGGCGTGTATTAGACGCTCGTTGTCTCAAAGTTCGAGAAGCAAAGTACATACATGGTTTTTGTAACCATCTCGTCTTTCAACTTTAGTGTATCGAGGATGTAGTCACGATCAGCCATGGTGTGCAGTGTCAGCGAGGAATAATTAAATACTGTGTTAGATACGTAGGAGCTCTTTCTGCGTTGCGTTATTTACTTGTAGGACTGGATTAGTTAAAAGTGGCGTGTATTGTATGCTGCTACTACTACTACTACCTGTTATTACCCATCACATGTATATGCTGCGAATAACAGTTGACTAGAAAAAGAAAAAGAAAAAGAAAACAAGGATCGTGTTTGTTTGTGGAGTGTATTTAATTAAGCCTTGTATGTGTTTTTTAAGCTCCTATTAGACTATACGCATGGGTAAGAGAGCGATGTTATTCTCCATCTTGATTATTGTCTTGAAATTTTGTTGAACAACTAACTATACAGTTTTACATAGCCTATTTATTGCTTGCAATTATACTAGCGTTTTCCTTGAAAGAGCGCAAAGACTAAAGGTAGTTGTTGCTAAAGGTAGTTGTTGCTAAAAGCTGCAAGAAGGTGACTGAGGTTGTTAAAGATGTAGGGAGCAACTAACGTGTACAGAAAGAAAGAAAAAAAGTAAGCGCAAAAAGACGATCCCGTAACAACAACAAGCACGCCTGTCTACGTTGCGGAACGTGATGGACAAAGGCGAGCTGGGCTGGGGTGACAAAAACAAACGTGCAAAAAAGAAACTATTCCGGTACCGGGAGTCGAACCCGGCTCTCGTCGGTAGCTGACATTGGTTCGAAGAACTGATGAAAGCGACGGATGCTAGCCGATACACCATACCGGATTATTGGATGGGATATTTGATGGAAGTTTGTGAATTTCGTCAAATTATATACCACCCTTTTCATAAGAATCACTACATGTCGCGCGCTCGTCTTCAATGGTTGAGAATTCAATCATCGTGTGGTGGCTTTGAAAGCTGGGTGGGGCGTGGCACGCCCGCTAAGCGTCAGAAGGGCCGAGTCCATGCAGACACTGACTGGACAGTCTTGGCTCGAGAGAGTTTCGTCTTTCAAAGTCCAATGCACATCAGCAATCATTAATAATAAAGTACATCCTCAATCATGCGCAGTCCCTGAGTACCTTGAGTGCCACCGTCAGGCCTTTGGTGAGCGACGAGACCAAAGTCCTAGCGTTCTGGGCTGGGTTATTAGTGGGCTTCTTCTCCCTTTAGCGAGCACACCAGTGGCAGTTTCCCATACAACAGTAACTGCGTTCATCTCCCAGCATCTGTTCAATCTCATTGTCATCTATTGAGTTCTGCGTCCAGCGTATCCATAACGCATGTAACCTACAAACAACCTTGAAGATGACGCGATGCAGTCCCCGGAGACAACGACAACTGGGCTTTGGAACTTATTAACGGAGAAGTTTCAAATAACCAAGTATCATTCCTCTGGCGTCTTCGTTGAATAAAGACGAGTCAGCGTCTCATTGTGCTTTTCACGCGAATGGTTGACTTGTCGATTTCCACCCTATTTGGAGGTCCGTGCGCCCAGATGCCCTTGAGTCGTTGGAACAGAACGCGATATCATATTGATATCATTACAAATAACTTGTAGGCCGATTCTATGCCGACACTAATTAATTATTACGTCGTCCGTGGACGGTCACGTATCTCGTCGCCAAGTCCACAAATTGATCTCGCGTGAAATAGGTAGTATACATACATAGGTGCAGTCAGGGGCACCAAACACACTCGATGGTGGCGAAGCATACATAGCGCAGCAGCGCGACATCTCCGAAAGGCGTAGCCATGTATCACCCTCGGATTATCTGCTTCCCTTTCGTTTTTGGTGTTCTACTTCGTCTATCCATCCCGCTAGAGTGAATTTTTGGCGATACTCGGTAGAACCGGTTGTTGATGACGATATTTCATGCGCCGATCAATAGACGACACTGAACGAAGGCTTTGCCTAGATAACTATCAGGTTTATGATGAACGAAGAGACTATTACGTGCAGGTCTGATAATTTTGACGTTGGAAACTTGGCCTAATTGTTTTTATAATAGAGCTTGGTGCGAATTATTCTGTTGTATAGCATACTATTAATTGTGCTAAGGTAGACTGTCGCCTCTTTAAGTATCTATCTCGAAGCAGGTCAAGACGGAATGAGAATTAGCCATGGCTTGAGCGCGAGAATACGACCTAGAAGGATTCATCGCGCAATTTGCTCGTCTTCTAAGTAGGCAGATTTCGGACACCTGACCTGAGCTTCTCTATACAATTCCATCTTGACGTATCCCGATAAATAAGTCTACAATATAAGCCAACACTTGTGTAAACAAAATTACAGGGATTTTTGTGGAAAATAGTAGACCATCAATCTGTCCATAGCCACAATACTGAAATCGTCACAGATTAATCACCATCTTACGTCTCCGTCTAATCGCCTCTTTTATACCCACTCCTCTCCCTCAAACCCTTCCCAAACCTCATCAACACCCACGGAACACACGCGCCCAGCACGCTCAGACAACCCAGCAACGTACACGCCCACTGCGTCCCCAGATTCCGAAACATCTGCACCGCAAACAGCGGAAACGTCGCACCTAGCACATATCTCAAGATGGCATTCGATGCCATGGCACTCGCGCCGTACAACGGCCCGTACGTATCCGTTATATACATGGTGCAACCCATGAAGACGGACAGATTTCCCAGACCAAAAAAAGCCTCGGCGATGGTCGGAACGATCCAATGCACGCGGTACGCGGCACTCCAGCCGAACAGGAAGAGGCCAATCGTGATGCAGGGCCCGCCGACGAAGGCGAGGGGAAGACGGGCTTCGGGGGCTACACGCGAGGTCGCTGCTTTGGGCGCGGGTTCGTCGTTGGCGATGGAGTGCCGGACTTTGGGACGGTAGTAGTACGTGCTGAAGAAGTAGATTCCAATAGTGCCGATGATGACACCAGCACCTAGGCCGAGGAACGTGAGACCGGTAGATAGACTGTCGAAGCCATACTCCTCCTGGAACACCCAAGGAAACGCCGCGAAGAAGGCATATAGTAGAGCGAAGTTGAACGCGCTGTAGGCGTTGAACGCTGTCACGATGGGTTCGGTGAAGAGCATGTGGAGGGGCCGGTTGAGTGTCGTTGTTGCGTATGTGGAAATGACTTTGTGCCAGGGGAGGCTTTCGAGGGGGGACTTTGGGACTGGAAGACCGCGCTTCTTTGCTCGTCGGCGTAGAAGCACGGGCTTGTAGGACTCGATGTAGAAGGGCACGGGAAGAACAACGAGGACTATTGTGAAGAACAGAATGAGCCATGACGTCCAGCGCCATCCGAGATCTCGTGTCACTGCAGCTCCGAGGAGTGGTCTGCGAAGGTTCAGCTTCTATTCGTGCTTCATCGGGATGCGGAGGAAACTGGAGAGCTCACCCTAAAGCAGGACCCAAAAATGGCGTGGCCACATACAGCGACATGGGCGCTGCTCTCTTCTCAGGCGGCCAGATATCAGCCAGTGTCCCACTCCCCATGCTCAGACTCGGCGCCGCAAACAGACCCGCAAAGAATCTCAGGACTACCAATGCAGCCATATTTGGCGCAAATCCCGTTCCTAGAATGAATAGTCCAAAGAGGGGCATACTAATGAAGTATACTGGTCTTCTGCCAAACGTCTCACTCATGGGCGCGGCGAATGGTCCTCCGGCTGCAAGACCGAGTTGGTATATCGAGAAGGCCAGCGTTCCGACGAGAAGGGGAGAACCAAATTCTTCAGCCGCAAGATCCATGCCCGGCGTGAAGGCCGAGGAAGCGAAGGTGCCCACGAGAGCGAGGCCGGATGTTGTGTAGGTTTGATACCATTTCCTTACTTCTGACCAGTTGTGTGGATTGAGAGGGTCATCTGGGCCGTCCCAATCGAGGGCGGCGACAGTTGGTGTTGATGCGGGTGTTGGTGGAGGAGGTGATGAGGTCGTCTCTTTGGATACCGATGCACTGTTTTGGTCTCGCTCTTGTCCTGGGCTCCTTGAAGACATTGGCTGAGTCCTTCCTTTCTCGGGGCCTACATAGCTGCTAGTTGGGTCTGTTGGTGCCGCAGTCGTGCTCACCCATCCGTTGTTTGGTGATGGGGCTGTTGACTGTGCCCGGTAGTGGGCTTCCCTGAGCCAGGAAGATCGGGAGCTGCGCATATTGATGTGTATGTAGGAATAGAAGGGATTAACATTGGTCTTCTGCTACTTCTCTACAAAGGTACCATATATCAATTGTTGCGCAAAGACGTCATATGGGGAACAAAGATGTACGAGACGAGTCGATTAGTCGATTAGTCGGTATGTAGTGTCTAGGCTAACACACGAGACGATCTAGATTGGAACGTCTCCAAGATCTAGATTGGATAACGATCAGGACGGACCTGAAAAGTTTGGTTGAGGCTGAGATGATGGTTCCGGCTAAGGTTAGTGGCTTCTATGTATCTTGTGGTGTGGGTTGACGACAACATATTATCTCCGTCGTAAGAATCAGGACTGCACATATTGATATCCCCAATCCGGTGGAGACGACGGTCCATTTCAGACTCTTTATACAACCGCGCATGTACCTGAGAGCGACATCGTACAGCTTACGGGGGAAAAAACAACATTTCTCTACTTCTGTCGATCAATTATCAATTGAAAAACATGGTAAAATACTGTTTAAAAGTGCTATCAGTAATGCCAATGGCCCTGGACAATGCCAATCAGCATATTTTTACATTCCTGCTGTCTTCTGCAATCCAACCATGTCTTCTAGTCTGCCATTTCATATCCTGTTGTTCTCCCATACTCCCCGCCACCACCGCTCACTGCACCTTTTTAACGGGCCTGACACTTGCCCCACCCCTCCCAACGCCCATCCCCATCCCATATACCAACTCTCCACCCAAATAGGCCGCGGCAAGCGTAGCTGGCACCGCCAACCCCACACTAACTGCCTGATTCCAGCCACTCACCGCCAAACCCATATTGTCTCTCCTCGTCCACCAATTCCACGCCGTAGCAAACACGGCGACATCGTTGATAAGCGCATGCAGGACCCCGATTTGTGCTTTCTTGGAGGAGAAGCCGTCGCGTTTGATCACGGGCATGAGCTCGAGCGCACCAGTGGAGATGGCTGGGAGTGAAGTGAGCAGTGTGAGGATCGTGGTGTAGTACGAGAGAACGGGGAAGATGGATGGGTTGAGCTGGATGGAGAGGGTTTTGAAGACTGTTGCGATGAGGCCAGAAGTCGAGGATTGTGTGGAGAGGTAGTGGATTCCGTCCAGAGCGCCCGTGAGGAAGGTGAATGCGATTGGGAAATGCACGAGTGCGGGATGTTTTGGGTGGCTAGGAGATTGATGTCAGTTTTGCAATGGTAGATGTTAGAGACTAGATGTGTACTTTGTCATCCTGGTGATTTTGTTGATTGTAATTTCCCGTCGGTGGGCTTCTTGTCAATGCAGATGATAGTTAGAGAGTTGCGGGACGCGAATTGATCGTGTGTTTTGTCGATATTTATGTTTTTTGTTGTGCTCATGATGACGTGGGGAGCCGAACGCCATTGTATGCCCTCAATGAGACCTCTCGTGTTATGCAGCGTCGACCAATGGGGACCATCACAAAGGTAACAATCTCGTCATTGATTTTTGCTTCTTGAGTACCGCTGAGCCATTGTGAGGATTGTTGGTGGAGGATATGATAACGTGAGCTCTGCAGCATTTGATTGGTTAGTGAGCAAGGCGTACTAGTCGAAAACGAGTTAGCGTAGAGGTAGTACTTTGTACTTCGCTATAGGTTGCTGTTGCGTGGCAGATATAGGAAGACTGGCAGAGAAGTCTAAAGTCACGCACCTCTGAAGATTATGGTCTTTGCAACGTCGCCTTTGTATTGTAGAAGCCTTTTGTGGATTGTAATATGTAAAGTGATATAGCGATTTAGGGGTAGTTCACGCATCATGCAGATACAATAGCTCAAGGAGTCTCAAACAAGCCGTAGCCTTTGCACCACATGTGGCTTTGCACTCCGGGCTCAAGTGCCGTGTCGTAAACATATATATATATATACCGGATGTCGTCAAACATGATGTTACTGCAATGACAAATCGGCATACAATATACTATGTATTACTCGCCCAACGGGGGGCCAAGGTGGAACAGTAGCGCATAATCTCACACAGTCGATCTGTGCTAGGCTCGATAGAAGGCCAGTGTAAGGCCACCCGATTGGCCAAGGCAGTTGTTAGTAAGTGCTAATAACTAATAAGTAAGCTGCTTAGAAGACAATTTTAATTACCCTCAGAAGACAATGTTATCCTTTGTAAGCTGCTTA
Source organism: Pleomassaria siparia CBS 279.74 (assembly GCA_010093715.1). Classification (NCBI taxonomy): domain Eukaryota; kingdom Fungi; phylum Ascomycota; class Dothideomycetes; order Pleosporales; family Pleomassariaceae; genus Pleomassaria; species Pleomassaria siparia. The sequence goes on along the minus strand of MU005776.1, from coordinate 157,353 downwards.
GAAAAAGCCAGTGAAGATCTATTAGCAGTTTCCTTCTCTATTAAAAGCTGTCTAGGCCAATTGGGTGACCTAGCGCTCGCTCTCTATTGAACCTAGCACAGATCAACTGTGTGAGATTAATATGTGGTACGTAGTCATGACCAGATATGTAACTCTACCTATCGCCCTAAATTCGAAAACCGCACCGAAGGAAATTTATTGGGCTAATTAATTAGTAGCAAGGATAATGGTACCATCATAGACTCTATCCCCCCTGCAACTCTTACAACATATAAATCCAGCTCCCGGACAAAAACGTTCTTCGCAACTATTATACACCCCCCAGCAATTACCCAACATGTCACTCAAGTATAACAAAGTCCTCCTCATCGGCGCTACGTCTGGCATTGGTCTAGCCTATGCAGAGAAGATAGTCGCAGATGGGAAGAAGATCATCATCGTTGGCCGAAGGAAAGAGAATCTTGACGCTTTTGTCGACGAGCATGGCAAGGACAAGGCCGAGGCCATTGTGTTCGACATTACCGATCTTGCAAAGATACACGCCTTCGCTGCAGACGTCACAAGCAGACACCCAGATCTGGACTGCGTCTTGCTCAACTCGGGTATTCAGCGAGGTTTCGACTTCACCAAGCCAGAGACTGTCGACTTGGATCTTCTCGGGCTGGAGTTCACCACCAATTACCTTGCCTACGTCCACCTGACACATGCCTTCCTCCCGCATCTGCAGAAGCAAGACAACGAGACCAGTCTCATATACACCTCATCCGGATTGGCCCTCGTTCCCAACTTTCTTCGTCCCAATTACTCGGCGTCCAAAGCCGCACTCCACCATTTCATCCTAGCTCTTCGAGAACAGTTCAAGGAGGGTCCGGGGAACATCAAGATCATCGAGATATTTCCACCAGCGGTGCAGACGGAGCTACACGATGAGAAACATCAACCGGACATTAAGAATGGTAGGTCTATGGGAATGCCGCTTGATGAGTTTACCGAGGATTCGTGGGCGAAGCTGGTCAAGGGAGACGACCAGATTCCAGTTGGGTTCGTGGAGAAATCGTTCGAAGAGTTCGAAAAAACTCGGCAAAAGACTTTTGGTACGCTGTCCAAGATAGTGAAGGAGGGGAATAGCATGTAGAGAGGCGATGGTGGTTAGGTATGGGATTATTGGCTTCTCTGCGAGATGGAAGATGAGTTTCTCTTCAATATTCTCTTCATGACCAAGTGTTGAGTTGTTCCATTCAAATGCGTGCGTGTAATATTAATAATAGATATTAAACGAGTTCGTCGCAGACTGGGCACAGCCCCAATGGCGGGCAACGGGCACTGCCTAGCGCGCCCAACCTGTGCCACGAGTCCGTGACAAAGTCCGTGACAACTAGAAGTTGACGTCTCTCCACCACCGAGACCGCAACACCAACCTTCAGCCTCACCCATACTCTCGTCCCATAACTTCAAATACACCACCAACTCTGTTCTTCATATCCACAATCACCGCCACCATGTCGGACGGACTCACCAAGGCCATGACCAACCGGTCGCTTCGTGCGATCAAGACCGTAAGTGAAACCTCCTGTACCTCTCAATGCAACTAACCAACAATCGCAAATAGGAGCTTGAATTCCTCGTCGATGCCAGCATCATCACCCAAGATCAGTACGATACCATCATCGGCCAACTCCCTCTTTCCGCAGCCGCTCGCGCCCCTCAACCCGCTGCCCTTGCTACGCCCACCACCCAGATGGCGAATCTGAACGTGAACCCCGAGACACACAACGAGAAGGCCAACAACGTCGGTTACTACTCCAACAACAACGCTTCAAACCCTCCTCCTCCAGCCTACGCTACGCCGCCCGTTGCACCTGTTGTCCCCGCTCTTGCATACGCCTCGGCCTTGTACCAGTACAACGCGCAAGATGCCGGCGATCTCGCCCTCGCCCCCAACGACAAGATCATTGTCACAGAATACATGAACAGCGAGTGGTGGAAGGGCAAGAATGAGCGCACTGGACAAGAGGGCATCTTCCCCTCCAGCTACGTCCGCAAGGAAGAGCGATCGTTCCAGCCAACGCCATCCCCGGCACCGCAGCAATCCAACTACGGAAACATGCCTGTGGATGTCAGCAATGGTGCTGCTTCTAACACTCCAGCGAAGATGCCTGGAGGCGAGGCTGGCAAGAAGTTTGGCAAGAAGCTGGGTAATGCCGCCGTATTTGGCGCCGGTGCGACCATTGGCAGTAAGATTGTCAACGGCATCTTTTAGTGACGTGTTTCTTTGGTCGCACGCGTTGTTGCTTTATAATTGGGTTGTCTATTGGTGCATAGGAAACCGGCGTTTAGGATTTCAGCCTAATCCGATGGATGATGGATGTGGAGGACATTGGCAGTCGTGTCTATGACACGTTGCTTCGAGGGCTCATAATGTGAAAATGGCAGAAGGTGATTGGGTTTTTCCTTTTCGCGCACTTATTTGGTTTTCGGTTACATACTATGTATATCCCCCTTTCAAAAACTGCATTCACATGAGTTTGACAGTTGCACAACTGATTAACAGACCCTTATCCGCCACCGCGTTTCATGCCCTCATCTCTTCGATATACAATCGCATGTCCGCTACATTGAAAACATGTTGCCAAACTCACTGCCAGCAACCCCGAGATATCCTCTGACCCACACAGTAGAGTCTCAACCCTCAGTCTCAGCCTCAGTCTCAGCCCAACCTCCAGAGCTCCAAACCACATCAACAGTGCGAGCCGTACCACTCAAATCAACCCGCAGAGCTCAGGAAGATTCAAACATATCGAAAATATACATATTTCACACAAGCTTTTAATTCTCTTCAACATCCGGTAGATCCCGCTTTCGTATGGGCCTCGCCGCTGCCTCCCTCGTACCCGCATTCACAGCCCTCTTCCCCACCACTATCGTCTTCGGCATCAACATACGCTTTCGCCCTCGGGGCAACCATCACCCTACACACAAAAGCCCCCTCAGTATTCCAGTGGAAGAGATACGCGTACTATGACGTAAACCTGCGCGGAGTACCGTTGCACAGGCAGTTGCACGGCTGTTTGTGTGACTGGGTATTGTAGGGATGGCTTGTCTTTTTGATTTGGTTGGGGAAGAGGGGGGGGGGGTTCGAGTGGACAGGAGTGCTGTGGCGGGTGTTATGCTGGTTGGGGGTGTTCTCGTGGCGTGGGCGAGGGGGAGAGTCAAAAGTTCAATTTATCCTATGGATATCATCTGGTCGCAGACAACACTGCGACACCTCACGCAGTAAGAGACTTTGTCACAAATGGATTATGTGATTATAACGCATGCACCTCTAGAGAGCTCACGAATGAGACGGTCAGTCAGTGCACCGTCCGATGTCGCTGGCACAATGGATGCATATAAAAACAGCCTTCTGACCTCGATCTCCTTTCCCAACTCTCTCTCACTCTGCAACAAAAATATTATATAAAAGTCCGTTGAGCTTGTTTATATGTGCGACGAGCAAATGTTGGCTGAAAATGTTGGACGTGCGGATCTATAATCGAAAGCATCCTCCATTTACATACTTGCATGGTCTCTGGAGGCTCGTCGTCTTCGATAAAAACACCTATCATCAATTCCATGAGAGCGAGCTTCTCTGTTTTTTTGTTTTTTTTTTTCGTTCAAAAAGGCACTGAGCTGGATATGATGTTCGACGGGAGCCACGATGACCATGAGTTTGATTTAAAACGATTCGATAGGCACCCTCACGTTATGTCGACATTCGTCCAGCAGGGACCACAAGTTGGGACAACAACACAGCATACTCAAACTGGTTTGATGTCGAGCATGGCGTTGTTATCGGTAACAAAAACGACAAAGGGCGCGATATGCATGCGGCAGAGATTTCAAATGTCGCTATTTCCTTCCTTCCAAAGAAAATCCTTTGGAAATCAACAGCATGTGCTTTTGCGACCTCGGACGGTCTGAACCAAAGGCGGATAATGGATTTCAGCCGTGTCCTCAGTCGAATGAAAGATTAGAGTTCGACCTATGATCGGCCAGCCTTGAGAAACGTCTACGCATTGGACCCAAAAGCCATGTCGACGCCTCCCTCTCACGGGTCCAAAAGCTAAGAAGTAGTACAAAGAGATGGAGCTTCGCCCTCTGATGCCGTGTCCCGCTCTCTCACGGTTTGAAAAGAGAGATGACCAGTCCACCATGTCTGCGTGTGAACGCGGTTCGGACTTGCACAACATTTCAGGCTTCAGCTGTGTGTGTCTCTGCACTCTTTAATCTCGTATGCAGCGCTGCCATTCCCATCGTCCACTACTATCCAACCTTCCTTACGACTACGAGTTCTCGAAACCGGCCAGCTCCTGCTCCCTCCTTAACCTAGACTCGGTCGTGCCTGGACTCGTCCATGGAGTGAAAACTCTCACCGGCTTGGAATATGAGGCTTGCGCATCTTTTGCACGAAGAGGCATGAGCCGCACGTTGTCACTGCTGATGCTTCGAAGCATCGACAGAAGGAATGCTCAAAACGTGCATGTGTTTTTCCAATGCTCAGTTTCCCTACGCACACATCTGGACGAATTCCATCAGCCATGGACACCCATGTCTAAACGATGTCAAACATCAACGCAAGCTGTCACAAAAGCCATGAAACCCATGTTTGAATCAGATGAAGTAACAAGGCTCATTCTTCCTTGCAACACTACCCGACACCATGGACTTTGGGAAACTTCTACCAGAGTCTGTATATGTGCTGAAGCCGTGCAAGATCAACCACGAATACCGCCATGATAAGCGTCGAGTTTGCAGCCTTGAAAAAAAGGACTTAAATCTTGGAATACCAAAATTCAGCCATCCATGTTCTGTGCTATGTTCTGCGTCTCTCGTGGAAACTTGAAGATTCAAAGAAAATGGCGTGGGACTTATGTCCGTGCTTGTATTTGACGGAAACAGCCAATATGATAGGGAAGGGTGTAGCATCAGTGAGTGCATATCGTCGGTTTCTCCCACCGAGAGAAAAACCATGACTTCGACAATCCACTTTGTTACAATAACTCATCGTTTCCTTTCATCAGTATTCTGAAGAGCTATATCGCTCTGAACCTTGTGTGTTCGAGCATCGATCATTAATTACTACAAAGGCCATGTTGAGCACTTTCTGCGGCTTCTAAAATGTCCCACTTGTATCCAATATTTAACGGGCGGTCGTAGTAAACAAATTGGATTCTCTCTCAGACAGTCCTTATCAACCAAACTCCCAAGTACGCCATGTTAACCCCGAACACGGAGATTTGAATAAAACCTGAAATTACAGCCATGTATGGCTCGCGTCGCTGAGGATTAGGTATGAGTATGTAAACTCGTCTTCATCTCATCAAGTCCTTCAAGACTCCTATGCTCGGGACGATCGGGCCAGTATGGCTGAAATGAGGAAAGTGTTGATGTGTGGGATTCTTCGCCGACCTCTACAACCTCAAGGCCAGCCCCAACAAACAAACCCACCTCGCGCGCACGAAGGCCGACTTCATCTTCGCCACCAGCGCTCGCCTGGCTGGGGCCCGCACGAATCATAACGATGGCATACTGTTTAGGGTCGACGCGGCTGGAATACACATGGGGAGATATGTCCGCTGAGTCTTTGAATATATATATATATATATATATATAACCAGAGTATGATTCAAGTCGAAGCAAAATCAGTCGTGTTCTAAAACATGACTGCGCTTAGTTTTGTGCAATCCTCCTCGTAAATTCAAGGAGCTGGACGAAGATTACAATGGGCGAATTTATTGAACTGGCCCTTTGACATTTGTTTCCCGGGACGTTTGATGCTTCCTCAAAGTCGGCGTCCTTGCTCTTTTATGTCTGCGGAGATGTTGTTCCTCAGAGGAAGAAGGCCAAAGTCAACTTGACTATCCCATGTGTGGGTTAAAGAAAGAAAGTTCACCTCCAACAAAAATAACATGGCGGACTGGCTTTGATGTGGCCAAAGCACTGGAAACAAAACTGCCACTGCCACTGCCACTGCCACTGCCACGCGATACCAAAGAAGAAAATATTAGAGCCGCACTCATTCTATGTTGCTGTGTTTCGCTTCTCTTGAAGTATGCGCACGGAGCTGCGCGAAGGACGAATAATCAGGCTGACATGTTGGCCATGGGGCCCGGAGCGAAGAGAACCCTGGGGGGGGGGGGGGAAAAGGACTACAATACGGAGACTGAAGTGCTCATGGCCGGCGATATGCTGTTTTATTTCACGAGAATCGATAGAATAGGATCGATAAAGCGATAGAGGGCCACAAATTGCGGGACGCCGATTGTGCAATGTGTAGTATTCACGGTTCGACTTTCAGAAGGAAATTCCCGCATTCCATGTGCCGACGGTCTCTCGGGAACTTTGCGTTATTTCAAAGGCTTTGACAGAGACACACATTTTATGCCTGTGTCCTTTGTTGGAGGGAGGCTGTTATACTGGTAACATGCAGAAGCCATCATGTTGGAGGAAGGCTCCTCGGAGGCACTAGTCGTATATAGACTCAGTGAGATCCTCCGACTCTCTTACAATTAATCGCTTCTACTTGATGTATACATTGTAACATCCTTAAGATTAACACAGAAGGTTTTATGGAGGTCTGGGGCTTGTTCGAGGATATCCTATCCCAAAGGTGAAAAGAAGATAGTGCTTGATTCTTATAAGCTCATGTTTCTCCGAGTTTTTCATCCTGCATTGGTAGGGGATATGAGATTTTGGTGTACTTGGAATATTGCCCTAAAGAAAAGCACCTACACACATGTTCGGAAGTTTGTCTCGAATTCACTGGCCGTAATGTGCTATACCAAACGGATTACGAGGGCCCCTGTCCTGGGGTCGAAACGCAAGCTCCGTTTTCTCATGTTTGAGGCTCTCTCGGTGTGTGCACACCAGAAATGCTCTACCCATCTGAAGAAGTGATGAATGCAAGACCGTTCCGTTGTTCAAAAAAGGAAACCTCCTAATACAGATACCTAGCGACCGGAGGAAGAAAAGAATCCGAATGCGTGATATGAGACAATCTGTCCTCCCCCCCCCCCCCCCCCCAACCAAAGCGCTCGAGCTAGCAACTCTATGTTGAACTGCTAGACGACGTATTAAATCATCACATCAGCAACTCCATGGACTTCTGCAGTGCGTGCATCCCACTCCAGGAACTTTTCTGCCATCGCTATATGTTCTGTTGGAGGCTATACAAGCTGCTTACGAGAAGACCCCATGGAAGTAGGCATATCCGGTTGAAATTCTCAATGGCCGGCCATGCCTTTCTATGGAAACTAAAAACACTCACGATCTGCAGTTGTCTGTGCCATGGCTCGAGTCTGCGCTCTCGACTACAGAATATGCATTTAAACAGCCGGTGCGAGTAACAACCAGCAAGCACCAAACTACAAGGTCACCCCTTCTCTCTGATATAGCAGAGATCAGCACCCGACGGCTTTGAAAAAAGTAAATATTTCCGCCTGTGCTATTGGTAGTACGTTGATCGAATTCCCGAGCAATCTATGTAGACGAGATAAGCTCTATTCTTCGAAACAACAACAAAGTCTGGAGCGGACTGCTCCATGGGTAAGTAGGCCGTGGTAGATTCAATTCAAAAAGAAAGGCAAGAGACATATGACATCTTTCAGCATTATCGTAACAGACATCGAGTTGCACATCCCATTGTACTACTCCTATTTCCTGGAGGGAGACACTGTCACGTGACATGATCTGGTCGGCAAGGGCCCCCCCCCCTTTTCGCCCCAGTATCAGATAGACGGACCACTGTAATTCAGTCTGGTAGCTCATACATACATCCCATACATACACTCACGTGCCCATATGTAACGACGACTCTTTGTCTCGCAAGCAAAGCATGTTGTTGCAGTGCCGGGCATGCAAGCCCAAGCCGGGTTTTGGTTGTTTACCGATGTCGCCATAGGAAGTGTCTAGTAGTTCTTATATATATACCAATATCGCAGACTTTATACTCCATACGGTAGCTAGCAATTCAATTCAAGGTCCACAGAGGACATCTCGCCTCGCTACGCCAGTCGTATTCTGGTGCTCTCTCTCCCATTTATTTCCCACGGCGCCGGCGGTCCATGCGAGTGAAAAAGTTGAGGATATGTGATATGTTTTTAGAGTCCCACCCATTTTTCCCACGGCGCCAGCAGTCCATGCAAGTAACCAGTATAGGATATGTTTTTAGCGTCCCATGCAAGATACACGAATACGATATCCCTGGACCCTCCCTACTCTGATTGATGTACGGAACGAACAAATATACATAAAAATGCATAAATGGTAAGTAAGTAAGCAACGAAGACGTTTTTTTTTTACAAACACGTAACCGCCAGGAGCCAGTTTTACAGACACACACACACACACACACACACACATAGATGGAGAGGTAGCGTAGGAACCAGCCGAATCCACATCATCATATTCCGCGCATGGAAAAAAGTATACAATCTATGAAAGAACGGTCTCGGAAAATATTCCCGCCCTCTCTCTCTCTCTCTCTCTCTCGACTAACTAATTCACCATGAGTCCAGGAAACAGCAGTTTTCACGAACAAGGACTTTGCGGACAGGGGGAGGGGGGTGCAGCCTCGGGTGTTGATATACTCACACATCTGGAGGAGCGAGTATTAAGCATCATGACTCATGAGAGATGTGGTGGTGGCAGCGCCTTTTATTTACAATAGTACCGACCGTTGGTTGGATGGATGGATGGACGGATGGAACAGTACTGTACTCTACTCCATCTCCATGGGAAGGGTGTTTAGACCCTTTGTGCCTGCCCCGGTACGTACTCTCTCTCGAGTCTCCTCCGTCCATGTGAGGTCGATATATCCATATCAGTACATAGTACCACCTTCCAAGTTCCACGAGCAATCAATTGCTTTATTCAACATGATAGAAATCATAGACGTGAAGTTTCGAACTAATAAACTTTCTCCATACATATGTCTGTTTATCAATAATCGTCGTAGTTATCCCCATGAAACAAACTGTTTGTTCCTCTTTTTTTTTCTTTTTTTTCTTTTTGTTGTTTTTTTTTGGTACGGATATGTAAATGCACCAAATGCAAGCGCTTCATGAACCATGAGGACCTTGCTCTTTAGGGTTCTAATTGATTTATGTTTGAAGGGTTTCGAATGTGCGTAGAGAAGTTGGAAGGATGTAGAGAAGTGAGAAGGAAAGTATTCATCATACTTCCAAGCATCGTGGGGGTGCTAAAGACAGACCAGTCTAGCCTAATTGGGTAGCGCGCGTTGATGAGCGTGGAATAGGGTCTGCACAGTCCACTTGTCGTTTCGTTGCACCTTTTCCCTCATTCAACAACACCAAGAATATGTCCAAACAATCCTCTCTCTCTCACATATTAGCACCGATAGGTATGTACATACTCATTCCACTGGACATACATCTCGGATGCTTTTTCCTCAAAATGAATGCATGGTGACGTCACCTCTCATGATTTCCTGCAATGGGTATACAAGCGTGCAGGGCGTTATCCAAGGAACCCGGAATCATCCCCGTCTACCAACCCCCAGCTTTTGAGCATCTTGACCCTGTTTTTAACAGCCCGGCGAGATGCATGAACCCATTAGGCCGCCGCCGTCGTCATGGCGGGTGTCTGTGCATTCCCCACTCCGGTTCATGTACTTTGTATGTATGTAGGTAGGGGGAAGCTACCTCGATTCCCAAGGGCCAACCTCGCCTCCTCCAACCCTCTCCAACCCTCCGCCAGCGCCCGAAGTCGAATTCATCATCGCAACGTTGGTACTCGATAACTGTGTATAAGAATGTCGCAACAGTTCGTCCTTCGACACTGACTTTCACCACGGTCGCAAAATTGACAGTCTATGTTTAGAAATACTACCACCAACTACCAGCAAGATGCAAACCCCGATCCCAACCAACAAGCAGTAGCACGGAGAAGCACTGGAGGCCGCAGACTAGTACCTGTGCACCAGTCTCGAATTCCGGACCGGCCGGTCAAGGTGGGAGAGAAGGACAGCAATATCAAGATCAAGATCGAGTTGGACTTGGAGGTCGAGGTGGAGATTTATGCGCGGGTCAAGGGAGACGTTTTGATCGGGTTGATGTAGGAGAATCGGGATCGGTTTGCCTCATATTGCGATGTTGCAACTTCGCGAGGTGCCGGCTCGTGATGAAGCATGGCTTTAGAGAGCAACTGTCGCAGAGGGCTGCAGATTCGATGGCCTATCACTCCGCAGGATTGCTTGAAAGAGAAAGATTGGGTTATTCAGCAGTAAATCCACATAATGAGACACGTGGGACATGGGCGTGTACTTTAGGTAATCGATTTTAGCGTTTACGAGGCTTTCTGTCACTGGCATCTCATATACAGGTTATTATGAAGAAGATTGCCCAGGCTCGGTGATCCGATAATGCGTTGTAGCAGGTTTCAAGCGTCACTATCCCCCAGTTGACCCTTCTCACGGCGGTGATGGTCGACCTCCAGACAGAAATCCCGCGTGTAGGCAAGCCCGATCATGAGTTTGATCACCGCAGAATGCAATCAACATCGCCCAGTGGCCGGAAAGCCTTGCTCAACGGTTCCAGACCAATTTAATCTTTTGTCCGAATAGGTGTGCATTATGAGAATGAAAAGAGGAGCATCCAACGACAGGGGTCATCTTGGAAATCTTATCGAAGTAAATCTCTGATTGGGCAGGCAATCGGCGTGTCGTCATATCGTCCAGTGCTGACGGAAGGCCTCGAATGAGTATGGAAAGGTTGTTGAATTAGCCGCTCCATGGCTTATCGTCGTCAACTTCTAGAATACATTGTCCATGAACCCTGTATCAGCGATATTTGAAACACATCCGTCATTATCTGCTGCGTGGTGTAGAGAAGAGGAGGGGAAAGAAGGAAGGTCGACGTTTTATAGAGGAGCCCCTGGAAGAGAGATGTTGGGATAGACCTAACGTGGAAGTAATTGCGTCGCCCATGCGGCAAACGCTCCAGAAGCACGCGCGGCTCAGAAAGGTTCGCTAGCTCTTGATCATATGTTGTGGGGAGTGTTGACGTTAACATTGAGCGATCGTTGCCTGCCTCGAGAAGGATCTCCAGACGCTGACACAAGCCAATGGATTCGATTTAAGTGGCCTGGGTGCTGGTTGGAAATGCTGAGACTCGTGCTCCCTTCGCGCCTGACAACTTCCAGACCTTTGTCAGGGCTGGGACTGCAGTCACTTGGTCCGACAATCTAGAGCTGCCTTTTACTGTGGGGCTTCGATGGGAGATGGAGTGAACAGCAGCGAGACACTGACAGAGTGCATTCTAAGCAGCTGGTTCTGTGACTCGGTGAAACAATGTCGGTGTTGGATGTTTCCCGTGGATGGGGTATTCACTGTGCAAAGGATTTGTGGATAGGATATTTTCGGTGATTAGTGGTCGAAAGAGTAAACTGGGTTGGGGTAGGGGAGGAGTGGGCCTCGAAACATGCAGGTCGATATACATTCCACAAACGAACCTCAAATCTCCAACCCCTTTTCAGTCTCTCCCTCTTCCTTCTCCCCGATCTCTTCCTTTCTCTTGGGGAGGTTCGCAAGGCATGGCGCATGGAACAAGCGCCCATCCCACGCTCCTCTGATTGTCCCAGTCGCTACCACACACCAAAGAAGAATGACGGCAAAACTGAGGATCGTGCCCAAGACTTTGAAGAACAAGCTAGGCATCTCGACTCCGAACTCGATGGTGCTGACTGCAAACACGCCCAGTGGAAAGGTAAAACCCCACCAGCCCATGTTGAAGGGAAACGGACGAGATTTGTAGATTGAGGCAAGGGCGAAGCAGAGCCAGGTAAGACCAAAGGCCCACATGATGAGCGCGATGAAAACCCCGAGGATGTGGAAGATGTCTCCGGCAATGGGGATGTCATGGAAGAGCTGTGTTTGTGGAAAGACGGTTCGGGCGACTGAGCCTAGGTACATTATGGTGTAGCCTCCCATGCCGAGTGGACCAAGAGGGAGGAATGACGAGACGACAATCTCGCGGGGTGGAAGTTTGTGCAGAGCGAGTCGGGTGTAATACATGACGAGGACTGTCATAGCCAGAGGCGTTGACATTCCCCACATGACATATGACACAAGCAGCGTTCCTAATGCATTCTCGGGATCAGGGAGAACCTTCGCAATCTCGGCACCCGCGCCAGCGGCGACGATGGTGGCGGCTATTGGGAGTAGCTGCGCAGCTGTAATCCGATGCAAGGCTTGCTGATTCGAGGCAGATATCAGGAGGATGCACAAGGAGATGGTGACAGTCACTGCGACAACGCAGTCGATCATCCAACACACCCACGCGACATTAACAGCCCACGGTCCCCAATACGGTACACATAGAAAGATCCAGCTTTCGATGAGGGTAGCAAACCCCATAGGTACGGTTCCAAGGAAGAGAGAATTCGTGCTATCAGCGATCATGACGCTCCATATTTCGGGATAGAGCGTATATCGGAGTACCGAGACTGTGAATGCGGAACAGAAGATGACAGTATTGAGGCCAAAGAAAATGACCGACATCCAGTACAACCAGTCGGCTTTGAACGGTATGGTGATGAAGAGTAAAGACACGATGCCCGTGCCCATGGTGACCGAGAACCACGATGGCGAGAAATTCCTAACGACTCGACGCCACCCGACCTAAGAATTCGTCAGAAAGATGACATTATACTTGGAAAGCAACCAACATCATGTTTGGTAATTCTCTTAGGCGAATCTGATGATGTTTCAGTACTCCTTAGATCTCCTGCGGGAGTTGAGTTTTGTTTGGCATAGCCACCTGCTCGTTGGCGATGAATTGGGACGCGGTCCGAGGCCGGGACTGTGAGAGCAGGGTTGTTGTACGAGGCAATACGCTCTAATTCACCGTCGTCCATAGCGGAAAACTTTAGAAGTGATGACGAAGGCGAAAAGGAAGATGGGAGGTAATTGAGCAAAGCCCCCAGGCAAGTAGGGATGATACTAGCCTATGACGATGGGCCGTGTCTTTCCGGCCACGTGATCTGTGAGCTAGCCCCTTGAGGAAAGATGTATGTTCTACCTTTGTAGCGGCTTATCTTGCCGATACACAATATTATTCACTTCCTCCACCTTCTAACAAAGCAGCAGCTTGCCTTGTAGTCCAGGTTTCCTCGAACAATACTCTCAAGATTTGAGTACATTTGTAGTACGACCAACCACGATTTGTAACTAACATACTCCATGAGTATAAGCATCTGGTGTTGATTAATACACAGCTGACTTCTTACTTCCGTTAGTGATGCTCGTAATCAGTCTCTACTTGAACAAGTCCAGTCTGACCTACCTACTAGACCCCGGCTTCTACTATCGCACATGCGCCGCATTCATCATGCAATCCCGTAATCGCGTCTCCGCTTCCACCCTGTTTTGAACTTTCCCAAGCCCATTCTAGGCAGCACGTGGGCCTCTGTATTGAACACCACATCCGTGAGCGGAAGAAGGTCATCGGGCGAGAAGAGCAAGTAGAGGTATTTCAGCGTCTCAGCCTGTGACACAGAATCAATCATTACCAACTTGGACGTGCAGGGTAGAAGATGGACTCACCAGCCAAAAGCTCTCCATGTTGTCCCTCCTGGGCGACGGAACCGCATTGACATTATCCAGGCTGGAAAAGCCCTGTCCGAGCGGCAAACTGCCGTGCTCCAGAAACGACTGGAAGATCTGCCAACCCCATTCGCGATACAGAGGGTCCTTTGTGATGCGCCACATGAGAAAGAGGCTCTCGACTGTTTCTGGTCGCTGGAGATTATGCGCGTCGAGGGGCTTAATGTTGAAGTCCTTTGCCCATATCGCTTCCGAGTTGGAGCTGCGGGACAACCGTGGAGGCTTGTCGACGCGTGGTTCGAGGTCTGCATCGTCGGCTATGAACCAGACGAGTTCGGGCGCGAGACCGGTTTGTGTGACTTTGTACATGGTCTGGGGACGAAGATCAGTCCATGTGTGGAGCAAGTGAGCAAAGGCCCATGGAGTAGCGTACCCAGCAAGTCTTGGTCAACTCGCGTGCCAGTTTCATCTGCTGTGCCTTCTCGGCCGTCCAGCTCGGGAGACGTTTGGCCTCGGCCTCACTCAGACCATTCGTAACCCCCAAAGCAATGGATCCCGGCAGAAAACACACCAGGTGATCCATCTTTGGAGACAGTTTATTACCCAGCCCGCTGGGCAACTCGGCAACAATGTTGAGTTTCGCTTCTTTTGTGGGAATGATCAAATGTTTCTGGATGCCTGCTAGAGCCTCGTTCCACATTGAAAGATAGATGGGCTCAGAGGTCTGCAGATATTGTTTGATGAGGTATTCTGTAGCCATTAGTTGCCGATATGCATGGACAAAGCTCTCATACCGTAATACGAGTCTCCTCGACTCCCTAGCCTGATCTCTCTGGTGGTGAATCTGCCCATCTGCGGTGATATGAAAATCGGCACAAGGCCAGCGTCCACGCCAATATTATCGACAACTTGCATGACCTTCTCCGCCTTGCGCCAGTAAATGCCATTGCCAGTAACATTCGACAGGTACTTCATCTCGAGCTGCAACGTGGTCGCCTCGGCTGTAGATGAAGCACCCCCATCTGCATGCGACACAATGCCTCTTCGGTCTTTAAGATGAACAGACGCATATGGGACCCCGCTGGGCGAGTCATACGCACCGAGGAGTCGGTCAGCCAAATCCACAGCCTTAGAGAGGTAGATATGATCTCTTCGCGACGAGACACCTGGCAGCTTGGTGGACAGATAATGAGCAGAGAGAAGACCGCCCAGCATGCGAATGGTGGTTTCGAAAGTGTTAACATCCTGGTCCTGCTCGTAATCGAGCTTCCGATGCAGCCACAGTCGGGCGTCGGACAGCTGAGACGTAAGATTCATGATCATCATTGTGTCGAGGCTGTCGACGATGATCCAACCCAGGCCCTTGGGACTCATCATTGAGCCTTTCTTCGAGACGGGGTGGAATTGGTCGTAGCCTGACGAGTAGTATCAGCATGTGCATGACAAGATTGTAAGACCGGGCGAACTGACCCCAAGCATGTTTTGAATATGCATCCCAGCTACTAACAAAAGCATCTTTGACCTGCATTCTCCTCTGATCCCACTCTTCGGGAGAAGGACGAGTCGATATTCTCCATTGCAAACGTGGCGGAATTTTCTGGCCAGAAAACCAGAGAACAAATGTAGTCGCGAAAAGGAATGCGGCTGCAAGAAGTGGTGCTTTGCGGCTCGACGAGGTAGTAGAAGTTGGCGATCCTGAGGATTGGGGTGTTATTTGTCTCACACGATGGCGACTTGCACCACGTTTGCGATTGCGCGTCGAAGAAGCAGCCATTTTGCGAAGCGGGAGGAAGGGAGGAATTTTGTCTCCAACGAGACGGCGACGTGTTTTGTACCCATTGCCAAGTTTTGATGTTTACCCCTACCGCGGGTGGAGAGGGAAAATGGTTTGTACTGTGCCGCAATGTCCCCCCAGTATTGAGCGAAGAGTCTGTGCATATCACCCCACATGCAACCAATTAAGGATCTTTGTGAGATCGGGGCCAGAATACGCGCTGCTGTGCCTTGTGTGAAAGATGCAGGATGCCGACAGTGTTCTCATAACCCATGTCTGGGC
Organism: Pleomassaria siparia CBS 279.74; assembly: GCA_010093715.1. NCBI lineage: Eukaryota > Fungi > Ascomycota > Dothideomycetes > Pleosporales > Pleomassariaceae > Pleomassaria > Pleomassaria siparia. Next base: position 141,697 of record MU005776.1, on the reverse strand, counting down.
TCCCCATGACCATGTATGTACATATGCTTATAAGCCAACCCAGGCAGCACCGAGGAAAAAGCACTGCCCTCATCAGGATACCTCTCCATGGCAGTTCCAGCAGAGACTAGCAACGGCGATGTGACTTCGTGGATTCCTCTCCAGACCATCTTCACCCCGTCGGCTGGCTGCGAGTCCATCTTCCGACTCAATGGACCCAGCCTCGTGGCCTTCGATCCGGGATACGGCCTTGACATCGACACAGCAATCAAGTGTGCACCTTCGGCCGTGACCACATGGTGGGAACAGGCGAGACTGGGCGTTGGAGGCGATGCCCACACCGTCCTGAGCATCCAGCCTCTAACATGTCCGAATCAGTGGACGACTGTTGGGACCTATGTCAAGAACAAGTCTTCGACGCAGATAATGTGTTGCCCGGTAAGAAATCCCCTTTGTCTTCTCCTGTTTGCCTACTCATTCGATTCTAGAGCGGCTACTCCAATCCGGATGCCATAAGCGGTCCCGTCAACGGTAACTGCATCTCCGAAGTGACCAAGGGCGTGGTCCTGACCTACGCATCCACGGCTGGTGGCGATTCCACGGATTGGACTACGAAGACAACAAAACTTGCTCTTGCCTCAAGCGTTGGAGCCATCGCTGTAGTCGGCTGGAACGTCGCAATCGCAGCCCCTACCTCCTCTTCTTCGATATCCTCTACGAGTTTGACCAGCTCACCTTCTTTATCTTTGTCTTGGTCCTCGCTTTCGCTTCTACCTTCGTCTTCCTCTTCAACACCAGCACCAATAACAACCCCGGCTCCCGCTCAAACATCCACGACGAGTGCCAATCCACCAGCAGCAAACACCAGTCTGTCAACAGGCGTAAAGATAGGAATCGGACTAGGCGCAGCCCTCGGAATAATAGGAGTCTTGGCCATAATTCTTGCTGTCACAATCATGTATCGTCGAGGACGGAAGATACCCAGTGACTCTGCAACGCCGGCTATGACACCGGCAGCGTTCTACGCAGCCGACGGGAAACCTCCTCCTCCGCATCAGCAACAACAACAATACCACGACACAGTCTATGAGCTTCCGAACGGCCATGAACCGACCGAGATGCCGCACTCGCAGGATCGCTCCCCGGTGGAGATGTATACAAGTAGTCGTGACTTTTGAGCGTCCTTGGTCCGTCCGTCAACGCTTTCAGGTCGTCTGGCTCGTGTTGTACTTATTACTGTACATACCAAGTGTAGTAAATAAGCGGGGCTGAGACGGGCCGGTTCTAGCGTGGGCAACCCCCTGGTCATTAATAATATGTACAAGTAATATATTTCTTTTATATTCCTTTCAGGTTGTAAACGGGACCTGGAAGGGAGCTTGCAAACTAATTATTTTTGTAATCTTGATAACTTATAGTATACTATATAAATAAGCAGACTTAGCTAATTACGTAGCTAGTACCTACGTACGTCGTAATGCGAAAACTTTACCTTAACCTCTGCGTTAATGATACTACATAATTAATTATACTAATCAATCACTCAATTGATATCTCAATCGATCGAGGCTTAATCAATCACTTAATGGGTCGAGGCTTAATTAATTAATGATAAGGCACCAAATCTAGCCTTATTGCTTATTAGGGTGCGCGTATCGCCTGCCAGCGGACCTTTTACCTGCAGCAGGCAGCTACTCTGTACATAACACAGATTGAAATGCTCATTAATCTGAAGCTGGCTCGCCGTGGCCAGGGACAGACGTGCTGACGGCGTGTGCAATATCACCTAGTTTACAGTAGGGGGTCGTGAGAATGCACCTCTCCATGCTCGTTCTAGTCACGTTACCTGCTTTTCTTTTAAACAACTAACATTACATGTACATACAGCATTACAGAGTCTGCATCACTCGCTAGCGTTGTTTCTATCAACTAATCATCTTCTGTGCTTTCTTGAGTTCTGAACGCTGGGAACGATTGTAAAATGCTTGCTTCGCAAGCAATAATCAACCAGGCGTGATTTAATAGAAGGATAGATACGATGGTGCATGTTTCTATGCATGTATAATAATTAATTACCCCAAATGTGCAAAGGATGTATCGAAGTAGTAATTAGAAGGTTATCAATATAAATAGAACCGCATAAGTATCTATTATAGCTTGGGTTTGTGCCGTCCAGAATGTATGTACACAAGAACAATATTCTATCTAATTAATAACACAAATAAAATCTCTCTCAATCCAGAACAAGACACGCAAAAACGCAAAAGCGCAAGCGTAATGATAATAAAGACACCCCCCTCCACCTCTCTGCTCACGCATATACCCTCCCCCTCCTCAAACCCGCGACAAGGCCTAAATCTGCCCTCGCAAACGCCACCACACCAACCCTATCTCCGGGCCTCACATCACCAATCCTGACCGGCATGTCGGATAACAACTTGCTCCTCTCGAGCCCATTCAACGTCGTCCCTCCCGTCGGCCCCGGCGTATACGGATTCGTCAGCGTAAGACTAGACGCGTAGCCAATAATGTCTGGCGCCAGCGTCATGTATTTCAGCACCAGACCTGCGTACGCAGCGATCTGTAAAACAATGGACGCGAACAGGAGCGTGGAGAACCATTTCCAGCGCGTGGCGTAGACGAGAGTGGACGTGTTTGTTACATGGGCCGTCGTCGTGTTGAATGTGAGAAAGGGGCTTGCGTCTGCGAGGCTGGTGAGGTTCGTGGGGAGGCTGCCGCCGAGCGCGGTTGTCGCGTATGTGGATTGGAAGAAGGTGTTGAATAGGATGGTCAGTCGTTGAGCCATGTCTGCCGTCGATAGCTTCCACAGATCCACGTTGTCGTATCGGGCTCCGATGAAGTCTATCGGATCGATCATCCACCGCTCCATATACGTCGAGCCACGCGCGCCGGCATCCGCGACGCCGAAGTTGTCCACTCGGGGCAAGCTGGTCATGATACCCCGGCGTATATTCGAGCGCGTGAAGTCGTCATAAGCTTGAGTATATCCATCGGAAATGAGGTCCAACTTTTGCATCGACGAGGCGAAGCACAGCGACCCATCGCAAGAGATGCCAGCTTCGTAGTACCCATACGAAACGCCACATTCCGCGACAGTGAAGTTCTGGCTGCTGTCGACGGACTTGAGAGATAATTCACAGGGATAATTATCGCAGCTGGTGCTGGTGCTGTTGAGCTTCCACGTAGTGGTCAAGTTGCCAAAGTTGGTGGCGTTCCAGGACATTTCTTTGTTGCTCGAGCAAGTAACGTCCCATTGTCGAGCGCGTATGTTGTAACTGCTAAGGCCCGTAGTTGGAACGTCGATGACGGGTATCCCAATCAAAGACGCGTATGTGATGTTCGCCTGCGAGGGACTAGGCACATGTTGCTTCTCGCCCGAAGTGCTGTTGGTGATGGAGCTGTAAAGGGGCATTTTGACGTTACCCCACAGATCCATGGATGTGTTCTGGTACTTTGTGCTACTGAGTAGAGCAGTGAGGAATAACGACGTAAACGTGCTCCGTCCACTATTGATGCTACTCGCGCCCATCAAGAACGAGTCCTGACTCGCTAGGGGACTCAGATACTGATAGGTTCCGACGGTGCGCTGAGCCTTGGTTTCGGTTTCTAAAAGTCGGAGTGCACTTTGTCCACCCAGCGGGGACAGGAACCAGACCATGGTGAGTAAGAAGCCAATCACACTCCACGAGCGGAGAGCCATCTGTCGTTCAATAGCCGAGAAAAGGGATTGACAGCCGGCTAGTTGGTCGAGCCGGCCGAGCGTGGTACCGCGTTCCGCCATGAACAAACCGACGTGCTTGAAGCAGCGGCTCATTAGGGCCGCGAACATGATGGGGAAGATGGTTGGGCTGAGTAGGAGAGTCTGCTCTAATTTGTGGCCGTAGTCGGAAACGACCTTTCCATCTAATCGCGCTGCAATAAGAGCGAGGGCTGCGTGATGTTAGTCTGGCAAGTCAATGCCGGGAGGCGGAGAACTTACCGATGAACATGATGGGTGTGGATGCAATAACGGCATCAAACACAATGATGGATGCTCTCAAAGGAGTAATGGTCGCAATATGCTGCGACTTCATCGGCCACGTCCTGGTCGTACTTGCGCTGTCTGTTCTCTCATTATGACTAGCATTCACATATCCCTTGAAATCCATGCCCTTCATGTCTCCGTCCGGGGTCTCTGGGGGAGGTCCAGCAGGTGGCACGTATCCATACGCCGTTTCCGATGGCGATTTCATCTCTATATTCTCAAGCGACTCATTGTTCTGTTGGTTGATTTGAGTGGTAGAGTCGAGACGTGCGTATCCCATAGGGATCGAGGATTGCGGTTTCATCCCGAAGAAAAGATCAACAAGATTGAAGCCAAGGCGCAGGGCCTGCTATGGATATCTGCTACGCGCCCGGGGGCTCCGAGTGAGGCTTCCGATAAAGCCGATGTTATCAATGCAGATGCCGCAACGGACAGACGGTAGTGAACGATGGGCACAGATTCAGTCAGACTGGTGACGCAAAGGCTTGTTGTCTATTAGGGGTTATAATCGAAGAATACGCCCTTGAGTAGAAAGCTGAGTATTTTAGAAAGCGAACGATAACCGTCAAAGGACTGTCCGGAGAAGCTGGCTGATGTGATGTTTTACAGTACTGCAGCCCAGCCCACGGGTTGAAGCTAATTAGAGGTCTAATTACCTAATCCTTGTAGTGCCACACTATGTTAAATCGAGGGTGTGCCGATCATGGTTACACCATGCAGCGTTTCACATGCTGACGTTGGATTCGCTCATGAGGTCCAGACGTCGAATAATCGTTCCAAGGGTCAAAGGGGACTGAGGAACGCTGTGATGCCTTGGAGAGACAGGAGTCAGGAAGACAATTGTGTGAGCATAGAGTCAGTCATCCCATCGGCTTTCGACAGTTGATACGAGGAAAGTGACACCGAGAATGCCACCGAGTACTGCACCGAGAAGGGGGAACTCAGGGCGATATCACGGGAGGGAGACACGCAGAGCTGGATTGATTCACGGACGAGTAAGAATTCGTGTTTGATTTCGGCTCGTCTCGGATATCTATGTACAGTACATAAGCATCGGGTGCACCGATAAAGCACGTACCACCCAAGCCAGTGAAAACACACGACGGACGTAATAACAACCATTCTAGTGCAAAAGAACACAAGTCAGGGTCTCAGACCCTGAGAGGAATATTGGGATTAGCATATCGCACCATTCGTGAGAATCGAAATCCAAAACCCAGACCCGTTGGTAAACATGGGGAATATACAATGCTTGCTTATAGGAAAATACTGCGCCATAATGCGCCTGCATCGATCGTTTGTTAGCATGGCCTCGAGGAGGGGGTTGTCGCACGAAGTTAAGCGGGGAGCCTTGGAAGAATTGCCTAGATATCTTCCATACCAGCCGCCTCGTCTTCATCTCCGGATTCGAAGCTTCCGGCGGAGCTCATTTCATCGTCGTCGTCATTGTCTTGGTCCGAATCTTCTGTCAGGTCCTTGGAGGCGTACTTTTGCACATATTCTGGCACATTTGTCAGTCACCCAGTTGGCGATGCTGCACGAAACAAAGAAGAAGAAGAAGAAAAAAACACACCCTTCACTTTGACTTCATAACTCTTCGGTTCTCGCATGAGCAGGGCAGCCGCTTCGCCGTTGAGTGGGTCGGTTGGGTTCGGATACCGAAGAAGTTGTGGGATGAAGACTTCAAAGATATTGATCATGTCGTACATGGGTGACCATGTTTGGTTGATGACGTCCAAGCAGACCGACCCAGAGCTGGGCAAAGATTAGCTGGGGTCCGTGTTGCACTACCTACCCAAAGAAGAAGAGTTTTTGTGGGTACGAAAATGAACGTACAGCTCATCGATGTTGGGATGGAATATTCGATTCACGAATCCGATGCTGGGACTCTTGTACGGATATTGGTCGGGGAGCTCGACGTGAATCTTCCAGAGACCGCCTTGGAAGGGTGCTGCGACGCGTCAGTCATGTTCCAGATGTCTTTGATATTCAGGGCCACACACTGTCCTCGGGACCCTTGAATCTGACATAGAATTCCTGCCTACGGTGTGTGTGTGTCAACGAGGATGCTGAGGGTTGGTGGAGAGATGGGATCAAGGTACGGACACTATGAACATTGTTAGCCGGTGAAGGAAGGCGAGAGGAACATCAGGGCGTACTGTTGTCGTTGACCAGTGTGACCTCGTAGTCGCTCATGAGCCTGGTGAGTCATCAGTTAGTGGTCGGAAGTGAGGCGCTGCATGCTGGGATTCACGTACATCCTGATGTCGCGTTAGCAGTGTCGACGCATATTCAAATGCGCTCAGAACCTACTTCATGACCTGTACAGACAAAGGAGGATTCGTCAGCCTTTGATCCTCATATTCACCAAAAAAGTATGTTTGTGGATAACCTACGTCCGTCTCGATGCGTCTCTTTGGGCTACTCATGGCTGCGCGTCTTCGCCGTGGACCACTTTACGATGAAGATGACTTGTGTGGTATATGGTGTATGGTATACGAGGGAGGGGCTGGGCGAGGATATTGGAGGTACGGTTAGAAAAGATTCCGGGTTGCGACGTGTGGACAGGCGGTTGGTGAGGACGGTGAGGTTAGGAGTGGTGGTTTCGATGGCAGATGGCAGAGGAGGAGGGGCTGTTTGGTCGACTAATTAATTACGTGGATGGTTTGGAACCTGGATGGCGGGGTAAGACCAGAGAGCTGCTACTACTTGTGAGTTTGAAAAGAGTGTTGGATACTTTAGTTTATATAACAAAGTCTGGTGGTTAGATAGTGAGTACAAGGAGGAAGCCAGTGGAATTTGAGTTGGATTGTGAGTGGTGAGTGAATACTGATGAGGTCTGGACTCTGAGGTGGCAGCGAGCAGGGAAGGACGCCGTCACGAGCGCGGAAGTGGCATTTCAACCCTCTGCGGCTCTTGCGACGGTTACAAAGGGATGGGCTAATAATAATATTAATAATAACATTAATAATAATATTAATAATAAACCGCACCCAATACATACGACGTACATAATAATACATACTCTGTCGGTTAACCAAAACCATCTTTCCACATTCCTTGATCTTGGTCGTACATTGCCTCATTCGGAACCTGCCGAGGTATTTATTATCCAGACCTGGGACCAACACCTCGTACAATGTTATCATCACCAACACCATCTTTCGCTTTCCCCACACACGACTCGCATCCCGATATCCATATCCATGCGACAAAATTACCAAAAGACGGCGCAAAAAAAGGAGAATAAATAGCAGTCTGGGCCTGCTGACAATCTCACAATCTCACATTCAAGTCAGTCTGGCTCGGACCGAGGGTCCCCTGGGCGGTGAGAGGCGTCAGAACGCAACAAGCAGAGAAAGTGTTCCTCAAGTTGCGCTGCACAAACCATCACGAATTGCTCCTTTTAAGAAAATCCCCCCCCCGTCTAAGCCATGGAGAGTCCTTCCTCGCTTCCATTGTCCTCGCCTCCATTGTCCTCGCCGAGGTCAACGCAAAATATAGCTTCCAACAACTCCGACCCTCCGTCATCGTCGAAACCATGTCGCGTGCCTTTGTGAATGTACTTGGACGCACTTCTAGCACCACCACAATACCACACCTCCACCTATTGTCACCCTCGTCACCCTCGTCACCCTCGTCACCCTCGTCGCCCTCGTCGCCCTCGTCGCCCTCGTCGCCCTCGTCGCCCCTGTCGCGTGCCCGCTTTCCTGTCGTCCAGATTAAATGGAGCTCACACTCACCACTGGGGGCTGCCCCGGCCAATGCGCGCAAGCCTGTTACCATCAACACCCTCCAGAGCCTGTACCGGAAGAATGAACCCATAACCATGATCACGGCGCACGACTTCCCTAGTGCACACGTTGCCGACCATGCCGGCATGGACATGGTTCTCGTTGGAGATAGTCTGGCCATGGTGGCCCTTGGTATGGAGGATACTAGCGAGGTGTTGCTGGACGAGATGCTGCTGCACTGCAAGTCGGTGGCTCGCGCGACAAAGGGAGCTTTCACTGTATGTATACCAAATAGTCATCATACACTCCTCTAACTTCTTCCTACGCAATACTGACAAGTCTACAACAGATTGGCGACCTACCCATGGGCTCCTACGAGATCTCCCCCGAGCAAGCCCTCGCCTCCGCCATCCGCGTCATCAAAGAAGGCCGCATGAAGTCGGTAAAGCTCGAAGGGGGGAAGGAAATGGCACCTACAATCGCAAAGATTACCCGCGCCGGCATTCCCGTCCTCGCCCACATCGGCCTCACGCCCCAAAGACAGAATGCACTTGGAGGCTTCCGGGTGCAAGGAAAGAGCACTGCTTCGGCGGTCAAGCTCCTTGACGATGCTCTCGCTATCCAAGAAGCCGGTGCATACGCTGTCGTAGTAGAAGCTGTGCCCGCCGAAGTCGCTGCAGCCGTGACCAAGGCGCTAAGGATCCCTACTATTGGTATTGGTGCCGGCAATGGGTGTTCGGGCCAGGTGCTCGTTCAGGTTGACATGCTAGGCCACTTCCCACCTGGTCGCTTCCTCCCCAAGTTCGTCAAGCAGTACGGAAATGTGTGGGAAGAGAGTATGAGGGCAATCCAGGACTACAAGACCGAAGTCAAGAGCCGTGCATACCCAGCTCCCGAACATACGTACCCAATGTCCATGTCCAAGGAACAGTTTTCGGATTTCGAGAAACTGATTGAAGAGACGAGGGCGAAATCAGGATAAAATATATGCGCGTGCTTCTTCTCCTCCTGTACTTTCTCTTGGATTGCTTCACCTTTTCGAATTGTTGCTGGCGGTTGAGCTTCTTTGATCATTACATACCCCTCGCTTTCTCGCAGCGCAGCGTTTCATTCTTGTACATTATAGTCGGTCAGCCCAGGAATAAAACAAATATACTTGATCTTTGAACAAATCTCATCTACCGCTGCCTTGATAGTTCGCCGTCTCCAAACGCCAATAGTGCACATGCATTCATTCCCTCGCCATTCTTTCCACGGCGCCCTCGCCCGCCAATTCAACCAAAAGCAGGCGCCATGGCATATCCGACAACCAACTCCTCGTTGGTCTTGAAGCACTATCCCACGCATTAGCCCATTCCCCCACCCCACACGCTCCGAACGAAATAAAAGAAAGAAAAAAAAGAAAGAAAGAAAGAAAGAAAGAAAGAAAGAAAGAAAGAAAGAAAGAAAGAAAGAAAGAAAGAAAGAAAGAAAGAAAGAAAGAAAGAAAGAAAGAAAGAAAGAAAGAAAGAAAGAAAAAGAGAAAAGGACAAGGCAAGACAAGACAAGAAATAGAGAGGGAACACTCACACTCCACAGATTGCCCACGCCCTCATCCAAGCCCGGCGCAAACACATTCCCGACATAGCAATACACGCTCTCGTGGTCCTTGGCGGCCAGGCGTCTGCGCAGGAAGCGCACAATCGTCTCGAAGCGCTGCGCGGCGGCCAGCTTGAAGACACGCTGCGTGAGGTGCGGCGCGGACCCGATGGGTTGCAGGCGAATGGTGACTGTTTGAGAGACCCATTGTTAGTTTTATTAGTCCCATCACTGAGAAGGGGAAGGGGGGGGATAGTGCAAAATACAAGCATACGACCAACTAACTAACTAACTAACTAACTAACTAACTATCCAACAACAACAACAACAACTACTACTACTACTACTACTAGAATAACGTCCTCTTCCAAAGAAATGAAATAACCATGACAGTCGTTCAGACTTGGAACGGATAAAAACCACGATGAAGAAAAGAAAAGAAAAGAAAAGAAAGGATGAAATGAAATGAAATGAAATGAAATGAAATGAAATGAAAGAAAAATATACTCCCATACACATACCCTTCCCAATGCCCAAATCGGCTGCCGACTCGAGCGCTTTGGACGCATCGCGCGGCAGATGGGTCAGGATGACGGACGCGGCCATGGTGAGGGGGGTTTCGGCCGTCGTGGTTTGCCCGTCATCGTCATCGTTGTCGTTGTCGTTGTCTTCGTCTTCGTTGTCGGGTATCCTTGGGCTGTGCTCGGAGGGACTGGACATTTTGGTCTTTGGTTTGGGGGGGGGGGGGGGAGTTTGTTGGGCTTGTTGTTTTGCTGGTAGTTATCTTGCAAACTGATGAGCTAGAATGGACTGGAATGGATTGATGAACTGAACCGAACTGAACTAGTGGGGGTTAGAGGTGGACCTGAGAAGTGTGCTTATTGGATAGAGATGGCAGGAAAGAATAGAGGAAATCTGATACGAGGAAAAGGGTGGAAAGAGAGGGAGAGAACTTTATAGAGAACGAGTAAAAGTAAAATAATGATAATGGAATAATAGAACAAGGTTTTGATCGGGACGATGGATATGCAAGTAATAGAGGTCGAGCACAGACCAAGGTTGCCTAACCAATCACACCCTTACCAACCACAACTCACCACGACTTCACGTCTCACAACCTCATTCACCCTCGCAAACGCAAACACAACACTTGTCGTAAACGCAGTTACACTAGCATTCATACATGGATATTTATATGATACACTAGCAATGCAACACGTCATACAGTTGCTCCCTTCGCCTTCTTTTCTCTTTTTTCTCCTCGTCTTCTTTTCCCCTTTTCTCATCTTCTTTTTACTCTTCCCTCCTCAGCTCCCCGCCCCCCCTTCGTAGTAATACCTAAAAATCGGCTGCTCGAGGCAGGTCATCCTGATGATTCCAGATCTCTAGCCCAGGTCGGGCCTGTAATAGCAACAAAAAACAGCAAGAGCCACGAGATCAATCAATGAATCCAGCGAAGCCGTCTGCCAAGTATACATATACAAAATGTCATACATTCAGTGTATACGTATATCGCGCGATCGATACGAGCACAAAAAACCGCCTGATGAGAAACAAACAACCAAGCCATGCCCCAGTAAAGAAAAGGATATTGCGCCTCGGAAATGCTGCAGGCCACGGAAAATGCTGTATAACGGGTATTCGCAAGACGCATCGCATTTTATGCGCTAGAGGGCAGAAGTGAACTGACGCAAGGGGAAATGTAATGTCGCATGTGTTGTATCGTCGTAGGGACGCCATGATAATGGGACATGATCATGGGGCATGCAAGAGTCGTGCTTCTTCAGTGACGGATGAGGCGGGCCAGGAGGTTGTCGAGCTCGGTCCAGTTGTCGTTGGTAGCTGCGAACTTGCGGTGTTTGCGGGATAAACAATGCTGATATCAAATTAGCTTGGGTCATTATGCACGTGTAGGAGAAAGGTACCTCGTCGAAGTCATTGAACTTCTCCCGGCAGTTTTCGCAGTATCCGGGCTTGAGCTCCTTCTCTGTCGTCTTCCGTTTGCGGGCAACAGCAATCTTTCGAGTGTGTCGCTCCTCTTCCTCGGGATAGGTGTCCTCGCGAATGTATCCAAGAGTCTCCTGGGCCTTGCGCTTGGCCGCCCTCGGCGGCTGAGCCTCCTGATTCAGCACAGCCCTCACGTCATTCATCACGGATGAGTGACCGCTATTCGCCGAGGGTCCGCTGTTCTTCTCCAAGACTTTCCGTTTCAACTGGTTCACCTCCTTGCTGTTTCCAGCACGTCCATTCGGTTGGGCCGACGTTGATGAGATCATCTGTGATCGAATGGCAGAGGTGATGTTTGATTGTTGCATGCCCGATGCGACAGGCTCTCCACCAGCAAATCTAGGCATAGTGCGTATGCTAGCCTGTGCACTACCGAACATGGGAGGCATGCCAGTGGAATCTGTAGTATTGGTTCGCTTCGTGGGGATCATCTTCGGGGGGTCTAATGGCTTGGAGTCTTCTCCCTTGATGCTGACCACACTTGGACGCCGCGCAATGGTCTTGTTCTCGCCCAAGACACGTTTCTCTTCCATGGCAGCCGCAGCCGCAGCACGAGTGCGTGGGGCAGCCACTGTCACTCTCTTCGCCCTCAGATCCTCCTGTTCCTGATGCTGCTTGCGCATGTGGTGGGGGTCCTCGACGAAGGGGCACTTTCCATTGCCGGACAACTTGAACTGCGGCCACTTACCCTCCTCCTTCTTGGGGACCTTGGGGTATTCTCGGACCATGACGGGTCGCGTGACCTCGTCCATATCGTGAATGTAGATGTAGTACCCACGCAGCTGAATCATGTCCTGGGTAGCCACCGAGTGGTCACGGTCCAAAGGTCCATTGAGCTTCTCGTTCTGAAGGAGCTTCTGGAGATCTGCCTGACGTCCCACCTTGGACTGGGTAGCAGTAGCACCGTGACGCGTCGAGTAGTTGGGAGGCTCCTCTCCGGTTTCCGTATTGTACATGGTAGTCAGCACGCGCTGAAGTTTCTCGGCCGGCCATATCTTCATTCCCATTTCACGAGCCTTGGAGAGGATATCCACATGACCAGATTGTTTTTGGAGGGCAGCGTCGAAGACGGACTTCTTCGTCTCGAGTTGCGCGGGGTTGACGGTGCCCTTTGACGAGGGGACGGACGAGCTGGTGTCGAGTTCGGCAGGTATCGGACGCGTGGTGATGACATGGGTAGCTTCTCGTGAGAAGAATTTGACCTCACGCTGCGATATGTAGTTAGTATGTTGTGAATTTGGAAGAATTAATAGGCACGTACAGAGCCCAGGTTCTGGAGCTGCTTGGACACCCTGGACCTCGTCTCGTCCGGGATACTCTCGAAGTAGAAGACGAACGAGGGGAACATCTTTCGGTAGTGCTTCTGCCATTGTCGAATCGTCTCGAGGTTCTCGTTGACTCCACGCTGGGATTTGTCGGTCTGCTTGGAGACGGCCTTGCCCTCACGGGCGGCTTCCAGCTTCTTCTGCAGGGGAGTCGGGGCGGCACTTCGTCGACCGAGCCCATAGCGACGACCCTCGGCATCGTCAACCTCGACTATCTGCTTCTTCGGGGGTGGTTGTCCATAGTGGATGTCGCGTTGCTCGCTGGCGTGGGAGCGTTGACGTTTTCCGGCCACGGCAGTCGGACGGAGCGGCGAGTTTGTGGCATTCTGCAGATTGGAGAGGGGCACACGACGGTTGGACATGTTGGTAATGACCTGCGACGAGGGAGGCATGGCAACGGCGGCCATACGTAGGGGAGAAACAGAGGCAAGGCACGCGCCTGGGAAGCTGTTGTCGACTCTTGTCGACCCTTGAATTGGGGGCGGGAGGGGCAGGTCCAGGGTTGGCGTATAGTGTGTGTGTGTAGCTGCACGCGACTTGGGCACGTTTGATGTTTCGTTAGTAACGCGTAGCAGACATGGCGCGGTAGACAGGGCTTTTGGTGTGGCAAAGGTAGTGAGGGTGAGGAGAAGGCAATTGAGCAAAGGAACTGGTGTTGCTGAGCCCTTGAGAAAGTCTTCTAGGGCGGCGGGTGGAAAGAAGAAGAATGGAGGATGACTTTGTTTGTATTATCGTGCCGTGGCTGGCGGGCGCGAACCAGTTAGCGCGCCAAGCTCCCGATATATGGCCTCAGGAGCCTGGGTGCCGGGCAACCACCCGCGTATTGTGGCATACACAGTAAGCAAAGCAAAAACATGGCGACCTGCACGCCATCTTAAGTGGGAACGCCTTCCATATTGGGAACTAGCTGACGAGTTTCCTATACACAGTCAGTATGTACATTGTACACACTGTCGGTCAGAAATTTCTCTTTTCTAGAGTCACGCGTCATGCACGTGTCTCTCTGTCTCTGTCTCTGAGGACACTCATTCATTCCACACTGCCCATTACAATAACACCAAACGTCCAAACAGAGTGATGGAGCGAGGGCAGCAGCATACGTATTATTGCAGATTTATTCTTGTATTTGCCAGCAGTAATTAATGCAGTAATTACTCGTGTCACAAATCTCGCTGTTTGTTTTGCCAAGCCCGTCCAGAAGAAACGCAAGGGCGGCAGAACGGTCCTTTTTGCTGCACAGTCCCTTTCGTGTCTGCGTCTGCAACCAATACTTTTAACATTCTTTGTAATTAATTAATCACGTCCTTTTGCAACTCGCCTATATATTAATCATGTTTAATTAGATACTCCCTTTCTTGAGTCAAAGCAACATAACAGTACAGTACATATATTATATCCCCAGTCATCATGCCGTCCACCACTCGTGACCTTGTACGACCAGAACCGCAATAGGAAGGCAATGGCAATCGGGTGAGCTCAAATGATGCTTCCGGATCGGGATGAGGGTTTGTATTAATTGATTAGTTACATGACTCATGTCTAGATTACTCAAGAGCTGCAACACCTCAGTGCTGTCAATACTATTCTCCTAACACGTACATATACAGTACATATCACTACACTCTCCGCATTGCCCCAATCACTCTTTCTTTTCCCCTACCACACTTCAATATGTCATATCAATACTAGGTCTATTTCCGTCACACGGCTCCCTTCCCCTCGCGTCTCATCTCACCCAAAAAAAAGACCTTGCCACTACAATTGTCCGATGCCCACCTACATTCCATTCAAGCCCGTTTCTCCTCTTGATATCTCACCCGCAGTCCTTTGCCGATGCCCGTCGCTCGATATCCGCGTACCACGCACCTTCCTGTGCTGGGTCCATTGCTATTGGTGGAACGCGAAGCATTTCCTTTTGATTAACCCTACACGCGTGTTAAAAAGGGAATGCAAGGGAATAAAGCCCGGAATTTTCATTTGTGGCTAAGTTGATTGACCCGGCTGTATTCAACCTTTCAATCAAAAAACACTACACGACGACACGCCACGCAAAACCACACCCAATCTCCTTCCTCTACCTCGTCTCCTTCTAGGGTGCGAGGATACAATGATTAAGCAAAACTCCCCCATCGCATCTCCCCACACGATCGGAATAAACAGTATAAAACACAACACCACCGCTCCATATATCGATCCCCCACCTCATTGCCAACCGCACAACACGTCGCCATGCCATCTCTCAGTCCGCTCCTCCTCCTCGCCGCTATCGGTGCCGCACCCAACCTAGCAAACGCAGCGAATTCCTGGATCGTGCCCGGCGCAGCATGGCTGTCGACGTCGAATACCAAGATCGATGCGCACGGGGGCATGGTCCTGCAGCGCGGAGATACGTTTTACTGGATTGGACAAGCCGCTAGTCACAGTATGTTGATGGCATTTTATCCACTAGTCAAATCCAACAATTGGGGGAGCAAAAGCGAGGAGAGGGTGAGATTTCTTTGATTTGACCTGGAACGCGTGGGAGTTAAAAGTGCACAGAGTGGATGCGCGGAAGAAGTGGAGTAGGCGTGTGCAGAGCAGACCGAAGAGCAAAAAAAAAAGAAGAAGAAAAAAAAAAGAAAAAGCTGCTGATGTCGACGTGTGGAAATAGGTGTCCAGCCCTACATGTACACATCGACGGACCTTCTGAACTGGGCTCCGGCCAAGAACCCCCAGAACAGTATACAATGGATGTGGCGGCCTAAACTGGCCAAGCCGAATGGGTCTTTCTACGTGCCTTCCCCCCTTCCCTTGCTCTCTCTCTCCTTCCATCCCCGTACCAACAATCCACCAACCCTAGATCTACGGACAAGTCGACCGCAACGTCCAAGCCCTCATCTCCACGAGCATAACGGACAACTACTCTGTATCGGGCGGCAAAGTAACATTACCGCCGAATGCTTATACGTACAGTGACACGGGCATGTTCCAAGACGACGACGGGACATGGTACCTTCTGACGTCGGCCGACCACAACAACGTGCAAATCAACCGCATCAACTCTGACGGGAGCATCGGACCGCGCGTGGGCCTCATGGCCAAGGGCGCGTACGAAGCCCCCGGCATGTTCAAAGTAGACGGCATCTACTACCTCATCGTGTCGGGCAAGACGGGCTGGCGCTCGAACCCCAATTCCGTCTTCTGGGCCACCTCCCTCGGCGGCTCCTGGACGGGGCCCGTGGGTATCGCGCCCGAGGCCGAGAAGACGTATAACAGCCAGAACACGTTTCAACTCACGCTCAAGGGGAGCAGCAGGACCACGTACATCTACATGGGGGATAGCTGGGACTCCAAGGGCGGGCCCGATAGCAATTACGTCTGGCTGCCCATGACCGTGGACAAGGCGAGTAAGAAGGTTAGCTTGGAGTACCATGCCCAGTGGAAGGTGGACGTCAAGACTGGGGCCGTGAGCACGCCGGGTTTGAAGACGAGGTACGAGGTCCAGCATGCCGACGTCGTGGGTCGGGATGGGCTTGCTGGGAGGAAAAAGGGGGGTGGTCCGAGTATCAAGCGTGCTTGTAAGTATTTCCCTATTCCTGCGTGTTTGAAGAGGTTGAGAATCGAATCGAATCGAATTGACAACCCACCGTGGCGTGCAGTATCCTCGGATAGCCTCCTGACGTTCCGCAACGTCGCCGGTCTCGGTGGCCGCCAATGGGTCCAAATCCATTACCGCGTGACGGACCGCACCGCAGGCGAAGCGCACATCTCGGTCAACGACGAACCTGCCGTGAACGTGTCGTCGCTGAATCATCGTGCTGGGTACCACCATGTCGTGCCCGTTGAACTGAACTTGAGAGCGGGGAGCGTGAATACGATTAGTCTGGGCATGACGGGGAGGGAGGAAGCGGGCATCGTGGTCGAGGGGCTCGAGGTCGTCGAGGATTAGCGCGAGAGGGGTGGAGAATGAAAAAACAAGCCCGAGTGAACAACCAATAGAAAGCATAGACGACCACGTATGAAGACGTGCATGCAATGCGAAGAATGAGCCATGTATTAATGTATTTCAAATGAACGGACTTTTCATAACCCCGAGTTCTCCAAATGCGAGAGGCATGTCAAAACGCCAGAAACCGAATGTCCGTCTATGGTATGAGGCAGAAGAGCTTGCAATGGAATAATGGCGTAAAAAGGTGAGCAGCGCCTGGACGGAGAAGGAGGTTCACTAAAAATGGTGCGGTCGTTGAAATGGAGTTGCAGGACCGCCATGTACAAAGCGTGGAGCGAATCGACCAAGTCATCCTTCCTCCTCATCGTCTCCCTTCTCAAGCACGACCTTTTCCAGCTTCTCCACCAAGCCAGCCTCCACATCCCCTTCCTTTGTCTGCTCCACCTCGGCCGTCTTCTTGATCTTGGGCATCTCGGGCCTCAATTTCGACACCGTTCTCCTCTTCTTCCAGAGCATTTTGTAATACTCCGTCAGACTGGGGTACCTGTCTTGGCTCCACTCTCCAGAGGTGGTGATGATCTCGTCCAGCGCAGGCCAAACGGCACAATCGCCAATCGAGAACCTGCGTCCGGCGATGAACGGGCCAGGACCCTGACTCTGTCTGTCTTCCAGACGGTCGAGCATGTCGGTCAAGTCGGCCAGAGAAGTCGATGAATCCGTGCGCTTGTTCCAGGCTTTCAAGAGAGCAGAAAGAATGGCAAAGACCTCATACGAAGCCGCCGTGCACGCACGCCCCCGGTCGTCGCGATCGAGAGCATGGTACTGATTCAAGTAACAGATAATGGGCACCGCGTCCACAACCTGCGTATGATTGACGTCGTTATCGCGGTAGCACACCCGTCTCTCCGTCTCAAATGCCTTGTCTAGAGCTGGCGCTTCAAGATAGATGTGATTGATCTTGGCTTCCGCAAGGAACAACTGCACGATTCTGTTCTCTACCTTGTGCATCGAGCCGAAGAAAATCGGCGCATCCTCGGGGGTATTCCGGAAATGCAGAACGTCAAAACCGGCTCCGTAGCAGGCGTCCCAGTCGAAGTCCACTTGGTGGTTCTCCCGACTGAACGCACGGACCACGCGTTCATTGGAGCTTTCATCGTCGTTGATGACGTCCTGTGCATCGCGCTGTTCCTTGCATGTTGCGCCCTGTCCCCAGATCTTGTTCTCTTCTGCGTCGAGGAAGGTGCCAATGTTACGAAAGGTGAGTGATATTCTAGCGCCACCGAACGCTTCTTCGACTTCGCTGCGCTCGGTCTGAAGGCGCTTGTCCGGTTGGATGCCGTGCAGCCAGCGCTGGTTCGATTTCAAGCCGAGGACGAACATGGAGTTGTGCGGCATGGCGACGCGCTGAGTCTCGCGAGCAGCTGGTTCTGTGCTTCCTTCGGTCTTGTCTGCCTTTTTGGCGCGAAGACGCATTGTGCGCTGGGCGCCAAGACTGACATTGACAATGGATGATCCTTTGACAATATCCAGCGTCTTGTCCGAGTGCTCGGAAATGAAGTCCTGACCCGAGCGATACAGTTGGATGAGGACATGGTTCAAAGGGTGACCGACTAGCCTCTCGGCTTGCCTCTGGATTACCCTGACCTTGGGTGAGAACTTCAGAAGGGGTAATGCTTGATCGGTAGGATGGCGGTACACGGGCATGGAGCCATCTGCTCCAAATTCTCCCTGGCAGCACACAAGACGGGGCACTTGTCCTGTTTGATGAAACATGTTCTGCCATTGGATTTCGTTATACAGCTGTCCGAAGATGAGGTCCTTCAATGGCTCAGTCCGATTCGTTGGATGTTTGAGATGTTGGGGAAAAAAGTCGTAGATGATGCGAGAGTCGCCTTCTGCGATGGTATCGCCGGGGCCCAATATTGGAAAATTGGCGAGCGATGGAAGTTTTGTTGTCTTACCCTTCTTTGGTGTCGTGGAGGATGATGGTGGTGGCGATGCAACTGTAGGTGGAGTTGGCGGTGGGGGTTCATCTTCTTTTGTTTCTATGGTGTCAGCTTTGGGCAGCGTAATTTCAGAATCTGGAGGGGATTCGACCAATGTTTCTAGTGGATCTGAGTTTTCTACAGACAACCTATGAGGTGACCGTAGCGGTGTGACCGGGATATCCAAAGGAGGTCTGGCTAGAGACTTTGGCGGAAGATGCGGGGTAATAGTTGGTGTGCGTTTATCAACGGGTGACTGGGGCGGTTCACTTACAACCTCTGCGGGCGTTTTTGCAGGGGATTTGGGTGGTTGGGCGGCGGGCACTTTGGAATCGGATTTGGATGATCGTGACAAAGCTAAGCGCATCCGTGAAGGTGTAGATCTGAGTGGCCTTTCTCTGCTTTCGAGGCCAATGGAGGACAAAGCAGGCTGTGAAACAGACGCCTTGAGTGATTGTTGGCGCCTGGAAGGGGCCTCACGCAGTTTGTCACCACTTTCGGCTTTCGTGATGGCGGGTGGGCGTGGTGCCTCAACGGCTGGTACAGCTGTAGCCGATGACCTGACCGGTGGTTCGGTGGCTGTTACTGCCTCGGCTGCAGCAGCCTCAGGCACCGAGCTGGATTCACCCTTCTTCTCATCGCCCTTTGTCTTCTTGTCTTCCTTCTCTTTCTTGGACTTGCTGTTGGACTTGCTGTCGGTCTTGCTGCTCCGCGTTCTCATACGAATTTTGGACTTGACTAAATTCTGTTTGAGAGGCGGGTCTTTGCCGCGTTCGTCTGCGGGGACTTCTGCGCCGCGGGTTAAAATGTCTGCGAATTGGTTGTCGCTCAGGTTTGTGTCTGTTGTTGCACGACTCTCGGCTTTGGATACATCCGAGGGAGTGCGCCCGTGGCCGTTGATGATGACGGCGGGGATCGAAGCCCTCGAAGATGAAGCTTTGCTGGATGTGGCTGGAGGTTGCTGTCCCAATTCATCTTCGGCTATGGTTAGTTTGCCCACCAGGTCCTTGAGTGCATCCATGGATTGCCTTGATCCATTCTCCACCGATGACCAGGACTGCGACTTGGCTTCGTCTGAAGGTTCTTGGTTCAATATCTCCGTACTCGTAACCACATAGGCGTCGAAGAATTCAACCATGCGCTTGAGTGCCATGTCGTGTCGGGGCTGTCTGCGGAAACCGAGACAGTCTTCCACGACATGGATCTTGATACCATGTCGAGCTGCATCGATGACAGTAGCAAGGACTGAAATGTTGGTTATGCAGCCGCAGATGTAGAGTTCGGTCACCAGTTTGGCTCTCAGTATGAGCAGTAGTGAAGTGCCCTGGAAGGCGGAGTAATTCGACGTACGCACGACCGTGTCGGATGCTTGGATGCTAGATTTGACGTAGTCGACAAAGTCCACACCGGTCGTGTTGGGCAAACAGGCAGCACCTTTCTTGGAAGCCCTCAGTAGGAAGAGCTCTTCGTCTTCTTCGGCTGCGGCCTGTGCTTCTTCGCGGGGAATGGTCCGCCTCCGTGCCGAGACGCGTTTGAGGAGATCAAGGGCTCGCTGCTTGTGCTTGGATGATCTCGAGACGGCGGGGACAGTGTGGTCCTTGGGAAGATCGTCGTCGTCGTCGGTGCTGCTATCGACGAGACCATCGACTAGTCCCCCAACGACGACAGCATCGCCCTCACCGGTGGAGGGGTCATTGGCCATGCGGTCGGCTTCGTAGATGGTTTGAATCCAGATGACATTGGCGGAATGCTGGCGGAACTTTGGAATGAGGGTATGAATGCGGTCGAGGAATGCATTGCTCGTGGTGTTGACGGGGAGTCTCCCGTCTGGGTTGATGAAGTCGTTTTGAAGGCCGATGAGGAGAAGTGCGGGATGTGTTTGGAATTGGGGCTGATTTTGTGCCAGGAGGTCGGATAGCGACATCATGTTGTCGACGAGGAAGAATGTATAGAGATGGCCTGGTCGCAGTGTATTAGAAGTGGGGGGGGGGTATATTGGTGATGGTAGTATTATTTATGATTATGTATGAAGTTCGGTTATATGGTGGAGGGGCAGGCGGCAGGCGTGGAAGGACAGAGATGCGAGGAATACAAGAAGAAAAGTACAAGAAGGAGAAGAAGAAGTACAAAAGGTACAAAAGGTACAAAAGGTACAAGAAGAGAAAGTGTTCATGCATTGCCATGGGGTATCGAGGCGGCCGTGGCACTTACATGACAGGTTGGTGGAAACAGAGCGGACTGGCGGCGGAGTATGCAAGCGGTGCCCAGGCGACCCAAAAGAGAGAGATGGAGATGGAGAGAGAGAGAGAGAGAGAGAGAGAGAAGGGGGGAAAGGTACTATGTCAAAGCAGGCATGGTTGTGGTTACGCCGCAATACATAGTAGAGGCTGCAGGGCTAGGGCTGGTTCGACCCAGAGAACATTGAAGTTATTGATGAGCGATAGATGGATGTATGGTGTGACACGAGGCAATCCGGGTTGTGTGTAGCTCTGCCAGACGGACAGACGGATGGACAGACAGGTCGGTCGTAGTTGTGAATAGAATATCAGTGTGAATGTGTCGAGGTGTGTGTGTGTGTGTGTGGTGACTTGTCTGTCGTTGATGTATATTTTCCGAGAATCCAGGCGGCTTCAATAATAATAAGACGACGCTCGCTCCACAAAGGCGACAGGCAACGGGCGACGGGTGACGGGAGACGGCTCGCTTCGGATCTACCCTAATTCCGTGCGCCACGCACAGGCACACATGGACGCACAGACACATAGACACACATTCACACACACATTCACACACACATTCACACACACACATTCACACACACACATTCACACACACACATTCACACACACATTCACATACACATGCAATATACAAAAGTCATACATATTAACAAATCCATGCATTGCATATTGACACATGTTGTCGGAAAGCAACCTTTTACTGCAGGGTAATTCCTCTTCTCCACACCTGTGCCCCCACCCACCTACATGAACAACATGTTCTCTCTCTCTCTCTCTCTCTCTCTTTATACATATATATATATATATATATATTGGGACGAATAGCGACCGCGTTTGCATCGTACCAGGGCGGAGCAACTGCCATACTGCAAACGGCGTGCATGAAATACTCTGTGGGTATGAGTATACTTGCTACACCTGCTACTAACCATTGTAGTATGCCTGTTGCAATACATCTATCATGCCTGTTACAACATCTATCATACAATATCTACCATGCCTGTTACAGTACAACATCTACAATGCCTGTACAATATCTACCATGCCTGTTACAACATCTACCATGCCTGTTACAACATCTACAATGCCTGTTACAATATACCCGCCATGCCTCTTCATGTACCCGCCATGCTTTTTACCGCCCACACGGCCAATCACAAATCTGCCCAGATTCTTACATTGCGCCGCACTGCCTAATTCACCAACAAGTCAACTTGACCGCTTCCTCCCCCCCCCCAGCGAGCGCCAAACAAATATCCATCAACACATGGCCCCTCAGCATTCTACACGTATTCATCACTTGCCATCACTTGCCATCACTTGCCAAAGAAGCATGTAATCTTCAGACTTCCCTCGCCCTTGGACGACGCACTCGCATTCTTACTCTTCCCTGCACTCCCCCCATTCGTCCTTGCACTCCTCGTCTTCTTTGCCTTTGCACTCTTCTTGGGTAAAGTCACTGCCATGGCCGTCGTCATCGTCCGCTTCGGTTGGGGCGCACCATCTGTCGTGTTACCATCATCCTCATCTGCATCACTGCGCTCCCGTTTGATGCTCTTCGAGTCCTCGCCCACCCCAGTCGCCCGAATAGGCAATGGCGCATTATCTTCGCTACCTTGCAACCGGTTTCTAGTTTCACCACTCTCATTGACGTCGTGTTCTATCCTGATTCCTCTTGATTCCGAACCGTCCATGTCACGCTCTCCTCTGTCCATCATGACTGCCTCATTCTGCTTCCACTTGCTCGCTTTTCCTTGGTTCCCAAACAAGTTTGCAATGTTGTTCTTGTTGTCCGCGCTGTCGATCGGCACTATGAACGAGGGCGAGTTATTCCCGACCTTGCCAACCTCTTTGCTCACCGGATAACACTCCAGCTCGCCCTCGTACGGTTTCAAGAGTGATTGCAACTCTTTGCTCCATTCGGTGCGACTCGGGTCCAGCCAGCTTCTGATTGCCTCCGATCCATTTTCCAGAATTACAGGCATGCGCTCGTGCAAGAACTTGAGCTGCTTGTTCGAGTCGGTAGTGATTACTGTGTACGTATACACCTTTTCGTCAGAGTCTGGTCGGCTGTCAGTGCAAGCAATTGCCCAAGTACAACAAGTAGCCCAACCGTGACACCCAGAACATGAGCCTGGAAATGCCCGCCCTGTCCCCGGTCATGAGAGAGTCAGACGTACCTCCATACTGCACGCAGTCCCACAGACCGGCAAAGCACATGAGCTTGCCATCCTTGCGCTTGGTGTAATGCGGCAACTTGTCCTTGCCCTGGTTCTTCTTGAGCCATTCGTAGAAGCCCTGTGCCACCACGATGCAGCGCTTCTTCTTCTTCATGCTGGTCCACATGCCTCGATCCTCGTATAGCGAGTCGTCACGACAGTTTATTGTCTTCATCATAGAGCCGTAGTCGGGGTTGCGCTTGGTCCAGAACGGGATGAGTCCTACAGTACCAACCCACGTCAGCATCGTCGTCTCAGCGAGAGGTGCAAAACCCACCCCATTTCATGGCCTGTAGCTTGTACTTTGTGTTCTCGACGCGTCCAGAGTCCGTCTCAGCTTGTTCCTCCTCGGTTTCTTGCTCCGACCTGTCCTCGTGCTCATTCTTGCCGCCATCATCGGGACCGTTGGCTCGGTATACCAATCCATGATTGCCCGGCGCGAAGTTGTAGGTGTGTCGGCTTGTGCCCTCGTCCTCTGGAGCTTCCGCCACGGGCATGTTGGACTGGTCCAGCTGCTGGCGCACCTCGGATGGCCGCTATGCGCGCATGTTAGCAGTACACTTTGAATATAGAGGAGTTCGCTCACCAGGGCCAGCGCATATCGACCGCACATGCTGGCGATGTCGAGGGAGCATTGTTTCGTGTTCGTGTTGCGAGATGGAAGCTGTAGGCAATGACGCTGATGATTGGCCCGGAGCAACGTCATCTCATTTATAAATCAGCCCTACCAACTTTCGCTTTCGCCGCCACGACTCTCGTGCTGCAGTCAGTGAATCTCCAGTCGCGAGACCACAACACGCCTCAATTGAACCCATCCCATGGCAATTTACATATAGTCGACAGACCATGTTCCATCGGTCCCTCCCCCGCGCCGCCGCGAGGGTCACCCGCTTCGCGCAATGCGAAAACCTCCCGCAACCCCACACCCTCACAAAACTCCCATCAAGAACATGGCGACCCATTCAACAACCTTGCGGACGGCGTTGCAAGTCCACATTCAGGGATCAATTCACCGAACAGGTCAGACGAGCTCCCGTCCTGTTTCCCTTTGCGGTGGGCTGGTACGGACCGAGACCTGCGCAGATTTGAACGACCAGCTAACATCAACAGCATCCTCGTCGTATCAGGAATCGCCGTCTTCTACATCCCTTGGTACTACCAGAATGTCATCATCCGACCGTACCATAACTTCCCCGAACCCGTTGCGAAGAAGCTGCGCCGAGCGCTCTTCTACAGCACCGCGCCACACGAGGACCTCCGAGAGGCGAATAAGTACTTCAGACAGGCGTTACAGGTTGCAACTGAGCTTGGCATGGATCCGTTCAGCGATGAAATCATGGGTGTCAAATACAAGATTGCGCAGTTGTTCGAGCGGGCGGGGTACTACCAGATGTCTTGCGACGTGCTCGAAATCATGCGCGTCGACTGCCAGCGCTGGATGGACGAGTTCAGCGACAGGCACTGGACAGATGGACACAGAGCACGGGTGCTGAAAAACACTGTGCAAATACACGTAAAGCTGGGCACCCTCTACGACTCCAAATACATGAATGAGCCCGAAGACGCCGAGAAGCGCCTAGTCTACGCCGTAGAAACCGTGCTCAGGGAAAAGAACCGGCGCGAATCCGACGGCGTCAAGGAAGGAGAAGGCGATTGGATGAGCGACGAGGAGATGGGCGGCACATTCGAAGGCAAGTTTTTGGATACTCTCACCGTCCATGTGGTGCAACCCCACGTTTTCTCAACCCAACCACTGACCTATGTTTTTCAGCACTTGGACACCACTACGAGCAGCAGAACTCGCATTACCTAGCTACTCCGTTGTTCCTCCAAGCTCTGGCTCTATGTCCACCCACATCGTGCCATGCTGTCCTACTCAGTGAGTCCTAGAACACATGTCCGCGCATGAACTATGGTTGCTCATACCTATATAACAGTGAACAATATCTCTACATGTCTCGCCCAACAGACGCCACCGCCGCCCTCCTCCTCCCCCGCATTCTCCAACACACCCCCGCCCTCTCGCGCAACATTAGTGGACAATGCACGACAATGGGCTAGCAAAGCGCTGGCATTGGCCTCTGCAATAAAGCCACCGGAGAGAACCGAGGAGTGCGACCTCGGATGTGCGACTGCCACGCATAATCTAGGAGAGTTCTTCGAGATGGAGGGCAGGGTTGCGGAGGCGCGGCAGAGGTACAAGGAGGCGGAGGCGCTGTCGAAGACGGCGGGGTTCACAGAGGGACTGTTGAATGCGAGAGCAGGGCTGACGAGGGTAAAGGTCCTCGAGAACGGGCAGTAATACCTAGGTAAAAGAACGAATAGCCTCTATACTCTTTCCACCGATCTCTTCTCCTTGTTGTTGTTTTTCCCGCTCACAAGACATTATCCCGCCTCTTCTAGCAAACTTCATGGTTACTGCACACTTATCCTCTTGCACTGATATCAGTAGGCAAAGTCGCTACATGGGTAGATGGCTGGCTTGACAACTGCGTCGAGGCTAGCGTATCTTACTTTTACCTTTCTCCAAAGGCTTCTGTTCAAAGCCCGTAAAGGTGGAACACCTTGGCGCGTTGGGCGAGTACACCCTGAATGAACGACTACAGGAACTCTCTTACCAATCGCTTGGGGCCTAATCTGCAGATTTCGCGGCCAAGAAACCCAAAAGTTGGTCTGGTTCTGCATATGCCAACTTGGCTGGATAGCCTGATGAGAGAGCAACCGTTACACAGCGTCTGTTAAAAGAGACAAGTTCCAATAGATGTTGTTCAAGGCTGAAAGAATCAGACATATTGGCACATGTGTATTAATTAACATGTAAAGGCAAGGCGGGGTAAGGCTGGAGTTGTTCCCGTGAGGTTGAAGTGATAGATGGAAGAATTGCAGCCGCCTATGAGCAATCTGTTTGCACGGCAAACGTATAAATAAAAAGTTATATCCTTCTAGAGGAGGCCATCTACAACGCACTACTTAAGGCCTGTTACTGTCTTCTACGTTCCATCAACTACAAACCAACCGCAACCGCAACCATGGCTAATAACCCCATAGCTGAGATCTCGCGTCTAGGTCTCAAAGACCTCAATACTCCAGCCTCAGCATCAATCACTGACGTCCAGCACCTCGCATCCTACAACTGGATCGAGGCGCCGAGAGCCACACCCACCATCGCTGTCCCTGGCAGTCCAGACCTATGGTCCCCTCCCAACGGCCCCTTCCGATTGGAAAAGGACACTGGCCATATCTACATTGCCCAAAACGCCGCGAGACACCCAGAAAGCCCCCTGGAACCGCTCTTCCGTGCCTTGTACGTCCAGCATCCGTCCTTCGACATCGCGTCCATCGACGTCGTGACCGACCGGAATAACATCCGCAAGCTCCTCGGCCTCGTAAACCCTCGCTGGAGTGGTTACAAACGGGAAGACTTCACCATCCACGTCGAGGTCATCAACAATACCGCCATCTTCTGCCGAGAGGAGACCAAAACGGACGAGTACATTGGCCCGAACGAGTTCAGAGGATATGGCCACTCGTTCGAGGAAAAGTGCACTAGCCGTCGAGTCGGTGGGAGTACCGGACACCACAGGATTATATCCTATCGCTTCGGGGGCCTGAAATTCATCGTCCGTCACGAGACGGACGGATACGTCGGCGTCGCTGGCACACAGCTGCTGACCCTGCAACCCGCCAGCAACCACCAAGCCCCGGAAGTCGAAGACCTCTCCAGCGTCCTAGACTCCCTGTCGCTCTCTCCTCCCGAGGGCAGCGAATCCGGGAAGACCTATCCCGCCAGCTCCAAACTCTTCATCCGAGAGGGAGGCCAAGAGGTTCCACTCCCCTCGACCCTCGAGCTCAAGACACGCGTCGCACACAGACCCCTCGCTTTCGAGGACGTCGTATCGCAGCTCTGGGTCTCGCAAACGCCCAAGCTGGTCCGCGCGTACCACACCAAGGGCGTGTTTGCGACCCCCAAAGTGGAAGACGTGGCGGTCCAAGTCAAGGCCTGGGAAGACCAGAACCTAAAGGACCTCAGAACGCTGGCCGGCCTGATTGGAAAGATTCGCGATGTCGTGAGGGAGGGTGGCGGGAGAGCTATACTGAAGTATAGTGCCTATGGAGATAAGTTGGTCTTTCACAAATTGGGAGGGAAGCAGATGCTGCCAAAAGACTTGTATGCCAAGTGGGAGGGTACGGGTAGCAACGGACAGGGTCTTGGTCCAGACGTGAAGATTGTTAAGCCGTCTGTTTAAGGAAATTGAAAGTGTAAAAAGTGTAGTATTAAAGTAGTAGCAAGACTCAAAGGCCAATCCAACATTGCCAGCCTAACGTACTACGATTAGTACTTCCGGTAGCACTACGTTTACGTGATCCGTATTAGAAGTAGGAGGGGGCCCCTACGATACGAGTTGTATTGTAGGATAGAAATTAGGCCGTACTACGGCTAGTATAGTAGCTTATATCCTTAATATATTGCAATTGATTGCCCTAATATATTACAATATATTGCACTATTAATTGCATAACTCTTAATTTCTGCTTATATTTTTAGGTGCGCTAATCTATATTAGGTGCTGTACTACCGTACTACGGGTTACGTGCAGCTGTATTGTAGGTACTATTTACTATATTGTAATTAGAATAATTACGGAATCGTACAGTGCCTTTCTATCTGCCCTATCATACTAGAAGTAGTGCTACCTTAGACGCTACGACACCTCCTTAACCCTAATTATACCGTAGTACGTCAGACTGGCAACGTTGACCTGGGGTTTGAGAATGGTTTGTAGGGGTTTAAGAACAGCAGAGTTTAAGAACAACAACAACAGAGTTAGGTAACTACTTTGAACGAGAGTAATTTCAACCACGCTTTACGAACCGAATAGGCGCGTGTTTGGATGGGTAGATGGCGTGGTTGAATCCAATACCTTCATACAGACTTCGTGCAGCTCTCTCTCTCGTCTTCTCTTTTACCCAGTCTTGCCCATGATGGCCCTTTGCGTGTGCCTCTCTTGCATCCGCCTCACTCGGAACGAACTCGACAGTATACTCGGAGAAGATACGTACTAGAATCCCTCCGACCAGAATCTCGGCGAACTTCCTTCCTGGACACATTCGCTGGCCACCACCGAAGGGGAAGTAAGCAGCGGGCCTGACAGTTGGGGCTCCGTCGTTGATCCAGCGAGTGGGATCGAACTGGAGAGGAGGCATGCGGTCGTCAGTGGTATCTCGGTCACTTTCCGTTGTTGTGTCTGCTGGCCAGTATTTCGGGTGTCGGAACATGGCGGCAAAATCAAGAACACAAAGCGTACCCTTTTGCACAAAACGCGGTACGCCATTGCTATCCGTAAGCGTCGTATCCAGCATTGCACGTTTGGGAAGCCACTCCACTGCATTATAGAGCCTCAGCGTTTCTTTGATCACTGCACCAAGAAAGCCTGTGAGAAGGGGCTGAAAGTCATCTCGTAGGTTCCAAACAGTGTGACACTTTTGTTGCCCTAGCGTAGCGTCGAGTTCTTCGTGGAGTAGATGCTGATAGTTTGGATGTAGAGCGAGGAGTAGGATGGCGAAGGATATGGTGGTAGAAGCGGTATCATAGCCGGCAAGTATGAGGAAGAAAATGTTGCCAAATACTTCGTCCTCGGTCAGGGCAGGTGTCTTGCTCAATGGATCCTTATCCGTATTCGTCTGTCCTGCGGACACGACAGACTCTTCAATAGGCCAGGATATCAGTAAACGTGCGGCAAGTACAAATGATTGACGTTTACCTAGTAGTGTCCTAAAGCCTTCTTGTGAACCTGCACGATCCTTCAAGTCTTGCGCTACCTGGTCCTTTAATAGGATCATGTGACGCTTCAGTTCGTAGTACGGAACATCGCCTAGTCGAGTTATGCTTGTTGGAAGTAGTTCTATTCCACTCAGTTATCAAACAGCTGTTGTTTACGTAGTTTCCCACATACTTTTGGCCCATGGTGGCATCGCTTGAAGCATGACTATGATGCCCAAGCTGTTGTTCACATCTAGTATTGCTCCTCCGAATGATCTTTCCCGTCGGGATACCTCATCGAACTTCGGCTCGTAATCTTCCGTCTGTATACTCTTCCCGAAGAAGACTTTCGCAAAGACGCCAATAGTGAGCTTAGCAGCGACGTCCCTCTTGATATCGTTGATTATGCCCAGATTGTCTGTCCATGTACTTGTCAATATCTCCGTCTGATTGAGACACTCCTCCCATACGGCAGTGTTCGTCTTCGTGTTGAAGTAAGGCGTTATAACTTTGCGATACCGACGCCAGTCTTGCTCCTCGCATGCGGCTAATGTCGGACCATAGATGTTGTACATGAACAAAGTGTCTGCGGGGGCCTTGAAATCGTTCGATCGGTCGAAGATTTGTTCGCAAATACCAGGATCACAGGTGAGAAGCATGTTCCCAGACGCGTGAGTGAGCATGATACTGTCAGATCGAGCGTATTTGAAGGGCTCATAGCCAGCGTGCCACACTCGAAGCAGAACGGTCCAGCTGTGGGGTTCAATGGACCATGTAAGCGAAACTTGGAGCATCAATACTTACGGAAACCAGGAGCGGAGCTTCTCTTGTGGAATCCACTTCGTGGTTGAAGCGACCAGCTTGTGCGTGAAAATGTAGGATGTGTCACTAACGTGAAGCCTTGGACGGTTAGCTTTGCAAATCGTCTATAGAGATCAATATGGCATACCATGAGTGGAAGACGGGGAGTCCGCTTCTCAGAGCCTCTTTTCTGTGATGAGCCAGAGAAGAGATGTAACGGATGACTCGGTAGGCCAGCCACGCTACGAGACATGCAACGATTTCCGCTAGCATGATTAGAAAGCGAGGTAGACTTGCTCTGTTCTATTGTCAGGTGTACTTGAGCGAGCAAGAGTAGAACGTAGAACTTTGCAAAGTAACCGAAGCTGCTGTATTTAGAGCCTTGCGAGTTTCCAAGCCGGAAGCCGGTAGAACATTAGACAAGGTTCAAGCTCACAAGGATAGATGAATAGCAAGCTTTAGTAAGCACGGAACAGGTCAAATAAAATACGAGCAATACCGTATATCACACACTCAGGTACGTATCCAAACATTGGAGACCGTAAGAAGACCGTCATACGCAACCATCAAGATATCGATTGTTTTTCACCCATATGTCGTATTAGCATCGAAACTGTCATGTATACCTCATCTTGTTTGTAAGATCCTTGAGAACATAGATCTGCCCATACAAATCGGTCACATCCACAAAAGCACGAATCGCACGCCACGTCCTGTCTTCGACAACTGTTCTCAATTGATCCAAAGAGAGCATCATACACCTTCTCTCATATTCTGCCAACCCCATCAAAGATCTTTTGGCGTCTTCCACAGTGTTCCCTCTGAACCATGGAAAATTCAGGCTGTTGAGATTTCGCTCCTCTTGATCCCGACCAAGTGACCCATAGTCGTTGTACTGTCTGCACATTCGACCAAGTTGAAGGCTAAGTGACTGGCCGGTATAGCGCGCAGTAACGTTCGGCAAGGGATCCTTTCCGTTTACGCGAATGAGCTGCAAAAAGAAGGCGAATGCAAAAGGGCAGCTTGTGTCATCAGTAGCAACTGTATGTACCCATTCAACGTAACCTATATGCGGTTCATTGAACGTTTTCAGCACTAGAATCTCACCATCCTCTTTCTGGTCCTGCCTCTTCTCTTCGGTCAATCTCCTGTTATCCTGGACATGACGGATGTGCGCAAGCAAAAAGTTACACACTTCCTGTGCGACTTGCTTCTGCGAGTCATCCTTGGACACAAGTAGAATTGGCCGCGACAGAACATGGGCAATGAAACTTTTGAGCACCTGCTTTGCCTCATGGTACCTAGCAGAAGCAGTCGTAAGAGCGCCGTTCAGGTATGCAGAGCCAGGCATACTGGATCGCAACCATTCCCTGCTAATGCCACATTGGGATCGTATGAACGAGTTCAGCTGATCTTGCTCTTCCTCACTCAGATGAGACACGCTGGACTCCATATACTCATCTACACGGTAAATGAGGTCCGATAAAATCATCATGTCCCATATTTGGTGAGGGGTCATGATGGATCCATTGAGATGATTGCACCCTACCCAAGTAATAGGGATAATCCCTTTGTACTTGTTTGAAGCTTCTGAGTGCGCTGGGAAAAAGTCGAGACCGGTGGTTTCGTGATGCAGTCGCTTCAAGTAGAAGGAAGATTCAATAAGTGAAAGGCTGATAGAGGTGGCCGACTCCTTTGCGAAGAGTGGAGTTTTGCCGAGCAAGTGATTCATCTTCGATAGTTGAGTCTGTGAAAATTCAAAGATGGCACAGATATTGTTAGACCATTCTTGTCTGGAAATGGGTGATCGCATGGCTGCCAGTATGTAGGCCTTTGAAAGAAATGGCGTTCCGTACGTGACCTTTTCGATCCAGGTATGAGACGGCGTATTCAAATCGACTTCAGGGACGTCTTGCATGAATTTTCGGCCATTTTCCAAGGCTGTCGTAGCGCATCGTCTCAGATCTGGATGCCAAGGAGCCTTCAAACTATGAGCAATAGCTACCAGTGCGTATGCTGTTCGCTCGGCGGAATCTCCCCAGGAATTGTTCCCTTCTTGGGTCTTCAGAAGTTGGACGAGTGTGTGACAAAGAATTGCCGGAATCCGAAAGTAGATCATCTCTTTACTCAGTCGAGATAACTTTCCTTTATCCCATTGTTGAAGCGTGCCCATCAGGGCCCTGACGAGCAGCATTGATGAGTATGTGGGAGAAACGTTCCACTTATCCGTAACTAACCCACTCTCAGCAGCTGTGATCAAGAACTCGACTGATTTGACAACATTTTCCATATGCTTATTCACATCATCTGAGTGGAGTAGTGCAATCAGGACATTGCAATTCGCACTGAAACTGGGGCCAGACTCAAACTCGTACGTTCGAACATGATCCTTTGCAGAGAATACGTTCAAAAGGCTCGTCAAATCGTAATTTAAGTCGTTCTGTCGAAGCGTGAGGATAGATACCGCGGTGTCATCTGCATCCGGAAGAAGGCCAGGTGCGAAGCCAACTACACCCTTCTGATCTTCGAGTGACTGTAAAAGAAGATCGAGGATGGGCTGTCGATGCTCTTTCGGGAACTCGCTTTTGTCAAACCCGTTAGCAAGAAGCGTGGAGAATGCCTGACATGATAAGCAATATGTTTTTGAAGTTGTTAAAGAAGAAGACATACCCAGCTGGATTCGAACACCGAAGTGGGGAAAGCGCTTGGGATGCCAGATGAATGCGTGCTACGGTCGACCCTCATGAGATAATCTTCTGCTCTTTCATCCCAATTTGAAGTGTACATGAGGTAGGCAGCTGTAGCAGACGGAGAGCCAAACATCGATCCATGTGTCAGATGATGATGAACTCGGTCAAAATCGATTTTACCAACGAAGGCCTCGATTGAGTGGAGTAGTGTACTCATCTTGGTTCCATACAGTATCTCCACGGGGAACTTGGAAATCTTCCGTAGATGAAGCCTTGCAAGTCTATCGCGCTGAGGAAATTCGAAGGTTGCGTCATACTTCTCCAGTTGTTCCAGTAAGCTAGGAACAAGAAGCTCAAATCCAACGTGGACTGTGTTCTCGACATCCCATTCACTGAGCATTTTGATAACCGCATCCTTCGCCTTTTCAATGTGTGGTTCCAGGAGTGACCGTTCGATGACTGAGCAGAAGTCGTGCCGACTATACTTGATAAGGGAAAGTAACGCGGCAAGACTATTGAGTATTCCGTCGATGGGAGACGCGTAGCATAGCCATGATCCGTCTTCCTGTTGCTGCTCGAGGAGGTATGTGAAGCACTTTGGAAACAGGAGCCTCTTCGATCCGTTGGTCTCTTTCACTATCATGGACAGCCATGCTGTATCGTATATGGCAGGCGTGAATGCTCCTAAGCCATCAGGATGTCGTACAGATAAGGCAATTTCATGCACCAGAGACTGCGCCGAAGCCAAGATATTTTGATCCGACGAGACATCCATTGCACCTATCGAATAGGTTTCGTGAGTTTGAATTGAATTCTTCGTGCCAAACGATGAGGGAGGTTTTCGAAGAGCAAAGAAAAGTACTCAGTAATACTGGGATTCCACGGGCGATTTAATACCTATTACGGCATGAAAAGTTCAAATACGATACCGAATACCAGTCATTCTAGCTATCTACCTATTTCCAGAAGCGGTGTGTCTCACCTGCGGCCACACCCGCGCCTGATTGAGGTGGAATGAACACGGAGACCGGATACCCAACGTTCGTACATTGCTACAGCTGGGTTGGAGACACGTATCGGTCTCACCGAACAAGGCTGACCGGTTATGTCATTATGCCCGTGGCAAGGATTAGGTTCACAATGTATTGATCTGTGTCACGGCGGCGTTTGCATCGGAGTTGAGAGCTTTAACTGGCTCAACCTGGCTCAACCTGGCGTGAGTAGACTAGGTTGTCAGAGTCGAATATGGAGCGGAGTATCAAGCTCCGGTTGTATATTTGAAGAATCTCATCATTCCATACGGCCATTGCCGAGGTACACCGTACCAGTGTCCTCTTCGCTACGTCTGACTAATAAAGGTGCAGCAATGAACTTCAGATAGAGATCAAGCTGAGCAAATTCTCGTAATGTTCGGCTGATCACCTTCCTCGATCATCAGAATGAGCGCGTAAAGACAAATGAGAATTCAGTTACATGCAAAAATGACGGTAAAAGCTCAAAGACCATCGGTAATGATGATTCCGGACGTCAAAATGGTGCCTCGTGTCCCTTCCTCTTCCTCACTAGAATCTCATTGCTTCGATTTGGAAAAACGAATTCATGGACAAGAATGTTCTGCGGCTTCTCCTTCTTTCCATCTTTGTACATGAAGTCGTACTCAGATAGTAACTTTACCAACACTGCTTTCAAAGCTAAGCTGGCAAAGAAACGACCAGGACATGCAGTCTTACCGTTCCCAAAGCCCAGAACGTTAGGCTCAGTCGACGTGAATTGGTACTTAGTAGTTCCTGGTGTATTCCGTCGTTTGTCGTAGTCTCGGAGGCCGTCAAATTTTTCTGGGTTCCTGGTGTTGGCAGGATCGTTTTCGATAGCGTACGCGGCAACGCAAACATATGATCCTTTGGGGAGTACAGTGCCGTCAGACATGACGTGGGATTGTTGCATGATTCTGCGGAGACCGATAGATTGAGGGGGACTGAGGCGTTGACTTTCACGGAGGACGCTGTCCAGCTTCTCGAGACTGCCGTAGGCTGTCTTATCCCACCCCTTTTGAGCTACCTCCTTGATCTCCTCACGCAACATGTCAATATACTGTGGCTCTGCCATAACGTCGTAAAGAACGTTAACTTCCCGGAGTAGCGTCGTGTGTATCGAGGCGAGGGCGAGTAAGATCTCGTAGTGAGCCAGCTTAGTCGGATCGCGTTCGCTACCCTCGGCCAATTCTGCAAGCCAAGTGAAGCCATCGACCTGGCTTCCAGAAGGCTTGTATGTTCCCTCATCGATAGCTTTTAGACGTTCCGCAAAGGCTGGGCTCAGAAGATCTTGAGCCTTTTTGATATAACCTTTTGTACGCCAGACGGATGGGAGGAGATAACCGAGGGTAGAGTACAGCCACGGAGGAAAGCATCGCATGATGACAATACTTTCAAAGACTGCGAAACATTAGTAGATACCCTTCGAGAGAGTTTGATCACTTCTCACTGTTTTCCGTGAAATTCTTGGAGATGTCGATCCATGTCGGATCCTGACACATTGGGTAGCCCACAAGAACCCGAGAAGATACCCGAGCAGAGACCTCCAGAAGCGTATAATATGGCTTTATTGGCGTCCATTCGTAGCTTTGAGGGAAGCAAGCGTTCAGTGATGCAGTGACCTCTTCCTCAAGACCAGGGATTACCAAACTGAGGTTTGGAGTAAGGCGCCGTTGAACAAGCTTGTGATGAAGTCTGCTATGGATGATGATGTGAAGGCCGGTCCACCTTCCTAGAAGATCTCTTTCTAGAGCTTTGATGCCGCTCGCCACCTCGATAGGAAGACTAGAGAGCTCCGGTATGTGCTTGGCTGGTAGGACCACCATGTTCACGTCGCTGCGAATCAACTTGAATGCTTCCTTGTTGAACTATGCATGATTTAGTAACCAGTCTCAACCTTGGTGATGGGGATGAGGGCCACGAAGCGTACCTTGCGGTAGCCTTTCTCAACAACTCCAATTGCATCCCAGGCGTAGAGCGAATTTGACAGCCATCGGGGGGTGTATTTCAAATATGTGAGGGCATATGGGGCGTTGACACTCGCGCTGTAGTGAGCTGAAGTGTGCCCAATGCAGTAGTAGGCCACAAGAAGCCCGCCGATTGCAATAGCAATTGGGAGGTTAGGGAAAATAATCTGATCCTCCGACATGGTTCAGGTACCTATGGTATGCTCGAGAAACTAAGAGTGATCAAAACTATCTGGTATCGTAGCCTTATAGCCTACTTCCTGGACCATACGCCGTATTCTCTCTGGTCTGCCGAAGCTGACTGATGCGTTGAACTTTTACAAGCGTAATGAATTCAACGACCTTTTAGAGTCTTACAAAAGTTTAGAGATTGCCCAAAGCATGATACCAGGTGATGTCTGACAAGGCATCCGCCTCAATCTTGAGTTCATGTGGCATTCATTGATACTATAGGTAGCTGTAGGCATGGAATCATGCATACCACGCTTCATCCCCGCAGATACGCTTGGAAGGCAGAGTTAGTTGCATGGGAAACGTTTACATTCGCCCCGCAGGTCTTCATCTCGCTCCGTACATCAAGTGGAGCGGGTTCAACCTAGGCGCCAAAATTGCGGCCAGTCACCATCTAAATCACATGTCATACGTCGAATCCAATTTTGGACGTCTTCCATGAGAGGTACCTCCAAGGTTACACAGCGTTTCGTTGAAGAATGCAGATCGTTGAGTGTAATTTAGAAGTAGGATTTCCTCGAACGCCCTACGCAAGGAATATGAACCGGCTAAACACTGCGTCATGCGAAGTACCCTGGTTAATCAATTCCGGTGTGGTTCACCGGTTTACTATTTGAAGCAGTCACAGCTATTGGAACGTTGAACTTGAATCACTCTCGATAGAATTTTGGAACATCCTGCACTGTGCAACCTACCTCAGAGACTTGGATCAAGTCTTTGCGATCAATCTCCAAGCCGAAACTCTTTCACAGCCTACTCTTTGCCACCAAGCGACAGTACCCCAACTTTGGAAATGTCGTCAAGTACAAGCACACTCCCCTACGCCTTCAAGCGGCATTGGATGTCTTCAATGCGGTGAGGTTTGCCTAATTTTGGCATATTGTGACGGAGCTCTGGAGCTAACTAGTATGAAGATTGAATCTCAACCATTTCTGGATGACTCGGCTGATGGGGCATCTCCTCCATCCGAAAGTCGAAGTTGATGATGCATCAACACTCCAGGTAGCCGATCTTGGTGCTGGCACAGGGTACGTTGCTCATCCGCGTCTGCAGCGCACATACTGGTCACCATGTACAAACGTTGATGTATACTAGAATCTGGGCGTCGGAGCTTGCTGCTGAACTTCCTGTATCGGCTGTTATTCATGCGTTCGACGTCTCGGATGAGCAATTTCCACCAGAGGCCTGGAGGGCACCAAATGCGCACTTCTCGGTTGTAGATTGCTTCAAACCATTTCCAGATGAGTATCGCGAGAAGTTTGATGTGGTCAACATCCGGTTTTGGCTCTGTATTGTGAATGATGACTGCGCGGAGTCACTGCTCGCGAATGTCTTGACTCTGCTGAGTATGCCTTCCCATCCCATAAGTTATAACTCCAGGGTGTCTGGAGTCAAGGTTAACAGAATACAGAGCCCGGAGGGTACATCCAGTGGTTTGAGTCTTTGCCGCTCTCTGCTCGAGTGGTGGCTAGAAACAACGGACAGATTACGCCTGGTTGCGACACACTCGTCAATCAGTGGCGAAAGCCTGCAGGACACAGCTCATACGAGTAAGCGATACCGCACCTGCATACCACACATTACGCTCGGTTTCCCCGCTGACATGCATCTTAGGTGGGTGATGAATCTTGCAAGCCTGTTCAGGAAGCAGAATATGGAAGTGATTGCCGATGAGACACTGAGCAATCCAGACCAATACCAGCCCATAGCATCGCAGAGCTGGCTGGTAGGGATTGAAGAGTATCTCTATCAGCAAAAAGAGGGAGGTCAGCTCGAGCAACTCCAGAAACAGCTGATGGAGGAGGCGCAGGGGGGTGCGTTTGTGGATGTCAAGTACACCCTTGTGCTTGGCCGCAAAAGCTCGGTACCAATAATGTAATGTAGAATAGACAAGGTCGCTTCTGCACTCATTTAAATGCGGCACGACTTGCATTGGTGTGCGGCACCGTCCGCAACCTTATTCATCAATCATTTCCTTGCAATTTATATCCGTATGCATGTCTGAGTGAGCATCGGTATGCATGTGCATGTGTCAGTGAGCACCCGTCTGCTGGGTCGCAAGCAACAAATAAGGCCATTTCTGCAATGCGGCGCAGCCATACATCATTTGAGGAAATTATTGCGATGTTACGGCCACAAATATTGAAACCGTTTTGTCGGAAAGAGAGTCGACACGATCGTAGAAGAGAAAGCAAGGATAGACGCTTACCCGTTCCGTCGCAATTTACAATATCTACATATGGTCTATGGCTTACAACAATCTAGGGTTCCGTTATTCCCATGCCGCGTTGGACCTTTGCTCAGGAGTCAGCACACCTCTCGCACCTTAGAATTCCAGAGGCTCCCCAAGAATTCTGTCCATCCTTTTCCTGGTCATGGCCAACGCTGACAGCGGCACCGACATGAAGCAAGAAACCGCACAACCAGAAGGACTCTATGTCCGGAGAGAGTCACAGGACATGATGAAGCCGAGCAACCAACATGTCATCGAAAGGCCGGTGGCAGACGACCAGCCATTTCTACTTTCAGGATGGAAATTACAGACTCTCATAGCAGGCCTCGGTCTCTCTATGCTCTTGGTGGGATTGGTAAGTGAATAGCACTCGTTCTCCAAGTGATGCCAATATCAGCGCAGGACTTCACCATGGTGGCAACCGCAGTGCCAACCATCACGACAGAATTCAACTCTCTCCAAGACGTGAGCTGGTATGGATCCAGCTTTCTCATCGCAATTTGCGCCTGTCAGCTCCTCACTGGCAACCTCTTCGCAAACTTCTCCCACAAGGTCATGTTCATGATATACGTCGCCATCTTCTTGGTTGGAAGCATTATTTGCGGCGTTTCACAGTCATCTGCAACGTTGATCGTTGGAAGAGCAGTCACTGGCATCGGAGCCAGCGGACTCTTTGGGGGGACATTGATTGTCATCTCCGCAGTCGTCCCTAAACCCCAGCAGCCTTTGTATTTGGGCTTGGTCGTGAGCGTGTATACGAGTACGGCAGTTCTGGGTCCGCTGATTGGGGGCGCCTTCACCCAGCATGCGTCTTGGAGATGGTGTAAGCAATGCACTCATTTTGAGCCTTGGACTACGCTAATGCATACTTTGGCAGGTTTCTGGATTAATCTCCCCATCGGCGGTATCACCTTGGTCACTTTGCTACTGTTCCTGAACTCGAGAACACACATCGACGAGAAACGGTCCGTTGTGACGCGCCTAAGAGGTATGGACTTGGTCGGTTTCGCCCTGTTCAGTGGTGCCGTAGTTCAGCTGCTCCTCGCTCTTCAGTGGGCGGGATTCGAATACCCATGGCACTCGTCCGTCATCATTGGGCTCATGGTGGGATTTGGAGTGACGCTCATTGCTTTCATCGCATGGCAGCTTCATCTGGGAGACAAAGCTTCTATCCCGCCGAAGCTCTTCAAGAAGCGAACAGTGTGTCTGGGCATGTTCATCGCCTTCTTTGGTAACGGTGGCTTCTTTGTCATCCTTTACTATTTGCAGATATGGTTCCAGACGGTGAAGGGTGCAAGCCCACTTAAGAGTGGCATCATGTACCTGCCGACAGTGGGTGCAGACATCAGCGGAGCTGTTTTGAGTGGCGCACTAGGTGAGTAGTTTAGTGGGCAATCGTGGACCAAGACTGACGTTTGTAGTCTCCAAGGCACCATACTATAATCCCTTTCTGCTTTTCGGCATAGCATGTCTGGTTATAGGCGCGGGGTTAGACACAACACTAGCCACCAATAGCTATGCGGGTGCATGGGTCGGATTCCAGATCTTCTGTGGCTTTGGCTTTGCACTACTTGTGCAAATGCCTATCGTCGCTGTTCAGCGCGAGCTGTTACCAACAGAGATTCCTTTGGGAACCACAGTCATCATCTTTGGCCAGGCGTTCAGCGCCGGTCTATTTGTGGCGGTAGGGCAGCCGGTATTCGAGGCTACACTTAGGCCCTTCCTTCTCGAGCACGTTCCGTCCGTGGATGCAGACAAGGTGATTGCCGCTGGAGCCAGTGGTTTGCACTCAGTCGCAGGCCCCGAGATCCTGCCACTGCTTCGAGAAGCGTACAATCATGCTTGTACGCGTGTCTTTGTAAGTGCTCCCTGATACCTTGACGTTGGCCAATACAGTCACTAACGGCACACAGTACATCACTGTCGGGTGCGGGCTCGTATCCTTCGCTTGTGCCTGTGGAATGAAGTGGATACGGTTGCCAACGCCACCAGCTGGAGCCACTTTGGATCAGGAACAGGGCGGCGGGGAGTTGGACGTCGAGGTAAAAGGCGCCACGCAGACCTAGCGTAATCATGAAGGCCACCAGGCTTGATGGATCTATGTATGGGGCTGGAATTGTTGTAAGATTAAGCATGGCGCTAGGAATAGCGTAGATATTGATACAAAAGGGCCTCGTGTACCCCACAGCCCCCCCTGTTTAATTAGCTCTTGAAAAGGTCCTCTGGTGGTGATTGACAAGGACTCGGTTAATAGAGATAGATGTATACCGGCGTATGATTGTTCCTGCTGTGGACGATTTGAGAAGGCTGTTTAGATAGCTATCACTATTGAGCATGAACCTCCCATGTATAATTATCGCTAGGGCTACCTAGACCCTCCACCAAGGGCTGGGGATTCTCCAGATGAAGTTGTTAGCCTATTAACCAGACCTGAAACCAGTTGACAACGACAGTGCAATAACGCTGTCAGGCTATACAAGTGACGCAGATTTAGATGAGAAAGATCAGGCCTCATTATTGCCAAGAGCGCTAGCGACTACAGCTACAAGGCGGGAGGACAATAGGGCAACCCGTACATATATAGATACATGAGGCCGTGTCACCCAGCCAGTGGGCCAATCAACCTCATTGCCCGTCCGAGCACAGTGGATGCGGCACGTTTCCACAGCCAAGGTATTTAATAAATATTTCGCGAGGGGCACGCACAAATTGCTCCCTCCTACTATTCCTTCTCTAGCGGTTCCGCTTACCACTGCCTGCCACTGCTTACCACTGCTTACCACTGCTTACCACTGCTTCATACTTCTTTCATCTCCTTCCCAACCCCTTCGTTGCAATGCAAAACCTTCTTGATCCTTTCTCCCAAGCCGCTCTTCTATGGAACGGACTCTTCGGTAATAACGCGTCTGAAGCCATGAATTCCTTGGGCAGCATTTCGTCTTACGGGGCGCTGAACACATCTGGCATTGCTAGCCCGGCCTTTTCGTATTCTACAGGCGGAAAGGCTGTATGTGTCTCAGGAACCATCGACGTTCCAGTGGTCGCTACAACTGTCGAGGTTCTCTACAAGGGTCCAGCGAACAATTACGAACTGACCGAGTTCATCACCAACTTTCTCCGTAGAGAGAGCGATACTTTTGCTACGAGCATTGGCGGCACAAACACAGTCTCCGACACTTTTGCCATCTACTCAAAGCTTTGCGTTCCCGCAGACCCCCCCGAAACCACAAAGGACCTCACCAGTATCCAAATCCTTACCCATGGAGGTACTCTTGACCACACGTACTGGGACTTTGCCCCTGGTTATAGCTATGTGGACGCAGCTGCCGTCAAAGGTTACGCTACATTCTCATACGATCGACTTGGAGCTGCGAAGTCTGCTCATCCGGATCCGTGGCAGGTCGTGCAAGCGCCGTTGCAGGTCGAAATCGCGCATGCGCTCGTCCAAAAGTTGAAAAGTGGAAAGATTGGAGGCATTGCTTTCCAGAAGGTTGTAGGCGTGGGGCACTCGCTGGGCGCAGCGCTCACTCAGGGAGTCTCTAGGCTGCACCCTGATGACTTCGATGCCGTCGCTCTCACCGGCCACTCTGCATTTTCCGAGGGAGGAGGAACTGGCTTCGCGGCTGCGGCTCAACAGATTGCAAACACTCTCCCGGACCGATCTGAGTTCAAAAAACTCCCGAATGGCTACTTTACCCTTGGACCAGGCCCACAGACACTGCAGTTTGCTTTCTTCTACTATCCACACTTCGATACCAACAGTAAGACTCTAGGGCTTGAGAAAAACACCCATACTAACCAAATGACAGTTTTCGCCAAAGAGTTCGAAACCCGCCAGACCAATGCCATTGGTGAGACTTTGACCCTTGGAGGCATCTATCTGCCAACAACCTTCACCAAGCCCGTACAAATATTGAACGGACAACAGGATTGGTTCTATTGTCAGGGAAACTGTCTTGCGCATGGAGGGGATGTGACAGCCGACGCGCTTGCCATCTTCTACCCCGATAGAGATGCGTCCAAATCGCAGGCCATGACGATCCCAGACATGGGACACAATATCAACCTGCACTATGGTCGACTAGAGGCGTTCGAGAAGACTTTGAACTTCATCTCGGGATCAGGAATAAAGCCTTGATTGTTATCATGTTCATGTCCATGTCGACTGCATCTTCAATCTTGAGTGGCTAGACGAAGGAGGGGTCTGTAGTTTCTCTTGCACAATCGACGGCTTGCTAGCTGCAAGTGGGCACCTGTGAGTACCCTTGGGAACCCTTGGGAACCCTTGGGAACCCTTGGGCACCCTTCAAAAACAGGTTCAAATATTGCTGTACCACATTCATGCGTCTTACCTGCATGACATAATGTGCCTGCACTGCATCGCATTCCTAAACCGGACAATCACACGCCGTCCACTGCACCTTGAGCCTAATACATACATGCTTTCTGCATCTCAAGAGAGTCCGGTCCCATGGCGGTTAGCCGTGAATATATTGCGACACAGCTTTTACGCCTTGTTGGTAGGTTCACTCGCGTCCGAACGGGGAGGTTCCTCAGCCTCACCGCAAAATGCATCTATACCGCTGACCACCACTTCGTATGCATCCGGCATGCAACAGCCTTCATCGCCCTGACTTCATCTAGTTTCGGTAACCGAGTATGAGACCATGCAACTTTTTTTGCTCACCTTTTCCTTCACGCCGCGCGCGAACTTGTTGCAGTTTGTGCGACCTTCATCAGTCTATATCAGTCCAACATGCCGCTGGCATCATGACTGTGACCGTCAGATATTTGAACATTAGCGATACACAAAATCACCTTGCTGGTCTACTGGAACATCGTCAGCAATGACTATCGATCCCACATACTCGCTCTTTACTCCAACCCTGATCGTCGTTTCTGCGGTCTTCCCGGCCCTAGCCACGGTCGTAGTGGGATTGCGCTTTTATGTTAAGCGCATCAAGAGACAAGACTTGTACTGGGATGACTGGACTATCCTAGCTTCCCTGGTAGGCATGAGTTCTGGCACCAAAATGAGCCATATTAACGATTTCAGGCGCTGTGCTGGGGCATTAGTCTCAGTTTGTGGATAATGGCGCCTCGAATCGGAATAACACGCGTGGAAATACCGCCTCGAGAGGCAGCACTGCAGACTTTCAAGGTATCTTTCCACCTACGTTCTGGAGCCACGAGATCACTCTTCTAAACAGGGTCTGATGCACTACAGTTCTTTTGGATCAATGAGATTCCATTCTCCATTGCCCTCGGACTTGTCAAGATCTCAGTGCTACTCTTCTACGCACGAGTATTTACGACTACTATACTCAGAAAAGTAGCTTGGACTTTGATTATTATAATCGCCATGTGGTCTATCGCAATTCTTCTGGTAGGTCTCCCTCAACACCATCTATCTTAGCTTGTGACACACGTACCCTAGAGAGCCCTGTGCCGTCCCACCCACAGCATATCGTTCTCACCATGTCCAGGTTTCAATTTTCAAGACAAACCCTATCTCTGGGATCTGGAGCCACCCCGAGGATAGCTACGTTATCGACGACGCAGCCTACGCTATCGCTGTAGCCTCCATGTCCCTCGGTTTCGACGTAATCATCTTGTCTATGCCTCTCTTCGTAATACACAGCCTACAGATGCCGCTACTCCGCAAACTCGCCGTCATGATGATCTTTTGGCTCGGAGCCCTGTGTTGTGTCGCGGCTGGCGCCCGCCTACATTTGTTGAACAAGTCTATACATTCGGTGACAGATAACCCCAACGCGTACGCCAATCTCACAAAAGCCTTTGTCTGGGCAGAACTTGAGCCGAACGCTTCTGTCATGGCAGCTTCACTGCCGATGCTTCGCCCGCTCTTCTCCGGCGATGAGAGTGGGCTTGGATCGTGGTTCTCAGTCTGGCGAACCAGGGTGTCCAGCTTGTTCTCAAGGAGGTCAACGCAGAAGAGTGGTTCATCCAGCATAGGTACCTTTGGAGGTTCTGTAGGCAGGTCGTCGCAAGGCTATACCCAGACGAAGAGTGACACTGAGAGTACGCGGGAGTTGAACAGAGAGAACGAGATTTCGGTAAGACATGACATCGAACTAGGACACTACGATATCTCCGATCGAAAGTGAGGCACTCGTCGACGGTATAGAGATAGGGAAGATACCCGTTTAATGGATCTTGATTTCGCTCCTTCGCGTCATAGAGTCTAGCAAAATGAGAGTGGCACAGTACAGACGCCAGACCTCCCTGGTAAAAATATACCCCTGCACCACTGTACACGACCATCGCCACTGGAGCTTAC
The DNA here is from genome assembly GCA_010093715.1 of Pleomassaria siparia CBS 279.74. Taxonomy (NCBI): domain Eukaryota; kingdom Fungi; phylum Ascomycota; class Dothideomycetes; order Pleosporales; family Pleomassariaceae; genus Pleomassaria; species Pleomassaria siparia. The sequence continues at coordinate 97,642 of MU005776.1, read as the reverse complement.
ATGGACCGATTGGGGACTGTGCTTGATGCTAAATGGGAATGTATGCACCAACAGATCATTGGGAAGCATGTGGCATGGTACCGCAAGTCAGCGCTAGCCGTGGAATGCAATCTATACGGTCGTTGCCTAGTTATCTTGAAGGTGTTATGTATTGAACCTATCAAATTGATTGCGGCACAGTGCCTGCTGTTCGCTCCAGGCAATATCGGTGGGTTGAGGTCAATGCAGGTTGAAAATTAACAACAGACCGTTCCGCAACTGATGCATGCGAGGCCCTTGCCAAATAGCTCACGGCCCTGAAAGTGTACGTAACATCAGGTGTCAACTATGCGAGTGGACTCTACTTGCCTAGTTCTACTACCACAACACCCTATAAGTTGTTCGCAGTGGATGCATTGCCTCTCGTTTGGAACAATCGACGTATAACACGACCAACAAAAAATCACACCCTGCAGAGAAAGGAGATTTTGCGCAGTATGGAGAACCTTCTTGCACGTTGGCTGGCTACCTTCACCCACTGGCGATTCGAGACTGTGCTAGGTGCTGTTAGTACTTCCACGATCATCCTCCGTGCGCCAATCTGACAATACAGGTGTTTGCATACATCATATCACGATACATCTATTTGTCGCATTTTCACCCGGCTTCCAAGTATCCCGGGCCGCGCCTGGCTTCCATATCTAATATCTGGCTCTCATACTACCGGTACGTAGGCGGTTTCTAATCAGAACAGGATCAATAACATACCTTTAACATACGTCGCATAGATACACTGGGAAATATCCGTGGGCAGTGGAGAATGCGCTTAAAAAGTACGGTAAGCTCAGTATTGGTCTTGGATCTCTGTTCAACCGCTAAAGGCCTAAGGCGACGTGGTTCGGATTGCGCCAAACGAGCTGGTCTTCATCACTCCGCAGGCAGAATCTGGTAGGGGCCACCACGATGAAAGTGAAATACATCCACAGCGTATATCTGACATCCTTGGGATTCTAGACATCTACACGTCACACACAAAGAACCAAGAGCACTTCCGCAAAGTCGACTCTGGAATTCCGCTGCCAGATGATGGTATCTCTTTCGAGAGAGATCCGGCCAAGCATCGACAATTGGCCAAAAAGCTTGCAGGAGCATGGACTGCTAGGTCTATGAAAGCTATGGAGCTAACCATGCATTCTTATATCGACTTATTCATACGGAAGCTGAAAGAAGAGGGGGATAGCGAGGACGGGCATAGATCTCCAAGTTGTAAGTGCCGTCTCCCACCGTTGCGACCATAATTCAGCGAACATACCCATAATAACATTCAAGCTACCACTCAGTGGACGGACAGACTTGCGATGGACATGTCAGCCGAGTTGGCGTATGGCCGTAAGATGGGTCAACTTGAAAAAGGTAATCGTCTACTTGCGCATTTTTCTGTAGCGGGACATTAGCTGAGTATCAAACCCAGGCGAGAATGCACCCCTCTTGGATACCTTCTGGCAGTTGAACCTTTTCATCACCATCAACAGGATTGGCAACAAGTTTCCTCTCCTCAGTCCCCTGAAATATTTCTTTGTGCCGCTCAAGGTGCTGCTCAGCCATTTTCGCATCGAACAATTGAATCGGGAAGCAATTGAAGACCGTGTCGCACATAGACATGAGCCCCATCCGTTGGATCACTTCGATGGCATGCTCCCACCGGAAGCGCCTGTTCCCGTGGGGCGCGAAAAGGTGCATTTGGAAATCCTTGCAGGTCACCTTCTTGTTGGCGGGTTCGAATCGGTCTCTGGTCAACATCATTGCGCACTCATGTTCTTGCTGCTCCAGCCTGAGTTGCTACAAGCTTTAGTCAACGAAGTCAGGACGACATTTGATAAAATTGAGGACATTGACGCGGACTCCCTGGTCTCCCTGCCATTTCTGAACGCAGTTATGAACGAAACGCTTCGAATGACGGTGAATGTGGCGGCAATCATTCCACGCGAAAGCCCAGGTGCTACAGTGGACGGGAGCTACATACCGAAAGGGGTACGTAGACATTGTACTGGCTATCACAGTGACTCTCTTAATAAACTAATGCTTCGACCATTGCTAGATTACCGTTCACTTTGCCCACTTTGCCTTCACTCGCAGCCCGCGCTACTTCTATGACGGCCGATCGTTCCGGCCACAGCGTTGGCTCCCCAAAGAGCATCCCTTCTACGACGCGGTCTTTGAAAACGATGCCACTGAGTCTTTTCATCCATTTGGACGCGGCCCGAGATCTGTGAGAAGCGTTCGTTACCTTGAGCTATCCAATATGGGCTAATCAATTTCGTAGTGCATTGCCATGGCACAGGGGTTGCGGCAACTAAGACTCTACTTGGCCAAGGTATCTTGGGCACTGGACGTAGAGCTAGTACCTGGCCAAGATCTCAATTTCGAACGAGACTCCCGACTCTATGCGATGTGGGAGAAACCTGGGATGCGCGTGCGGTTCCATCCCGCGAATGCTTAGAAGTGGAGCGATTTTTAAAATAAGAGGCGGCTATCCTTTGCAGTTCAAGCATGCACAGCCGGACGGGGGACAGGCATAGCAATAATTATTAGTAGAAGTAGAGGGTAATATAGGTAATGGTATAGTGGTACCTTAGGCGCCTGTAGTTAGTGTCAGGGCAAAAATGTAGACACACCTTTGCTGTGCATTGATTGATTTATATCCCCAACACACCCGTACATGTCTCATCCATGGCGGTATTACATTGTTGACTTCTAATACGAAAGGTTCTGGGTCAGACACTAGCCCACGCGCTTGAACATGCTGGTGCCATTCCGGTCATCTTCTACGCGCAAGATTTACGCCTTGTGGCAAGTGCCACACAGTCGCTCTCATAGCGGTATACTTACCTTTCAGTAGACGGGTATAGCATGGTGCCATGTCTGTACTGTGAAATTCATGTTGCCGCGGGTTGAAGAGGTGTTCCAGAGACATGGGACCTCTACGGCTTCATTTCGTGTAGGGCGAAGTATTTCTAAGATTGCTTCCTGGGGTAGAGTACCCTTGTAGCTCTTGTTGCATGCAGGGCGAAATATTACAGCACTATAGCAACAAGCTAGTTATGTCAGACTGTAGGGTCACAACTTCGCCTGGGTAAGGAGAGTGACCCAAATAAGCATCTCACCGAAGCATGTCTATACAGCTCTACATATTGAAAGTCTTGACGCAAGCCTTGCGCGCCAAGAGAGCTTAATTGCGGCGTAGCCTGGAAGTATAGTCTATCTCCAAAATGGGACATGTTGGGCGAGAATAAGTTCGCTCTGCAGACACGGCTGACTTAGAATCCTTTTCTCCGTATGAATTTACTGTGAAGCCAACGAGGTCATAACCGAGAAGATGGACACTCGTACGACCAGCCGGTTTAGGCTGAAATCGTCGGTCTGCCTTGTGAGACCTTGGTTTGGACTGGAGGAGTCTCAGGAGGAGAGGCGAAGCAGGGGAATATCGGAGATGGTCTCACGCGATATGCTCGTGATTCACGGAAAGTTCACATTGTTGTCCACATCTTGTGGGGGAGAAAATATGAGGTGGGCTTCGAAGCACGTGACTAGGAAGGACTTCGATGTAGAGCAGCTAGCCATATTCGGCAAACTATGATCTACATCATCTTTGCGCCAAGAGACTACGAATGACACAATGTAGGAGAACCCACAATTGAAAATGCGTACCGATTCAAATAGTCAAAAACAGACCTAAGGTATATATAGAGCCGCCACTCGCAGCCACCACTCATTGCTCATTGCCCTGACTGTGCCTTGGACTGCAACACTTGAAGCTTTAAAGCCTTCTTATGCGGCGACATACGACTCAATCGTCGAGCGGGACCCATACTCGCTTCGCCGTAATAGACTCCGGGAGTCCATGAATGGAGACATCTGTACTCGCCGTTTTATTCCACCATTTGACTGGATGCAGACAATACCAGACTCCATCTCTGATGTTTGACGAGCATTCAGCGACGGATTTGAGACTCGGATTGACTGCAAGGAATAAATCCATCATTATTGCGTATGGAGCGATCATGGCAGCGCATCCAGTACCTGTATGAGCCTGAATGTAATCGCCGCATTTGCTTGTGGTACCAGTTGCGACAGTACCCGCTGGAGGGTTGGTGATCTCATTAGCATAGCCATCTCCATTTCCACCATGACCACCAGTGTTGCCGTTACCCGGGGGGAGCGTGGAGTTTGTTGGAGTCTCTGGATCGAGTTTGCCGCCGGGAGGTGATACGCAAATCGTCGTGCCAAAAGACGGTGTAGCTCCGTATAGATTGGAGCATTGCGCATCGATACCGGCATTCCAGACCACGAGATCCTGCCAAGTCGAACTGTGCACAACAGCGACAGCCACGCATTTATCGGCCGTCTTGACTGTGTACGTCTGGCATCCTAATGGCAGGCAGAGCGTCAAGCCCTCTCTTATGTTCGCGCAGTCGAGAAGATTGGGATTTGTGTAGAACAACGTTGCGGACGATACACTGTTCGCTAGCGCGACACTGTCGCATGTATCGCCAGCCCCTGTTTTGTAAGTCTTCCCCGAAGAGCAAACTGGACTGGTCTCGTTGACTTTGACAGGATTCGGCAGCGGCTGGCTAGGTGCTGCAGTACCACCACAATCTGTGTTACATATCAGTAATGTTCCAATATGAGGCTAACACACTTACTTTTGTTAACGTAGTCCAACATTACAGCGAAGGGCTGGTCATAGCCTGAATAGGGGGAGCTTCTCATGAGCATGAGCTTGGCGCCGTAACAATAAGAGCAAAGCTGAGATTTCGGCATATCTTCCAGATTTGCTACTGGCGTCCACGAGTTGATAATGTCTTTTCAAGTCAGGCAAATCGATACTTATTGTCTGTGTGACATCAGAACCTCGGGCTTACCATTGCAGAATGCAGACGTCGTATTGTCTTTCAGACAGGTTTCATTCCAACCAGTATAAACTTTGTCAATCAGGGCAAGGACCGGGAACCCAGGGAACAGCTCAGGTGTGGTTGTGCAAGCACCTGACACTCGACGCCGCGCGTTCGCTAGTGCAGTACCACATGAGGGAGCGCACACAGATTTCGTCAAAGCCGTGTCATTGAGTGAAGGATGGTATTTGGGTTCATCAAGAGTCTTGGTGAAGTTGTTGCAATTGATGTTCTGGTATAGTACTTGCTCGCAAGTGGCACCGAGTCCGGCACCCTTAAGAGCACCATCAGGAACCAATGTAAATCCAGTTGTGGTCTGACGACGGTTCAAAATTGGAACGACTCCCACCCTTAAAGGTGTTGCGAGTAGAAGGTAAAGGGATATGGAAAGTAGATAACGAGTAAACGCCATGTTGGTGACAAAGAATCAACTGGCAACTCACAGGTGGGGAACGAGTGACTGGTAACCAGCGGACTCAAGATGGAGCTGGAGGTGGGATAGTAATCCATAATCAAGTCTTCAGGTGAGTTTCGACAACACTATCAGGTCTATAGTTGCTACACTGTCAGATCCCTACACACCTATGGTGGCGAGGACTATTGGAAGCGAGCTGACCGAGACAATATCCTGGGTATTGATTATCACCGACATGGGAATCAACAATGCAAAGCCTTCGGATATTAGCTACGTTTTCGTCACAGACTCGCAACTCTGGTTTGAAACTATAATATAGAGAGAGTGCCAATTGTTAGGATTGTGTGCTGCATAGCTGACAGACACGACCCTTTTTGGGCCCATGCCATAGGCCCGGTCCAATGGACCAGAACGAGGCCTGAATGTTTCCACACCGGTTCTACCTCTGTACACAGTAGTCTATCAGTAAACCTTGGCAGTTATAATATCTCGCGTGGAACTAACATAGTCAGGCGATGCGAATTGCGGGTTGCTCAGCCCACGTTCTATCTGTATCAAGCGGTGACCGTTAGCATCATCCTCAGGTAAACGATATTCCTAGTCAGCGATTAATAAATAGGCCGGACCCTTGCTGGCAGATCCGCTCTGGTCCACCGTACTCTGGCTGGTTGCAGCTCTACAATCCTGGAAAGCTAGCAGCCCTTTCTGATCCTCCCTATATTGCGGCGTAGTCTAGCACAGTGTATCTGTGCGCGAGAGCGTAATTAATAGCCAAGCATGTTATATTGTAATCTTTAGCGCAAACGAGTGGCTAAGGTTGTGGGAACAAATAGTTGCTGACAGTTACCGTCCTGGCAAATTGGCACGAAAAGGTGTATCGAGGCAAAGGTGTTGACACACTTTTGCCGTGCATTGATTGATCTATATCCACAACAGGATGAAGCCGCATTCGCTAGCAATTGTATGAGTTTATCCACACTGCGACAAGCGAGGTTGTAAGCCCCATTTGGCATGCAGCGCACACCCTTTGCAAGTCTGCCTTTCAAAGGTAGGAGATCCAAGATCACAAGAAGCAACTTCGCTGTCATTCTTCCTGCTTTATTTCTTCGTCTTCTCACCATCCGAACCTCTAACATTAGATGGTAGGTACGCTCCAGAGCGTCTTACCTTGCTCGTTCAACTTCTAAGCATGAGGACTTCATCGGCCTTGACGCTTATCCTCACCCTTCTTCTACAAGTTACACTTACTGTACAACAAGACTGTTCTGCAGCGAATCCATGTCCTTCCGGTTGCTGTAGTAAATCGGGATACTGCGGTTTCGGTCCTGAATATTGCGGGTATGTCTTGGGCAGGCTGAATTGACCTCGTTCAGAATACTAATTACCGTAGCGATGACTGCCAAAGTACATGTGAACGTAAATCTGAGTGCAACCCTGGATGGAGTAGTGACCAGTGGAGTAATGCTACCCAATGCCCACTCAAGGTCTGCTGCAGCAAGTATGTATGTTTTCTACATCCCGACCCAGTCAGGTTGCAAGCAAAATCATCTTCGCAATGTTGAAATTCACACCAGCGTTCATCGCATTGATACTATTCCTGTTTGAGCTTACTTTGTGAGTGACTAATATAACATAGTTCCGGGTACTGTGGAACGACGCAGAACTTTTGCGGAGACAAGAAAGTCAAAAGACCGTCATGCGATGTGGGGTCGACAACGATCAACAAGGTTATCGGATACTATGAAGCTTGGTCTATGACGGAGCGCTCATGCTATGGCATGAAACCTGAAGACATTCCCTTTGGTGTCTATACCCATATCAAGTACTTACATCCGCATTGTAATCACCATGCCACGTTCTGACCATACTAGTTTTGCCTTTGCTACAATCGACCCACAATCTTATCAGCTCGTGTCCGGAAACTCTGATACCGAATCCCTCATGAAGCGAATTGGCGCGTTGAAATTACTACAGCCTGACGTTGAAATATGGGTAGCCGTGGGTGGCTGGTCTTTCAATGATCCCTGGATGCCTACTGCGAGAACCTTCAGCGAGGTTGTCAGCAGCGTGGAAAATCAAGACCGTTTCATCAGCTCGGCAATCCGTATGATAAATACGTATGGATTCGATGGCGTCGACATTGATTGGGAGTACCCAGTGGCAGATGACCGTAGCGGTCGCAAAGAGGATTACGATAACTTCACTGCCTTCATAAAGCGGTTTCGAAGTAGGCTAGGCCCTTTCGGCGGGCTTCTGAAGGCAAGAGGCATATCCCTGACACTTCCGGCGAGTCGTTGGTGTAAGTTGTCAATCGATAAGGAAACAATTCTTCATGCTAATCACAGCTTGATAGATCTCCAGCACTTTGACATCGTCGCACTAGAGAAGCATGTTGATTGGTTCAACGTCATGACTTACGATATGCATGGAGCGTGGGACATACCTAATCAATGGACTGGGTACGTCTTCTTGACCTCGATGGAACCCATCGTCTGACTGACCTATAGACCGTTCGTGAATGCGCACACCAACTGGACTGATATTCAGGACGGTCTGGACTTGCTATGGCGCAATGATATTGACCCAAAGAAAGTCATTTTGGGCACTTCATTCTACACCAGAGCCTTCCAATTGAGTGATCCTGGTTGCAGCGAGCCTAAATGTGGGATCGTATCTGCAGGCAATCCTGGAAAATGCTCCAATACCGCTGGAGTGCTGCTTCATGCCGAGGTGCAGGACATCATCAAAGAGAAGAAGCTGTCGCCCAAATCCTATCGCACCGAAACTGTGAAGACGATTCATTGGGATAATCAATGGGCTTCTTTTGACGACGAAGCAACTTGGAGACTAAAGCTGAACAACGCTAGAGGACAGTGTATCTCGGGTATCATGGTTTGGGCTATCAGCCAGGATGATAAAGGTTCCACGAATGCCATGGCTCTCACTCGAGCAGCTGGGCGCACGGTCATGACCATGCCCGACTTCAATGAGCAGCCAGCGCTCGCAGCACCACTGAAAGCCATACGAACCTGCAGGTGGTCCAATTGTGGTGAGCAATGTGCTGATGGTTTCAAGGCAGTACCTTGGGATGGGAAGACGAATCAGGTTTTCGAAGACGCGACGCCTTGCAGTGGCCTCAAATCTACTTTTTGCTGCCCCTCTATAGCGTCCATGCCAAAGTGTACATGGCGTGGACATACGCCATCTGGCGACTGTAACCCTGGTTGCAATCAAGGCGAAGTGGAAGTGGGGACACAAGTGGTGAGCATCAATCATCATCGATTTGCCTTAATGACACTAAGCTAAAGTAGGCCGGATGCAATCTGCAACATCAGAGTGCGTGTTGCGAGGACACTTCTACAACACGTGCATATGGTATGTGTAAGTGGTATGGTAACGCTAATCTTTGCGCTCCTGCCGGCAAGCAAGAGGAATGTCCTGATGATCACTCAAAACGCCTGTTCGCCGCCAGTGCTGGCTTTGGTGGAGAACAGACTTGCTCTATAGGTAACATCTCTTCCGATAAACGACTCATAAAGACGTGGCTAACATTCAGCTCAGGCGCGAAAAGTTATTGTTGTACAGAAATTCCTGATGTTTTCACGGACTGTGCTTGGTACACTAAGGCAACGAATTATTATCGAATCGAAGCCTACTGTGAGCCCAGCTGTCCTGCTGGTTCGATCAGACTTGGCAGACAGAGAGGAGACTGTGCACTCGGGCAAGGAGCATACTGCTGCAAAGGTAAGCCGGAACCCGAAATCAAGCCAAAAGAACCAGGATTTGGAGGGAAGGGCGCAGAAGAGTTCAAAGCACTGCTTCAGAAGTGAGTCGACCTTGTTGAAACTAGACAAACTGGAGCTTACATACACAGATATATATCGGATCCTGTGTGTCCAAGGTCAACCCTCCATCCAAATCTTCATTCATGGCATCCCGTCAAAGCCGAAGCGAAGCGATCGCTTGATGCAATGGCTATGGAGGATCATTTAATGAAGAGGGATGGCGTGTGCACAACCGGTTCATGGACCCGACTAATCCAGTACTCTGGTGTACTCTTTGGACACTCGTCTAGCAACATGACTGCCTTGCAAACCATCTGGGACGATGTATTCGCAGGCGCATTCGATGAGCAGCTGGCGTACCCCAACCTTTCTACATTCTTCCAAGCTCGGCCAAATATTGATCGTACAGGGGTACTGGAATGGATGTTCTATAATGCTATCGAAGCGGGTCCGGCGCTGCGTTTGATGATGAACGTAGAGAGCAAACTCTGCTCTGCTGCCACCAGTTCTAAGAGAGGCCTTGTCGAAGGTGTATACGACACCACAGAAGACCGTCGAGCCATTGATTCATGGGGAGATACGTCGAGCGACACCGCGAACAATTATCCTTCTTGGGAAAGGATTCTCAGCGGTATTGAGGCAGGACATCTCAGCCTTCACTATGCTCGGTGGCAGTATCAGACTGGCACAGGTTCGGGAGCTGCAGCAGGGTGAGTAACACACGTTATACACACGTTATAGTACAACCTGAAATGTAACAGACTCTAACCACTTATAGACCCTTGCTTGAGGTTGCTTACTGGATTGGAACCAACCGTGGAGTTGTGCCCACCCAAGCAGAAGAGACTAACTTGAATCTTGACCAATATCGCGATCGTCGGACGGATCGTCGCCCAACGGGTGCGGGAGCTGATCGATGGGTAGTCTTCCACCTTCATATCGATCCTGAAACGCAGGTCTTCAATAGAGTGAATGGTCGCACTCGTGTTGGCATCCAACGAGTATCGATGTTCCACGGACAGCATCGAACTGGAGCGCAAATAGGCTGGCGAGTGGATAACTCTCAGCACGGCGATGTCAATGCTCGAGGACCGGGTTTCGATTGCCTCGACGTGCCGGAGCTCACGAGAACAAACGCCCTTTGGTACGTCGGTACTCCTGCCAGAGGAAGTCTACCCGAGGGATCATTCTATGACCGATTCTCGACATGGGCGAATGCACTTTTCAACACGGGATACCTTAGCACACCAGGGATCTCGCCCATCCTTAGAGGTGCAACCTTCGACAACACTGGAGACATTGACTTGGGCTCGAATCCAGCGTTCTTGCAGCGGGGTGATTCTTCATCGGAGTTCTTCAATACGGATCCGTACCAGGTGTCATTCACTATAGTGAGGGGCGACGGTAACTCCTACACGTACGAGTTCACCATTCCAGATCCAGGTAATCCCTAATAGTCTGTAAAGACTAAAAGGCGTTTAGCACATGCGTTACTTCTGTGCAATACTTTCGTTCTTTGTGTAGTCGAGGAGCAACAAGAAGTGTCACTGACTGGGCATTCAATACACAACTATTTTTAGTCTTTGTGAATACATAGTAGAACAATTAAAACTTTGAAATCTTTGACAATCATGCAGCGACAGTGACACGGGCTTTGTTAGAAGGTCACATGACGGAGGCTGAACACGGGATAAACGGTGTCGTGATAAGTGCACTAGCGCCTCAACCTATATAAGCCTCACAGAAGGACACATAGATAGGATTATCACGATTATATTCAATGACATCATATTCATCTACGTTCTAATAAACTCTGGGTCGCGAATGGATCGCGCTGCAGGTGCAATCGCCCATATGCTATAAGCGACAAGGGTTTGATGCTGGTATAATAGCTTATTAGTTCGTAGGTCTTAAATTCGAATAGCCGCCATTTCCTTGTACAACCATGGCCCATGTTTGAGTTAGGCAGCTCCCGTCAGCTGATCGCCTATAGACGAACCCCAACATACGATATAGAAAGGGATGTTTCATGCCACCTGTGGCTTATCTTCATTTCACAAACACCACAACTTGTACAAATACATTTGGCTACCTACTTGCCATAAGCTATGCACGATCCACCCGACACAGATTTTTTTGACTGCCTTTTTGGGGCCGACTTTGTGTATGCTGTGCATCTGGCCGCGAGCCATGGCGATGCTCCCGAAATTCACAGACTCCTGGATGCTGGCCAGGATATCGATGTGATGCATGTTGCCCGTGGAAACCTTGATGGCTTTGGTACCGCCTTACACGTAGCCGTGTGGCGTAACCAGCCCGCCGCCTTTGCAGCGCTTCTGGAGCGTGGCGCCAACGTGAATATTCTGGACGCAGGAAGTACCAATATACGAGTCGAGGATACACCTATACGACTTGCGGTGCGACTTGGACGCCGCGATATGGTCAGAACATTATGGCATTCGGGCGCGCAAAGGCAAAAGTACCCAGAAGATCATCCCCCGTACGCAATTGAGTCTGGTACGCTACTTGCGGTGGCGGCATCTGAAGGACAGGCAGATATAGTGTTCGACTTGTTGTCTTGGAATTCAGATTGGACTTCGGACCAGCAGAGCCACTCCTTAAGTCTGGCATGCGGAGCATTTCACGTTGACGTTGCAAGACTCTTACTTGTGGCTTTTCCATACGACCAGGAAAAACTAGAAGGGATCGCTTTCCATACAGCCGCGTCTGAGCATGCTCCAAACCAGCCACATTCATCAAGGGAAGAGAAGTTGGCATTTGGACGGAGTAATGCAAAGAGACAGGCAAATGTCATGGCAGCGCTTCTTGATGCGCATCGTGGCCTAGTCACGGGCATCCCGCAGGACCACCAGGCCCTTCTCAACCACCTACTTCCAACGATCGCAATCTCATCGTCCCGGATAGACAGTTTGAGACTTCTACTTCAACGTGGTGCAGACCCGAATCACCAAAGCGAGAACAATGGTATGACTGCGCTGCAAATGGCGCTGATTGTCCGAGGGGACGTAAGGACCTTTAATAAAGAGGGCGTGAAGGCGCTGTTAGATTACGGGGCGAGAATTGATGTACTCGATGAGGCTGCAAAGAGGAAAATAGAAACTTAGAGAAGGGAAATCTGTTATGTGCAAAAATAAGTATTTTCTCTTAGTAAGATTCCTTAGTTCCTATAATACTACTATTTCCCTACTAGAATTAATTAAACTATTACTTGTAAAGTAAGTAATTTATAATTATTTAGGCGTTTAGAACTTAAGTAAGCATATAAGCTAATTAGTTAATAAAAATAACGCTAATAGATAGATATAAGCTCTATAATTAGTTATTTAAAATAAGAATAATATAAGCTTAGGAAAACTAAACTATTTATACTAATATTAAGCTCCTTTTAAAAATAATAAATACACCTGTTATTACTTATATATATACACCTTTTACTCCTTTACTATATCCTTATATAAATATATCTATAATAGATAATTAATAATCTAACCCCTAGCTGTAAGGCTCTAGGGGATAGAAGGACCTAGGGTTAGTATTAGTAGATTATGTAGGCTAAGAGTTACGTAGAAATATAATAGGTAAGGCTATAGTAGCCCTTAGACTCTGCCCTTAGAAGTATAACTTAGATTTATATCTTAGATAGATTATAGACCTTTAGAAGCTTAGAATAGAGATATAATTATTTAGACTTAGGTAGAAGCTTACTTAGCATATATATATATATATTCTATAGCTTAGAGCGTTACTCTACTCTTTATTAAATCTTAAGTATTCTTTTTAGACCTTAAGCTTATTAAGCTTAGCCCCTTATATAGATTTAATTAACTAACACCCTATACTATTAATAAAGGTTCCTTAGTATAATTCCTACTAATAATAGCGCAGAACGTAAATAATTAGGAGCTTCTTAGTAAGGCCTTATAACTAAAAAAAGAAAGAACCTTATAAAAGAATATTAGTTTATAACTAAGGGCGTACCTTACTTAGAGAGAAATTCTAGTAGATAAAGTAATAATTAAACTTGCCTTACTTAATAAAATCCTTTAACTTAATAAGGAATAGAGAACCCTTAATAAAGAAGAACCTACTAATACTAATACTAAAGCTAGGATAAAGAGAATTAAAGAACTAGTTGCAGCTATATTAGCAGCTCTTAGGACCTTTACCTAGTCCCTGCTAACTCCTACAGTAATACCTCTAATAGTAACCCTACTCCTATCTACAGACCTAACTACTAGAGTAGTATTTAGGAAGCTTAAGACACTAGACCTAGCGTTCTTTAGTAGGGATTAATTAGACTACCTTAGATAGAAAATCTAGATAAAGAATAAGCTTTAGAGTAATGCTAAGCTAATTAGGTACCTAGTAGACTATATATTTAGCTAATTAGAGGGAACTATAGTATAGATTATAATCTCCTAGGTTAACTATAATAAGAATAGTACTATAGAAGAATTTTAGAAATTTCTAAATAGATAATTTACTAACTTATTAGCTAAGGAAAAGGCCTATAATAAACTTATACAGCTCTGCTAGTAGAGTAAGGTTTCCCTAGCATAATTTAACTTAGAGTTTATATAGCTAGCGTTTAAAGCTAAGGAAGAAGAAAACTACGCATTACTAAAGAGCTGTTACCTCTTAGTAATATAACTAGACCTTACTAATAGAATAGTTACTATAGAACTACTAGACAGCTATATAATTTAGGAAATATAGGCCTAAGTTCTTAGGATTAAAGAGAACATATATTAGAATAAGGTAAATTATAAAGGCTTAGTCTAATCTATATAGAGGTTAGGTAGGGTTAGTAGAGTAGGTAGGTTAGGGTTAGTAATATAGTCAGATAGTTAGGTTTATATAGTAGAACCCGTAGGACTTAGAGAAAATTATAAACACGAAAATTAAAGCAGATCTGCATAATACTATACTTTATAAGCTACGTATTATTAAATAAATACTATAACCCTGCGTAAAATATGCAGATAAATAGTATCTATTATTATATCTACTTACGTAATCTCTATTTACTTATTATACCTTTCTATTATTATATAAAGGTAGTATAGTAGTAGAGCTAAGGCGTTATTATAAGGGGCTGAGCTTAAGGAGCTTAAGGTCTAAAAAGAATACTTAAGATTTAATAGAGCTTCTAAAGCTCTAAGCTATTAAGGAATATATATACATAATCCGCTAAGTAATCCGCTCTTAACAGTACTACTCTAGTCTATTCTAGATTAAAGATAAGCTATCCTGCTTTTACTAAGCTAAGGATTAATCTAGAGCTTAGCTAAGGAGTGTTCTAAGTATCTAAGGGTGCTAACTAAGGCTAAGGATATTATCTAAGGATAATATAGCTTACCTATTACATTACCCCCCCTTCTTAGGCTAAGGGAGCAGCTCTCCTTTCTTCGCTCTAGGCCCCTATTTAGTTTCTTTAGTAACGCACTAGCGGCCTTATTCTAATCTTAGTAACCCTTAATTAGTTCTTTTCTAAAATTTTAGTAACTACTTAGGCCCTCTAGACACTTTATAGCTGTCCTTTATTATCTTCTTAGAACTGTTCTAGCAACCTTAGCAGTTATCTATTTAGACTCTATCTTTCCTATGCCCTTACTACTTACCTATCTCTTAGAACTTAGTTATCTAGCAAAACATCCTCTCTTAGCTAAGTAAGTTAATTTCTACTGTAACCCTTAATTATGCTGCTGCTCTAAACATCTAGTAAAGAGAGCTCTATCTAAAGCTCTACCTTTAGGAGTAACAGTCTAGTCTAAAGCTTCTATCCCTAAGCATTTTCTAAACATCCTTACTTAGACTTAGTTCTATAGGTCCTTAGCAGCAACTAGAAGTTTCTATGTAAGCACCTAACTCTATTTTCTAACTGCTTATCTACTTAGTAGCTAATCTAAGCTCTAGATGCAATAACAACTTTAACCTTAGGCAGCAGCCTCTCTTACCTATGCCTAACTACTAGATCTGTAAGATTATTTAGCTGTTAGCTCTATAGCTTTGTTTATCTTTTCTTACTTAGCTTCTTCCTTTATTCTCTCTACCTATAACTTTGCCCGCTCGCTTAACTTTGTCTAACTTCTTCTTCTTCTCTTCTACTCTACTTTGTTTAACTCTTTTTTAACTTTGCTTAATCTTTCTTTGCTCTACTTAGCTTCTTACCCTAACTCTTTCTACTTAACTTTACTTTAGTCCCTTTATAATAGACGTCCCTAGCTTTACTCCTCCTGCCCCTAAGACGCCTATAACTCCTTGCGCCGTCTAGCCTTAGGTAAGGAACCCCTAGACTCTAACTCTATACTGCTGTAAGCTTATTGCTATAAAGCTAACGCCTAAGGCTAATAAAGGTAAGAAGACTACTCCTACTAGCTAGACTACTCTCTGCCCTTAGGCCGCTTTAGACAGACCTTCCGCGGGCTCTAGCACTACTATTAGCTAGTCTGTCTTTAAGTAATTCCGTAAGTATAGTAGAAACACTATTACTAGCCCTTTCTATCTACTAGTCTATTACTATTTAGAGACCTCTCTAAATGCTTAGTCTAGCTCTAAGCGTCTCTAAGAGAGCTCTAGGAATAAGCTCTCTTAACTATTTTATATAGGTTATTCTTAGTCTAGTTTATATAAGTTCTTTGCTAATATGTTTAACTGCATTAGCAAGACCCCTAGTCTAACTACCCTACTCCCCCTTTTACTACCTCTATTAACTATAGCTGCTTGCCTTCTAAGAACCCCTCTAACCTCTGCGCTGCCTGCTCTGCTCTCTAGTCTATGTACACCTATTACACTATGCGCATCTCCCTCTATAGATATAACTATTACACTCCTTAGTATAGGCGTAATTAGGCTTTTACTTACTAGTTCTGCGCTACTACTAGTAAGCGTTGCGTTAAGGCTAGAGGATACTATACTATTAATAAGCTCTAATACTATAAGACCCTAATCTTAGCTAAGTTTGCTTAAGAGGCTAGCATCCTACTAAGCAACGTCTAATACTTTGTTTTGTCTAATAGCTATAAGGCTGTGTTTAACGCTAATCTCTAAGCTATTAGTAAGGCTAACAAGATTATTAATAATAACGCTGCGTAGTCTAGCCCTAGGGCTCTAGTTCCTAAACCTTATTAATTACGCTCTAAGACTACTGCTTAGGTTGCTAGGCAGCCTGTTGTGCAGTCTATTAACTAAGATGTCTATTACTACATCTTTAAGAAGCTTAAGGATCTTAAGCAGATCTCTATTAATAACTCTAATACTTTTAGTAATATCCTTAATAATATAGTAGGTCTGCGTAACAACCTTATATACAGCTAGGTATGTCTTATTCCTCTGCTCCTATGCATTTAACTAATATATTATGCAGGACTATATCTATTAGGCTATTAGTACGCAGAATACTTTACTTAGCTAATTTATTAACTTTGCTTAGCGCGCTTAGTCTGTTGCTAAGCAGGCTAAAGGTAGTAAGGAGAATATAGATATTAAGGGTAATAGTACTTAGTAATTTCTTTATTAGCTTAGATACTTGCTAGCTAGTTATATTAGTGCTTTAGAATTTAGCTTATTAGTTTGCTTAAGTTCTTACTCTTACTAAGCCTTGTCTAGCTCTTTCCTGTTCTAAGGTAGTAAGGTTTTTTTAGTTCTTTAGTTTTCTAATAGTTAATTTTGCCTATAGGCTTATTCTGTTTAGACTCTTCTTTATGCTTGCTTGTCGTGCTTCTCCTTGCTAGAATTCCTTCCGTCTGGCTCTAACTAAGTTCCGCATCTCTAGCGCTTTAATTCTACCTTCTCTAATACCTAAACAGACTTCTTAGTTCCCTATAAGGAGAATACGCAGTTCTCTAAGCATACCTTACTTTTGCTTCTAGCTCTTCTTTTACTATAGGTATACCTTAATAAGTTAATCTACTAGTTCTATAGTATCCTAGTTTAGTTCCTAGTGTATCTAAACTAGCTCTTACTGTATTCCTTATTCTCCTCTAACTTCCTTCTTGTTCTAAGGGTAGATAACTCTTAACATCCTCTCCTAGCTTCTCTAAACTACCTTCCTACCTTACCTGCTATCCTTACTAACCCCGCTTGCTCCCTTATCTACTTAGACTCTTAATAAGGGGTTCCTAACTCTGTACTTACTTCTCTAGAGGGTCCCTTTAGAATCCTTCTAGCAGTATTCCTTTATTTAAATAATAGGGCGCTAAGAAGTTAAGCTAGCTTATTAAGGCTTCTAACTTGCTAAGGTTTATTTCTAGCTCCTAAGTAGGATTTGCATAACCTACCTATTTTACTTAGTACTTAAGACAGGATCCTTAACTAATCTTCCTGCGCCTTTTAGCACAAATCTTATCTACTCTCTACTCTTCTTCCCTGTCTACTATAATAGCTTCTAGTTAGGAGTTATCTAAAGTCTACTCTAGAAGATAGTTATTTAGAGCTAACCTTATCTAGTTAACATAGAATACTAGGTAAACCCTAGGTAGAACGTTAAGCTTAACGTTGTAGCTTCTAATTACCTTTTTTATAGTAAACTTACTATTCTTCTAATCTAGCTTTTTATTTAGCCGTCTATTTAACAACTGCTCCCTATATTAGAGCTACACCTTATCTCCTTCTTTAAGTATTAGGGCTTCTTACCTATGCTTATTTGCCTAGCGTTCTTGTTCTTACTGCGCTAGCGCTATGTTTAATTACGCCTACTTAAAGGTTTCTTTAAACTTCTCTACTATAGCCCTCGCGGCTAATTCCGTATCTAGCGCATTTCTAAGACAACTTAAAGCCTACTCTTCCTTATCTAGATTAATTAGCTCTATATTATACCCGTGCTGTAAGAAGAAAGGGCTAATTTTAGTAAACGTCGCGTTCTAACTATAAATAGCAATCTAAGCTAGCAGACACCTTAGTGCCTAATCTAACTAACTCTAGTCTATAAATGCCCTTAGGTAGGTCTTAATTACTGCGTTTATTTATTCTATTAACCTGTCTGTTTGCTAATAAAAGGCTGTAGAGAGCTGCTGCTAGATCTTAAGTAACTAATATAACTCCGCCTAGAAGTTGCTAACAAACTATAAGCTATAATTAGATACTATTACATCTAGTATCTAATAGTACGCTACTACCCTCTCTATAAAGGCCTTTATTACTATCTTAGTCCTTAGATCTAGAAGTAGAATTAGGACTATACTGTAAGGGGCTGAGCTTAAGGAGCTTATAGTCCAAAAAGAATACTTAAGATTTAATAAAGAGCAGAGTAACGCTCTGAGCTACGGAATATATATATACATGCTAAGTAAGCTTCCGCCTGAGTCTAGATGATTATATCTCCGTCCTAAGCTCCTAAGGGTCTATAATCTATCTAATATGTAAATCTGAGTTGTACTTCTAAGGGCAGAGTCTAAGGGCTATATAGCCTTGCCTATTACATTACCCCTCCCCCTCGCCTGGCTCCTAAGTCTCTAAGACCTCTAGTGTAGGGTCCTCTAGGCGAACTCTCCTCTAGAGAAGTTTAACAAAGTCTGTTCCTTTAAGCCTTAATGCAACATCCTTCTTAGATACTCTATCTATAGCCTTATTCTTATGTGTGTGGAATTATCTTACTTAGAGCGGGTTCCTGGTCGTTCTGAACCTTTTATGCAACTTCTAAACTTACTAACAGCCGTAAATTATTATGCAGCCTTAGTAATCTATCTCTATGTTAAACAGCGGTCAGGAGTCTCTAAGAATAATCCTCTCAGCTCTCTGCCTTAGAACTACATTTCTTTAACTAAGAGAGTCTTTTCTAGGTGTTTCTGTCTGTCTGAGTCGTCACCCCAGTGCAGCTTTTCTTAACAACCTTATCTAACTATCCTGACTTCTCTTAGCTTCTAATTCAACACTGGCGATTCTATTCTTACTTAATAAGGCTTAAACCTCTGACTTCTAACTCACAAATAATTACCTTAGGTAACGTAACTAAACAATGTGCAGTATGCGGAGTTAATTTCTTTGTTATAAGCCTCTCTTACTTGTCCTTAGCTAGAGTTGCGTAATTTTGCTAGCGCTGATAGTTTGTTTATATCTTGCACTTCTCGCACTCTTTTTTCTTCCTCCTCCTTAACCTTAACTTTTCTTCTACTTCTGCTGCTTAGTTGTCAACCTTTTGCCTTCTCTTCCGCCTCTTGCCTACTTAACTTATTTGTCTACTAACTATCCGCCTTCTTACTGTTCTTTGCTCCTAATCCGATCTCTTTGTTCCCTTAGTTTTACCGTCTCTAAAGTCATCCAAGTTGCTCGCAATAGCTCAAGCACCTAGTTTTAGCCATCCTTCCTCTTCTAAGGGAAAGGCCCCCGCAATTACTCCTCGCTCTACCTGCTCCCGCGCGACTAAGCATGCTGTGCAGTCCAGTCCCTAGACTCTGGTTTATATAGCAAAAGCTACTCTAAAGTCTACTAAGAAGAAGAAGAAGTTAGGTCTGTTCAGCACCCTTAAGAAGTACGATGCTCTATTCCCAGCCTCGCCTATCTACCCCTCCCTAATAAAGCCTCTTAATCTCTCTAGCGGCCGCAAGTCTAAGTCCAGTCAGTTATTTACTGTCCCCTTGCCCTCCTAACCTTCTCCATCCGTCGTGCCTTAGAGCAACACTACTAGTAAAGGCCATGCCTATAAGGCTTAAGACGCTAAGTCTGATAACAGCCTTAATGCTGTTACTATTGTAAGTAATTCTAAGATAACTCCTATTAAGGATCTTTGCTAATATATTCAGGGTCGTGTTTGCTCCGCCTACGCCGCTCGCTCCGCCTCTACCGTTAACCGCCCCCTCCCCTCCTAGAAGTCCGTCTAGCAGACCTGCCAATCAACTGTTAACAACAAGAGCTATGCGGACAAGGTAATAGAGACGCTCTGCGCAGCCTATGCCTTCTAGATATCGCTTAAGGGTGTCAGCTGCTGTGTGCTCTAGGAAGTCTCTAAGGTTTAGGCCGTTGCCTGCGTCTACTGTGCCGCTTAGTGTGTCCAGTGTGTTTGAGTCGTGTCTGAGTTCCTTCTAAACAAGATTGCTGCCTGCTAGGCCTACGTCCTTTAGTGCATTAAGTACAACGGGGGCATCTAGCCTGACTTCGCCTCTCTTAATGCTTGTTATAACATTATCCGTAACGCTTAGAAGCAGGTTATAAAGGACGCAGGCAGGAAGCTAGTTAAGGGTTCTTCTGCTAGGGGACGCTTACTGCGCTCCGCTGCGGTTTCTAATGCTTTCAACCCCGCTGTCTAGACTGACATCCTCGCTGAGCTGTCCAACATTAAGCGACAGACGACCAACAACGCTGCCCTGCTCCGCAAGAGCAACTGTCTGCTTAGCAACAGAAATTGCTTCCTCTCCTTCCTTCTAGACAATCTTTATAAGATGCGCATTAACTTCTGGGCTTTCGCTGTAAGTTTATCCTTAGTTTCTAATTCCTAATCCTTCTAACTATGTAGCAGGAGAGCATAGTTAACACTCTAGACAACCTCCCTGCCCCTGCCTCTAACCGTGCTTCCGCTGCTGGGCCTTCAACTGCAACCCTAAAGCCTAAGGGTTCCGTTTTTAATAATTAGACAACTAAGATAGAGGCTATTGTTATTAGCAACACTAATAACAAGGCTAAGGGTGGCAAGTCTCAGGATGCGGATATAGGTAAGGGTAATAATGCTGAGGGGGAGGTTAAGGAGTAAGTACCCCTAGTTCTGGCGTCTCTTTCTCTTGTAGTTCCAGCAGTGCTTTTTTGCTAAGCTAACTTATTGCAAGGTTCTCTGTTTTATCTAGGGTTAGAGCCCAGTTAGGTGCTGCGTCGTTAAAGCTTCCTCTAGTTCGCCTACGGATCTTCTAAGTAGATAGCTAGCCTTTAGGCCTAGCATAATAGGTCTTACTTAGTGTCTCCTTATCTACTGCTGTGAATTTGCACTAAGTACTTAGACTAACTGTGACTCCTAGCGCCCTAATCTGTTTTAACCTTATATCCGTCCCTGCTTACCTGCGTCGCTAGTTCCGGTCTCTGTAATTAGCGTCCCGTCCTCAGATATTTATATATCTCTTCTGCTCCTCCTTCTCTTTCTTTCCTTTAACTTACCTTCCTCCCCTCCTCCTTCTAACGCCTAGTCTTCTTGTCTTCATGTAGCTAGCGTTGTCTCTCTCTTCTCTAACCCTACCTGTTCCTATTTTTGCAGCAGGGATATCGCCTGTTGCGCGACTACTTCTCTAGAGGCTCCCGCTAGAACCTATCTAGCAAGGTGCCTGTTTCCGAGCGGTGCAGTGCTGAGAAGTTAAGCTAATTCGTTAATGCTTCTAAGTTGCTGACATTTGCCTTAGGTTCCCAGGTAGGGTTTACATACCCTGCCCACTTTACCTAGTATTTAAGCCTGCTTCCGCGGCTAATCTTCCTGCGCCTCTTAGCTCAGATCTCATCTACTCCCTATTCTTCTTCGCCGTTAATTACTATAGCTTTAGGCTGCTAGTTGTCTGAGGTTTGCCCTAGGAGGTAGTTGTTTAGGGCTAACCTAATTCAATTGACATGGAATACTAGGTAAACACTAGGCGGAACATCTAGCTCAACATTATAACTCCTAATTAGCCTCTTTATAGTAAACTTCCTATTCTTCTAATCTAGCTTCTTGCTTAGACGACTATTTAACAACTGTTCTCTGTACTAGAGCTATACCCTGTCTCCCTCCTTAAGCACTAGAGCTTCTTGTTAATGCCGGTTCGCTTGTTGCTCTTGTTCTTGCTGAGCGACCGCCATGTTTGACTGCACTATCTTGAAGGTGGCCTTGAATTTCTCTACTATAGCTCTGGCCGCTGCCTCTAGGTTAAACGCGCTCTAGTGGCGGTCCTAGGCCTACTCTTCCTCGTCTAGGTTTATTAGTTTAATATTATAACTATGTTGCAGGAAGAAAGGGCTTGCTCTAGTAGACGTCGCATTCCGTCCGCATATT
This sequence comes from Pleomassaria siparia CBS 279.74, assembly GCA_010093715.1. NCBI lineage: Eukaryota > Fungi > Ascomycota > Dothideomycetes > Pleosporales > Pleomassariaceae > Pleomassaria > Pleomassaria siparia. The sequence goes on along the minus strand of MU005776.1, from coordinate 75,550 downwards.
GCAATCTGGGCTATTAGGCAGTTCAGCGCCTAGTCTAACTGGCTCTAGTTTACGAACGCTCTTAGGTATGCTTTAATTACTAAGTTTATTCTCTCTGTTAAACCGTCCGTTTGCTAATAAAATGCTGTTAAAAGTTGTTGTTAGATCCAAAGTAGTCGGCACAGCTCTAACTAGAAGTCACTAACGAACTGCGATCCTTAGTCCAACACTATCGCGTCCGGAATCTAGTAGTAGGCTACTACTCTCTCTAAGAAGGCTTTTGTTACTGTCTTAATCCTAAGGTCTGGCAAAGGAATTAGTATGACGCCCTTGCTCAGCTAGTCTGTAACGACCATAAGGTTGCGGTTCCCTTCGCTTAGAGGAAGGCTAATAATAAAGTCTATAGATATCTCTTTCTATATCCTCTTAGGGAGGGGCAGTAGCTTTAGCAGTCCTTGCTTTAGTTCTCTCTACGGCTTTGTTCTTCCGCAGACGTCGCAGTTCTAGATATACGTTCTTACGGCATTTAACATAGCTAGCTAGAAGAAGTCTCTGGTAAGGATCTTGTACGTCTCTTCTCTGCCTAGGTGCCCTGTGCTAAGAGAGCTGTGCGCCTTGTCTATTAGCTTTATCCGTAACTCTAGGAGGTTAGGGACCTATCTCTAGTCCCTAAATAATAATCTTCCTTAGTAATCTAGCTTGCATTCCGCAAGAGATGCGCTGAGTTTTAGCTTAGGTAAGAACTTGCGAGCCCTGCTCTTAACAGCTTCTACAGCTTGTTAATAGACTTTGTCTGTTTCTTCCGCACCTAACTACATTTCCTCTAGGGTAAGTTCTTCAGCTAGTTAGACTAGTAGTCCTTCGTTCTCTAAGAACCCTCTGGCACTAAGTATTCTAATCGCTGGGGCCAAGGACGCCCTTAGGTCTCTCGTCCCCTGGCTATCCCTGTCTAGACCTACTAGTGTCAGTAGCTAGAAGTGCCTTGATTTTACCCTCTTATCTTCTAAGTCTTTTAGGAGGTCTTGTTCTCTTTAAGAGAGAGCATTGGCTCTGCTGTTCTCTGCACTAGGTTAATATTTAAAGGTCAGGTTAATACTACTTAGGATGTTAGACTATTAGACATGCCGTTCGCTAAGCTTTCGCGAGGTCGTGAAGTAGAGGAGGTTCTTGTAATCCGTGATTACTGACACGTGCTTAACAGCTCTAAGCTTACTGTGCTATTCTTCTGCACACTTAATTACTGCCAGAAGTTCCTTATTATAGATAGAGTAGTTTACCTTAGTAGGGTTGTTTTTGGCTGAGAAATACGCTACAGTCTGAAGTTTCCCGTCTTTATCCCTCTAAGAGAGAGTGCCCCTAGTTGCCTATCCTAATGCGTCTGCTTCTAAGATAGTTTCTAACTTAGGGTTAAAGTGTGCTAATACTAGCTCTAAGCAGAAGATGTCTTTTAGGTTCTGGAATGCTTCTTATTGCTCCTTTCCCCAGGTAAACTCAACTCCCTTGCCCGTTAGTTTAGTGAGCGGGGCAGCTAACCCTGAGAAGTTCTAGATGAATATTTAGTAAAAGTTCGCAAATCCTAAGAAGCTACAGACTGCTTTTACTAAGGTCAGAGCTTGCTACTTGTAGATTGCCCTAAGCTTCTCTTCGTCTATTGCAATTCCTTTCTCCGCCTTAATAATAAACCCTAGGTACTTCACTCGTTTGACGCTAAACTCGCATTTCTTAATGTCTATTTAGAGACCAGCTGCTCTAAGCTTCTTTATTACAGTCCTGACTTTCTTTTCATAGTCAGCCTTTAAACCGGATGAGTAGATTAGAACATCGTCTACGTAGGCTAAGCACTAATTGTCTAGGTGTTCCCTAAGCGTCTAGTTAATATATCTCTAGAAGGTGCTAGGTGCGTTAGCTAATCCAAACGGAGTCACTAGCTATTTATACAGCCTGAACCTCGTACAGAACGCCGTCTTCTATTCGTCGCCTTCTGAGATGCGAATCCTGTAGAACGCCTGAATTACGTCTACTTTAGTAAACTACTTTGCTTTTCCAATCTAATTTAGGGTTTCTTTTAGTAACAGGAGTAGGTACTAATCTCGCTTTGTAATTGCATTGAGAGCCTAGTAGTCTACGCAGAAGCAAAGTCCGCCCCTAGGTTTATGGATAAACAGTACTAGAGCGGCTGCGCTTAAATAGCTTACTTAGATAAAGCCTTTGTCTAGGTACGCGGTAAGCTGTTGTCTAAGGACTAAAAGTTCTTCCTTAGACATGCTGTACAACGGTCCCTATAGTATCTCAGCGTCCTTTCTACCTTCTTAGGTTAGGTTAATCTTTATATCTACTGCTAGACCTCTGTAAGGCGGGAGCTTGTTAGACTCTTCCTAGGAGAAGTATTAGAACAGGTCCTTTAGCAAATCCAGGAGCAAAGCCTTAAGTTCTTCTAGAGTCAACTTCTTCTTTAGGGTAAGGGCCCTCTGGATATTAGCTATTAACGCGGCGAAAACCCCTGTAGATCTAGTAGTTTTACAGATTCTCTAAGAAAGGGCTATAAATGCTAAGGCTCTTACCTGTCTCGCACTTTCCTTTGGCTAACAACCCTCTTAACTCTAGATCCTAAGGTTAGCGCGGTGCAAGAACATTAATCTCTTAGCTAGCGCTAGTGTAACCTTATTCCTCTCTATCTATAGTTTTCCTAGAATTATATTATATTCCTTATCCTGGCAGATGTACAGGAACATAATCTCTGAGTGGCCGTTAATGTCTACTTCTACCTTAGCTATTTCTAAGAGTTTTAAGACCTCTCCTCTAAAGCCTATAATTAACTTCTCTCTCTTTAATTTAGTGCGCTGTATATCGTTATCCCGGACAAATTAATTAGAGATAGACCTATAGCACAAGCAACTAGTGTTAATCAGTATTAAAGTAAAACTTTCTCTATTAACAAGTAAGTGTACTGTGATTAGGCTACTATCTAGCTAACTCCGTCAAAACCTCTTAAACTCCTTCTAAGTCGATTCTGTCCAGGCCTTCTTATTCCTCTCCCAACGGCGACTATCGCCAGGAGAAACTAGTTTTCTAAATAATTATCAGAAAACTCCTCAGCCGAACCTTCAGCCTTATTCTCGGCATTATTACTTCGTCTAGATCTTGCTCTAGTGGGCCTCTTAGCCAGAGTTAACTTACATTTAGACTAGAAGTGTCCTTTCTTGCCGCAACGGAGGCAGTTGCCATCCTTTCTGCGCTTCGCGCGTTCTTCTTTCAATACCCACTCCGCTTGTTGCTTCCTAGCTTTCTCAGGTTAAGAGCTATAAGCTTTTGTAGGTTCCTAATCTATATTCTAGGCATATCCTTCCTTTGCAGGTTAGACTAAGCCCCTATAATTCACCTTGTTCTAATACATATTCTCTTTAATCTAGAGAACTCAGGCCTGCATTTCCTGGATTGTGCAGCTGTCTAGTAATTCCACGGTAACTATCCTATTAGTAAGGTCTGGTTATATTGCTAAGAGGTAACGGCTCTTTAGTAATGCGTGGTTTTCTTCTTCCTTAGCTTTAAACGCCAGCCGCATAAACTCTAAGTTAAATCGTGCCAGGGAAACCTTGCTCTGCTAGCGGAGCTGTATAAGTTTGTTGCGGGCCTTTTCCTTAGCTAATAAGTTGGCAAATTATCTGTCTAGAAATTCCTAAAATTCTTCTGCAGTGCCGTTCTTATTACAGTTAACCTAGGAGATCGCAATCCGTGCCGCAGTTCCCTCTAATTAGCTAAACATATAGTCCGCCAGGTACCTAATTAGCTTAGCATCGCTCTGGAGCTTGTTCTTTATCTGGATTTTCTATCTAAGGTAATCTAATTAATCCCTACTAAAGGATGCTGGGTCTAGTGTCTTAAGCTTCCTAAATAATGCTCTAGTTGTTGGGTCTGCAGATAAGAGTAGGGCCGCTGTCGGAGGTGTCGCTAAGGGAGTTGGCAGGGACTGAGTGAGAGTCCCGAGAGCTGCTGACATAGCTGCGACTAGTTCTTTAATTCTCTCTATCCTGGCTTTAGTGTTAATGTTAGCAGGTCCTTCTCTATTAAGGGTTCTCTATTCCTCGTTAAGTTAAAGGATTTTATTAAGTAAGGCGAGTTTAATTGTTACTTTGTTAGCTGGAATTTCTCTCTAAGTAAGGTACGCCCTTAGTTGTGAACTAATGTCCTCCTGCGAGGATCCTTCTCTTCTCAGTCGCAAGGCCTTGCTGAGGAGCTCCTGATTGTTTACGTTCTGCGCTATTGTTAGTGGGAATTGTACTAAGCAACCTTCGTTGTTAGTACGGGGTGTTAGTTAATCAAATCTATGTAAGGGGCTGAGCTCGAGGAGCTTGTGGTCTAAAAAGAATACTTAAGATTTGATAAAGAGCGGAGTAACGCTCTAAGCTACGGAATATATATGTACATGCTAAGTAAGCTTCCGCCTGAGTCTGGACGATTATATCTCCGTCCTAAGCTCCTGAGGGTCTGCAATCTATCTGATATGTAAATCTGAGTTATGCTTCTAAGGGCAGAGTCTAAGGGCTATATGGCCTTGCCTATTACATATACCTTTGCTTAGTTAGTCTGTAACAACTATAAGATTATAATTCCTGTTACTAAGTAGGAGACTTATAATAAAGTCTATAGATATTTCCTTCTAGATTCTTAACAGGAGCAGTAGCAGTTTTAGGAGTCCTTGTTTTAGCTCCCTCTATAGCTTAGTCCTTCTACAAATATTATAGTTTTTAATAAAGGTCTAGATAGTATTTAATATTGCAGGCTAGAAGAAATCCCTAGCTAGGATCTTATATGTTCCTTCTCTCCTAGGGTGCCTAGTATAGGGAGAGTTATGCGCTTCTTCTAATAGTTTTAACCTTAGTCCTAGGTAGTCTAGAACCTAACGTTAGTCCCTAAATAAGAGTCTTCCTTAGTAGTCTAGTCTGCATTCTAAGAGGGAGGTGCTAAGCTTTAGCTCTAGTAGGAATTTACAAGCACTATCCTTAACAGCTTATATAGCCTGTTAATAGACGTTATTAGCCTTCTCTACGCTTTCCTACGTTTCTATTAGGGTAGGTTCCTCTGCTAGTTAAGCTAGCAGCACTCTGTTTTCTAAAAATCCTCTAGCGCTAAGTACTCTAATTGCGGGAGCTAAGGATGCTCTTAGATCCCTTATGCCTTAGCTATCCCTATCTAGGCCTACTAGTGTTAGGAGTTAGAAATGCCTTAATTTCACCCTCTCGTCTTCTAAGTCCTTTAGGAGATCCTGTTCCCTTCTAAAGAGAGCGTTAGCCCTGCTGTTTTCTGCACCTAGTTAGTATTTAAACGTTAGGTTAATTCTGCTTAGGATATTAGACTAGCAAACGTGCCTCTTACTTAGCTTCTAGGAAGTTATAAAGTATAGAAGGTTCTTATAGTTAGTAATTACTAATACGTATTTTACTGCCCTAAGCTTGCTGTGCTATTCTTCCGCGCACTTAATTACTGCTAAGAGCTCCTTATTATAGATAGAGTAGTTTACCTTAGCAGAATTATTCTTAGCTAAGAAGTACGCTACTATCTAAAGCTTTCCGTCCTTACCCCTTTAAGAAAGTGTACTCCTAGTTGCCTATCTAGATGCGTCCGCCTCTAGGATTGTTTCTAGCTTAGGATTAAAATAGGCTAACACTAGTTCTAAACAGAAGATATCCTTTAGGTTCTAGAATGCTTCCTATTATTCTTTTCCCTAGGTAAAGTTAACTCCTTTGCCCGTTAATTTAGTAAGCAGAGCGGCTAACCCTAAGAAGTTCTAGATAAATATCTAGTAGAAGTTTACAAACCCTAAGAAGCTACAGACTACTTTTACAGAGGTTAGAGCTTGCTATTTATAGATTACTCTAAGCTTTTCTTTATCTATCGCGATTCCTTTCTTAGCTTTAATAATAAATCCTAGGTACTTTACTTATTTTACGCTAAATTTATATTTCTTAATATCTATTTAGAGGCTAGCTGCCCTAAGCTTCTTTATTATAGTCCTGACTTTCTTCTTATAGTTAGCTTTTAAGCCTAATAAGTAGATTAAAACGTTGTCTACGTAGGCTAAGCACTAGTTATCTAGGTGCTCCCTAAGCGTCTAATTAATGTACCTCTAAAAGGTGCTAGGTGCGTTTACTAATCTAAATAGAGTTACTAGCTATTTATATAACCTAAACCTTATATAGAATGCTGTCTTCTACTTATTACCTTCTGTAATACAGATCCTGTAGAACGCCTAAATTATATCTACTTTAGTAAACTATTTAGCTTTCCTAATCTAATTTAGGGTTTTCTTTAGTAGTAGGAGTAGGTACTAATCCCGTTTTGTAATCGCATTAAGGGCCTAGTAGTCTACGCAGAAGCAGAGTCTGCCTCTAGGCTTTTAGATAAATAGTACTAGGGCGGCTGCGCTTAAACAGCTTACTTAGATAAAACCCTTATCTAGGTACGTAGTAAGCTGTTATCTAAGGACTAAGAGTTCTTCCTTAGACATACTATACAGCAGTCCCTATAGTATCTTAGCGTCTTTCTTACCTTCCTAAGTTAGGTTAATCTTTATATCTACTGCTAGTCCTCTATAGGGGGGAAGCTTATTAGATTCTTCCTAGGAGAAGTATTAGAAAAGGTCCTTTAGCAAATCTAGGAGCATATCCTTAAGTTCTTCTAAAGTTAACTTCTTCTTTAGGGTAAGAGCCCTTTAGATATTAGCTATTAAGGCAGCAAAAACCCCCTATTAATCTAGTAGTTTTGCGGATTCTCTAAGAAAGGGCTATAAAAGCTAAGGCTCTTACCTACCTTACACCTTCCTTTAGCTAGCAACCTTCCTAGCTCTAAACTCTAAGGTTAGCGCGGTGCAAGAATATTAATTTCTTAGCTAGTGCTAGCGTAACCTTATTCCTTTCTATCTATAGTTTTCTAAGAATTATATTATACTCCTTATCCTAACAGATGTACAGGAATATAATTTCTAAGTAGCTATTAATATCTACCTCTACCTTAGCTATTTCTAAGAGCTTAGTAATCTCTCCCCTAAAGCCTATAATTAACTTCTCCCTCCTTAACTTAGTGCGCTGTATGTTATTATCCTAGACGAATTAATTAGAGATAGAGCTGTAGCATAAGCAACTAGTATTAATTAGTGTTAAAGTAAAACTTTCTCTATTAATAAGTAAGTGTACTGTAATTAGGCTACTATCTAGCTAACTCCGTTAAAACCTCTTAAACTCCTTCTAAGTTAATTCTGTCTAGTCCTTCTTATTCCTCTCCTAACGGCAACTATTACTAGGAGAAACTAGTTTTCTAAATAGTTGTTAGAAAATTCCTTAGCTAAACCTTTAGCCTTATTCTTAGCATTATTACTCCGTCTAGTTCTTGCTCTAGTAGGCCTCTTAGCTAGAGTTAGCTTGTATTTAGACTAGAAGTGTCCCTTCTTACTATAATAGAGGTAATTACTATCCTTCCTACGCTTTGCGCGTTCTTCTTTTAATACTTACTCTGCTTATTACTTCCTAGCTTTGTTAGGTTAAGAGCTATAAGCCTTTATAGGTTCCTAATCTATCTTTTAGGCATATCCTTCCTTTATAGGCTAGACTGTGCCCTTATAGTTTACTTTATTCTAATACATGTTTTCCTTAATCCTAAGAACTTAGGCTTGCATTTCCTAAATTATATAGCTGTCTAGTAGCTCTATAGTAACTATTCTATTAGTAAGGTCTAGTTATATTACTAAGAGGTAATAGCTCTTTAGTAACGCGTAGTTTTCCTCTTCCTTAGCTTTAAACGCTAACTGCATAAACTCTAAGTTAAATTATGCTAGGGAGACCTTACTCTACTAGCAGAGTTGCATAAGTTTATTACGGGCCTTTTCTTTAGCTAGTAAGTTAGTAAATTATCTATCTAGAAACGCCTAAAATTCTTCTATAGTACTATTCTTATTATAGTTAACCTAGGAGATTGTAATCTATGCTGTAGTTCCCTCTAATTAGCTAAATATATAGTCTGCCAGATATCTAATTAGCTTAGCATTACTCTAGAGCTTATTCTTTATCTAGATTTTCTACCTAAGGTAATCTAATTAATCCCTACTAAAGGACGCTAGGTCTAGTGTCTTAAGCTTCCTAAATGCTGCTCTGGTTGTTAGGTCCGCGGATGCGAGTGGGGCTGCTGTTAGGGGTGTTGCTAAGGGAGTTGGCAGGGACTGGGTAAGAGTCCTGAGAGCTGCTAACATAGCTGCGACTAGTTCTTTAATTCTCTCTATCCTAGCTTTAGTGTTAATATTAGCAGGTCCCTCTCTATTAAGGGTTCTCTATTCCTTATTAAGTTAAAGGATTTTATTAAGTAAGGCAAGTTTAATTATTACTTTGTCTGCTAGAATTTCTCTCTAAGTAAGGTACGCCCTTAGTTATAAACTAATATCCTCCTATAAGGTTCCTTCTCTTCTTAGTTATAAGGCCTTATTAAGGAGCTCCTAATTATTTACGTTCTGCGCTATTATTAGTAGGAATTATACTAAGCAACCTTCGTTAACAGTACGGGGTGTTAGTTAATTAAATCTATGTAAGGGGCTAAGCTCAAGGAGCTTAAGGTCTAAAAAGAATACTTAAGATTTAATAGAGCTTCTAAAGCTCTAAGCTATTAAGGAATATATATACATAATCCGCTAAGTAATCCGCTCTTAATAGTACTACTCTAGTCCGTTCTAGATTAAAGATAAGCTATCCCGCTTTTGCTAAGCTAAGGATTAATCTAGAGCTTAGCTAAGGAGTGTTCTAAGTATCTAAGGGTGCTGACTAAGGCTAAGGATATTATCTAAGGATAATATAGCTTGCCTATTATAGTTATACTTAAAAGAATTTTTTCTAATAGTACTCTTAAAGTGCCTGCGTAGGTTATAGTGCTATTATAGTACCCTGCTAGCTATACTATTTACTATACGTAAAAACCTACTTTTCTACTATTAAATTTATATAGGGTAATAGTATTAATTATTATATTAACCTATGTAACCTCTATTCCTCTATTATACTAGCGCGTTACTATATAAAGCTAGTAGAGTAATAATGCCTAGGTACTATACCTAAAGGGAATATTTTCTAATAATATTCTTATATAGTATAAAGATAGTACTATTAGTTTAGTAGGTACGCTAATACGCTATTTCTAAAGCGTATCTATTCTAATAGCGCTTTTTATGCGCTATGTAGATATACGCCCTTAGGGCTTTATAAAATACTTTATCTATAGCCTTTATATATATAAAAGGAGTATAAGGAAAGGATATAAAAAAGATAGCCTAAAATATAGCATATAGTTTTATACTACTCTTTAGGGTACTATATTTCTGTAATTTCTATAAAATAGAGAGGTATAGTAGAGAGGCATAGTATAGTATAATAGGCCTATAGTAGAGGAGTAGCGTTATAAGAAAAGCCTAAGTAGTAGGTATATAAAGGCGCTAGACCTAAAGGAGATTATTTCTAATAGTCCTTATACTACTATACGTAGGCTACCTCTTATATCCTAACTTTAACCTAAACGTATAGAAAGGTTATATATAACGTATACTAAGGCGCTATACCTAAAGGGATCTTTTCTAACAGTCCCTATACAGCCTAATAAGCGCAGACTACCTCCTATATATATCCTAACTCTAACCTAAACGTACTAAAAGACTATACGTATAGTATACTAAGGCCTAACTTCTAGTAGGGATTATTTACTAGTAGCTAGTACCTAGAGGCTGTGCGCAGACTACGTCTTATTAACCTATACTCTAACCTAAGCCTAATTATAGACTACTTAGAGGTCTATAAAATACTATATTAAGATCCTTTATATAACGCCTTTAAGGTAAGTTTATACTTTATACTACCTATAAAGGGTTATAGATATAGATTATACTAGGTTAAAGTTTATAATTATAGTAAGAGTATTAGAAGAAGAGGCGCGTAATCCTTCTACTAAATTTGCTATTATAGTAAAAGTAAGAAAAAAAGGCGCGTAATACCCCTAGCTAACTAGTATAGAAGCTAACTACTACTAAATTACTTACCTAAATACTATGCTATATTACTAGTTTATATAATATTATAAGAAGAGGCTATTAAGGCAGACTAACAGGCATAGAAGCTAAATAACGCTAATTACTATCCTAAACCCTACGCTATATTATTAGATAGTACCCCTACTAAATTTACTATTATAGTAAGAGTACTATAAGAAGAAACGTGTAATACCCTAGCTAATAGGTAGAGAAGGTAACTACTACTTAATTACTTACTTAAATACTATACTATATTATTATTAGATTATACCTATCTAAATACCTTTGCTATTATAGTAAAAGTATTATAAGAAGAGACTTATAAGGCTAACTAACAGGCATAGAAGCTAACTATACTAAATACTATACTATATTAATACTAGATTATACTATAGTAAAATACCTTTACTATAGTAGTATAAGTACTGCTAGAAGAGATATATAAGGCTAACTAACATACATAAGTTATATAAGCATATAATCTTCTAATATTAGGTTTATAGTTTATTTTAAGATATAGACTATATTCTATCCTAAGCCCTAACCTAAACCTATAGAAGGGCAGTACCTAAGGCTAATTAAGCTACTCTACCTATACATAAGCACTCTCTAAATCCCTAGCACAGCCTAGCGCTTAGGCCTATTCTAAACTTAGACTCTAACCTAAAGCTTAGCTACCCTTACGCGCATTAGTCTACTGCTTAGAGGGATAGAAAATACTATTTTAAGAGCCCCTAATACATTTATAACTATAGCTACTAATAATACTACCTTATAGACTACCTACTAGCCTATAGTAGGCTAAAAATCTATTTATAATTTCTTATATATCTATTTATAAATAACGCTGCAGCATATAATCTATCTCCTTAAAACTCTAATAGGCTGCATTATCTTTTTTAGTACTCTTTTCTCTCCTACGCTTAAAGACGTGTAAAGATTAGATAAATTAGGAGATTTACTATATGCGCATATCTTAGATAACCTATAACCTAGAGCAGGTTATCTAATAAATCTTTAGAATAAGGCTTATACTTCTATTAGCCTTTATTAATATATATCTAGATACTCTAGTATTCTAGAGTTTAGAAGTATAACTCTACGCTAACCTTACCTATTTTTTATAGCCCTAATTTACTAGATCTTATATACTGCTCTAACTAACGTAAGGACCCTACTATTATTTATTATAGCCTTATCTTTATAGCTATTAAGCTACGTAAGGTTAGAGTTATTTATTATAATATCCTTAACACGTAAACTAGCCTTACATAGCTTAATAACTATAAAGATAAGGCTGTAATAAATAATAGTAGGGTCCTTTATAATAACCCTAAATCTATACTAGAACTATAGGTAGATTAAGTATAAAGAAACTAGATTTCTTACTAAGGATTCTTAATTATAGCCCTAGCTTCTTAGGTTTATTATTATTATCCTTGCTTAGCTAGATATGCTTAGTTTGCTGCTAGTTATCTAACGCATCCGCAGCAAGTTAAATAATAGGAAACTAAGAAGGCTTAGAGAAAGAGGCTCTCCTAACTAGCCTTTTCTATAAGTATTATTAGTATACTCTAAGATTAGTATAGTATAAAGTATTACTTACTAAGGGTTTCCTTCTTTTAGCCTAGATATAACTTATATAGAAGTTGCATAGGCTAAGATATAGTATAGAAAGATATATTAAGAGTAGCCTAGCCTGCTATACCTAGGTAAAGACTACTAATAGAAGTAATTTATCTATTATATAGAATATAGAAGTAGTAAGATAATTATATAAAAGTAGTAAGTTAATTATATATACTATTTAAGGGTTTAGATTATACTACTTAAGCGTCTAGAGCTTACTTTATAAAGTAAGGAGTAGATGTTACCTCTACTTATAAGGTAATATATCTAGCCTTATAGGTACTTACTAAAGGTGTTATCCTTAAATACGTAGGTAATTAGTAGAATAATCTATATAGGTAATCTTTTAAGGCTAGTAGCTATAATTAAGAAGGCTATATATTAAGGCTTATAGAATATTATTAAACGCGTAATTTATTACGCTTTCTATTAACGTCTATACCTATAATTATTCTAAGCTATTTCTTAAGGTTTATACAACCTTAATAAGCATAGTAGCTGTAATTAATAGGGTAATAAACTAAGGCTTATAGGATATTAGTAAAGAAGTATATTATTACGCTTTCTATTAACGTCTATGCCTATAATTATTCTAAGCTATTTCTTAAGGTTTATGTAATATTAATAAATAAATACTTATTCCTAAAGTTAATATAGCTACTAATAATACGTAGTAGTGTAGACTATTAGTACCAGCCTGTATAATAATTAGTAGAAAGGCCTAACCTGCATAGGTAGGATATAAACTATAGCTAGGTAGGGCTAAAGACTACCTACTATATCTCTATAGAGATAAGCGCGCGTAATATACACGTGTCCTTTACCTTATACTTTATATTATATACTACTTCTACCTACTTTGTAAATACTTACTATATAGCTTATCTTCTATATATACTATATTTACTAGCTACTGCTAGTTATCTTATAACTTAATAGAACAGCGTAAAGGTTACTATAGTTATAGAATTAAAGTAATACCTATAGTAAGACGCCTTATAGGTATACTACTCTCCTGTCTTTTATTACCTACTATCTTATTACTAGTACTATACGGGTCTAAAAAATACTATATCTAACGCCCCTAACCTAAATATAACAGAGCTAAAAAAAGGAAAATATACTATTTAAGGCCTTTATAAGTAGGGTAGACACGCTGTATAATAGAAACGCTCCTATATATAACTATTATATAATACACCTTAGCTTATTAGTAGATTATAATATAACGCTGCGTAGGATAGAGAATAGAGTGTATAGAAGGTATATAGTTACTAGTATAATAGAAGTACTATAGTTTTTACGTAAGAGATAGACTTTAGACTTACTATTATATAAAGGAGGTAAGTTAGTATTACTACGTTATATTTTATAGAGGTAGAATTAAGCTAGGAAAGTACGTTTATGTAATTAAGTTGTAAAAGAGTATTAATTAGTAACTATCTAATACTATATAACAAATAAGATTATATACTACTCTATTAGAGCAGAAGAACGTCTATCTAAAGATCTACAGGATTATAAACTATTAGGTAAGCTTTAGATAGTTACCTAACCTTAGTAAGCTATTAAGCTTACCTAGAGTAACGCGTAGATTAGATAAGCATAAGCACTGTACGTAACACACCCCCTAGGGAGGTTAAGATTAGATCTTAACTTCCCTGCGTAGAGGCGTTAACTAATCTCGCGATATTAAGCTTAGTAATTTTTACTTAGTAATATTAGTTACGTGCTCTATCTAATCGCATTCTATGCGCAAGTAAACAAATAATAAATAAAGAGAAAAAATTAATCTCCTCTTTTACCTTTATAACCTTCTCTCCTCTACTACCTTACACGCTCCTAAATAACTTTATACGCTCTAACACACCCTTACACCTATACTTATACTATAGCTCCTAAAGTATAAGTATCCTAAGCTCCTCTTACCTTATTAGATCTGCCTTACTAACTTATATAGCTGAAATATAATTAATCTGCTAAAATGCGCAAGCGCTATACAGCTAATAAAGCTGTTACTAGCTCTAGCTCCTCCCCCCTTACGCCTCCTTAGGCAGAGCCTATAGCTCCTGCCTAAGATACTACTGCTAAGCCTAAGGCTCCTAAGGTTGCGAACACTTCCTTAGCTTATCTAACTTCCTTTCTAGCTGCTCTAGTAGTAGGGCTAACACCTTAAGAGTAGATTAAGCTCCTTTAGTAATAATTAGCTATCCTTAATACTAAGAAGTATTTACGCAAAGCTTAAGACGCTCTCTTATCCCTATTTCTAACTCCTACTGCTTCTAATAATAGTATCTCTAAGGCTCTAATTATATCTTCTACTAGCTCTCTAGTTTATTACGCGCGTCTAACTAGATCTATAATTACAACCTTTCTAGCTACTAGCTCCTTAGTTAACAGCAGCGCTCCCTTAAAGGGAGTGTAGTTATCTAAGTCTAGTAAGCCTCTTATATTCTCTTTACTAATCTCTAGATCTTAGGATAAGGCTTTACGTGCTTCTAGTAGTAGCAGCACCCCCTTAGTAGGTAAGGTGCGGCTATCTAGAGCTAATTATAAGGATCTCTACTCTAGGCTAATTATCCCTAAGGCTATTACTCTTAAGCCTGTTGTCCCTAAGACTGTTAATCTAAAGGCACAGCAGGCTCTTCTAGTTTAAACTTTAAAGACTCTCCTGCCTGTAACTCCTAAGACTGTTAATTCTTAGGCTTAGCAAGCTTAACTAGTTTACTCTTTAAATACTCTTAAGTCTACTACGTCTAAGGTTATTAAGCTAGAGGCTCTAAAGACTCTAACTCTAGCACCTTATATTATAAAAGCTCCCTTAGCTCCTACTCCTGCTCCTACGTTTAATCCTACGCTTACGCTTAAAGAGCGTGTACGTGCTAAGATCCTAAAATCTATGTTTAGGCCCTCCTTTAGTATTCCTTAAGTCCTAAGCTTATATAATCTTACTTTTAATAAGTTTAGGTACCTAAAGAGCAGCATGCGTCTAGAGTACTAGCTAAATAATTAAAAGCCTACTATAGAAGCTCTAGTTAACAGCAGCACCCCCTTAAAGGGATAGGTGTAGTTAACTAGTGCTGCTTAACTAACTATAATCCTTATTCTAGAGCTTAGGGGACGTAAGTTCCTAAGCACTAATTATTTATTCTATAGCTCCCCTTCTCTAGCTTAACTAACTCCTTCTCTAGCGGCTCCTTATAGTATAAAGATTATAAAGATTAAGTAAGAGAAGGCAGAAGCTCTTATCCCTAAAACCCCTTTAAATAACTAATTTATTCTATTTAAGGAGATTAACTTAACTAGCCTTCCTAATAATCTAGAGGATTCTTTCTCTTCCTCTTCTAATAATAAGTCCGCCTTTGCCTAGCTCTAGAAGCAGACCTAGGCTTAAGCTGCTTAGAAGGCGCGTAAGGATGCTAAGCGTAAGTAACTAGAGCGTAAGCTCTATTAGAATAATGCGTTAAGCTCCTCTAGAGCTCTACCTCTTGCCTCTTAGGGTCTATCTTCTTCTATTCCTGCCCCTTTAACTAATCTTAAGGCTAACCTTATCTTAGGTTTAGCTAAGTTCTATTCTAATTAGCTTAATTAAGGCTAGAACTAACCTAGATTAGAAGAGCGTGCAAAGTAGAGCAAGGAGCGTTAAGCTACTAAGTAGGCTTAAGTTAATTATAAGGATAGCCTCCTTGCAGTTAACCTACTTAAGTAGAAGAAGACCTAGAAGCGCAAAGCTTCCAAGCAGGCAGTCCTAGCTAAGGCAACTAAGAAGACTAAGCTAGCTAGTTAGGCTAGAGCTCTCTTAAGCTTAGTAAAGAAGAGGAAGCAGAAGCAGCTACTAGCGCCTAAAGCTTCTAATTCTAATTCTAATGCTAAGGGAGCTTTAAGGCTAACTACTAACGCTTTTAGGCGTAGTAATTAGGCAGCTTGTTAGTTTCCTCCTTGCTTTTATTATGTAAGGAGTGCCCTTAGTAGGCGCTCTAATAGATCTTACTTTAATACTACTATTAATTTAAGGCGCTGCTACCTCTATAACTTAGGCTACTCCTGCTGTCCTATATATAAGCTTTCCTTCCCTTATTTAAGAGCTTAGGCTAACCCGTGTATAGTCTAGAATACCTTATCTTTACTTTAAAGAAGCTTCTTATAGTCCTGTGTAATAATCTAGATAACGTAAGCTTACTTTCTATTTAACTTATTATAATTTTCTGCTAATTGTATGTTTACAGGCTTCTAAGATCTAGAAATAGCGCACAGTACTCTGCGCCCTTAAGGATACTTCTCTTATAGAGTAGCGCTAGGGATAGGATAGTTACCTACTTATAGGGGCTGCTTTAGCTAACGTTTTAGCGCGCTGTAAGCAAGTTAAGGGGTTGCTTAAGGATCTAGTTAATAAGTTAGTAGAGTAGAATCTAGATCTTTCCCTAGGGGAGAGGGGTATTCTCCCCCCTATAGTAATATATACTAAGTAACCCTCTAGGCTCTTAAGAGCAACTTTTAGGCGCTTCTCTATTACTTCTCTTCCTGTATCTCTAATCGTGCATTATAAAGTCTTAAGAGCTCCTTAAATCTTATAAATTTCTATCTTAGTAGATACTTTATAAATCTATCTGCTAGCATATTATTAGTTATTAGATATATTACTTTAAAGGAGCCCTTAGCATGCTCTTAGCAGAGCTATATATTCTAAATATTAACATATTAAAGGCGCGTTGTAATCCTTTTGTTTTTACTAATAATAAGCCTAATTATTTATTAATTATTGCAGCAGATTATCTATGTAGTCTTAAGCTTAAGCGTAAGCTTATTAAAGAGACGCTTTAGAGCTATAGATTCTTTTAAGATATGCTCTAGGGTAATTAACTTAGCTTTAGTTATTAAAGTAGTAATAGTTAATTATCGCGCTGCTTTCTACATAATAAGCCCTCTAAATAGTATAATTATATATCTGTAGGATAATTACCTTATCTTAACGTTGTCTGTAAAGGAGGCATTACTATATATTATAAGCTCTGTATTATATTTCCTACTATATCTTATCCCTTTAAATCGTGTATAATAAAGATAGATAATTACCTAATTAACTGCTTCTTTATAAGCTTTTAACGGGTTAGTAAGGAAATATAAGAGCTTTAATACAGCGTACGTAATATTAGGTCTAAGTATTATTACAGTGTATAACACTAATCTAACGCGCTTCTAATATGCCTTAATTTCCTGTTTAGAAGCTTCTCTAGTATTCTTTAGAAGCTTAATTAATCCTAAGGGTATTTTAGAAAAGCTTTCTAAGTCTATTAGAGCGAATTTTAACGCAACCTTCTTAATGTACGTGTTATAGACTAACGTAATTATTTAAGATAGTCTGTCTCTAATTACCCTAATTCCTAGAAACTACTATACAGCTCCTCTGTTATTAAGCTTGTATATTAACTAGATACCCTCTAAGATTGCTAGAGCTTCCTTTTTATTACTCTTATAATACATAAGCAGAATGTTGTCTATATAGAAGAGCACTAGGAATTATTATTTTATATTAAAGAATAAGCAGGGCTCCTCTTTTAATATAGTAAGCCTAAGCTTCTAAAGTATCCCTAAGAACTTATAATACTAAAGAAGTAGTAAGTTGCGTAACCTATATAAGGCTTATTTAAGCCTTAGAGCCTTACTAGCTTATTTAAATCTATCTAGGAGCTAGTAAATAACTACTACGTTGTCTCCTAGTTAGGCATTTAGAAATACTCCTACTACATTAAATTAGTAGATCTCTATATTAAATTCTACTGTAATCGCGATTACTATTCTAAAGGACTAAGCAGCGAGCGTTGCAGCGTATGTTAACTATAGCAAGTTAACTACCTAGAGATCTTCTTAAGCTATAAGTTAAGCTTTATATTTAAGGAAGAAACTATCTTTATTAGTTTTGTAAGTAAATACCTACTTAAGCAGGAGCAGCCGCTAGTTATCCTGTTAATTAACTACTTGCTACGTTCCCTTCTTTAAATAAGTTTAGATCTCCTTTATAGCCGCCTCTATAAAGAGCTTTGCATATAGATGCGCCTAGAGATCCCTCTACTTTATTAGCGCTTTTAGAAGCTTACTAATATAAACTTAAGCCTCTAATTTTTGTGCTAGTTTTGTGTGTAGAGCAGCGGCTATAACAGCGTGTATTATTATAAGCTCCTTACTCTATAGGTAGGAATATTCTCTCTAGAAGTAAGTTTCTATAAACTTAAGGATCTTTATATCTATAATTATAAGAGCATATACTCCTTTACCTCCTCTACCCTTAAGCTTATTATTAGGGTTCTATCTATAAGTCCTCTAGCTTGCGCAAGTAGTAGGACTATAGATCTTTCTTTAATAAGTGCGCTTAGTAGGTATTATTTTATTTGCTTTGTCTAATGCTTTAGAAGTTGTAAGCTTAGGTTAAGCGGCAGGGGTTAAGTTAGGATTATCCTGCTTATTAGAAATTATTTCCTATAATTGCGGCAAATCTGCTTCTTTAGTTAAGTGCACTTCCTAAGAATTGCCTGTTTAATTATCTAGCTCTACTAGAGCGGGGCTAGCTTTACTAGGGACTCCTAGCTTAGGAGTCCCTTCTAGTAATAGGAGCCCTATGTAATGTTTCCTTAGCTCTACGTAAGTTCTCTATAACGTGCTAGCTAGGCTTATTATTTGCGTAGCTGTTACTTCCTATTCTACTATATTATCTAGCTAGCCAGCCTAACGCTTAGTATTTTTAGAAATAGTAACCCTAGGCTCTTGCCTAGAGTGTATTAGAAGATCTATAGTGCTCGTTCGCTTATGCAACTACACAGGCACTAGCTTAAAAGCTTTACCTAAATCTCTAATATTATCTAGTTTAAGTATATAAATAATTCTAAGCGCTTCTTTCTTAGATAGCTCTTTATCCTTTCTCTTATAGAAGCAGGTCTTATTAAATGTTATATTGCGTGTTATAATTACTTAATTAAGCGCTAGGATCTATACTTAGTATAGATTAGAGGCTTTATATCTAACTAAATATCTAATATGTCCCCTTAGAGTAATCTTAAATCCCTATTTATTACGTTTAGCTACTTACTCCCTATTTAAAGGGTAAGCGCGACACCTATACGCATATATGCCGCTCTAATCTAGCCGTAGATTAGCCGTAGTACTTCTTACATGCTCTAGCTTATACTATTAAAAATATTAGCAATACTACTTGTCTAATACCTTATTTAGTAATCTTATGTTATAAGCGTGCAATAGGCTTATATTATAGAGCTACACTACTGCGTTAACTACCTCTAGCTAGAGCTTCTTAGGCAAATTTACGCTAATCTGCATCTTTATAGCCTTTATAATTATCTCTTACCCTACTCTCTTAGCTCTACTATTAGGTTTATAAGTATACGGGGGAGAGCTCTTAATCTCTATGCTATAATCCTCTGCCTACTTCTAGTAGTTAGATTTTCTGTGCTAAGGGACTGTTGTAGTATTATTATCTTATCTAACTTTAATAATTCTAAGCTTATATCTTACCTAGATAAAGCTCTAGAATCTTTCTACGTTCTGTATAATTTCTAGAAGTAATTTTATTTAAAGATTCCTTATGTAGATCTTCCTACTATATTCTTCTTTAATTAGGAAGATCTACTGTTCCTTTATTATCCCTGCAGGCATATTAAAAAGGTCCTACGCGACTCTCTAATATAGTTAAGGTAATCTCTCCTTTAGTCTTTAAGAGATTACTTGCTTTACATAAGTTATAGCGCAATATTTATATTAATTCCTTAGGGTTCCTTTAATCTAAATATTCCTAGCTCTTTTAATAAGTGCTTGCAAAGCTTATAGACTAAGGTAGCCTGCTCTTGCATGCTATAGATCCTCTAAGTCCTTGCGTAGGTAAGTTGTCTATAATTATTATTTATTACGTAAGGGGATTACGCTTATAGATAATAGATAAAAGGTAAGAGGCTTATATTTAATAAAGGTAAGGTTGTGTTTGCGTAATAGAGTAATAAGTACAATACTTAATCCTAAGCTCCCTACGCGCATTATATTATCTAAACCTAAATACTACACACCCTTCTGCTAAAGACGAGCTTCTAAAATAATATTAATATAGAATCCCTCTACTACAGTAACGTCTGTAAGCGTAAGATCTTCTAACTTAGGTCCCTTAGATCTATAGAATACTCCTTTAATAACGTAAGTACCTGTTCTTATAATTAGGAAGGCTTACGTACTAGCCTTAACACACTTTATACCTTAGGCCTTCTTAAATAATCTAGGGATAAGCAGATCTATGCTGTTAATAAGATAGATTACAGCTCTATTATCTAGTATAGTGCTCTTAGAGAGCAGGTAAGCGTTAAAATCTATAGTAGAGTATACCCCTAATCTTACAGTGTCTTCTATTAAGAGCATTAGGTTAATAAGAGCTGTAGTAATACTACTAGGGAATTCTAACCTCTTCTAGTTATTATTAGCTAGAGCGCTTTAGCCCTTCTTACTAAGCGCAGTCTAAAGCGCGGCGTACTTTAGCTTAGTAAGCCTAGTAAGAATTACCCTCTTTTAGTACTTATCTAATTAAAATAGACCCCTAGTTATAGCTGACTTAAGCATTCTGCAGTTGTTAGCAGGCTATAAATAGATCTAGGTAGTCTAGCAGGGGCACTTATTTAGTTTTACTAAGCTTAGCTTTTTTTTTACTTTTTATAGCTAAGTATTTAGCTATTTTGCTAAGCTCCCTCTAAAAGTTGCAAAGATCCCTAGGTTTCTAGCTAGCGTTTAGACTTCTTAATCCTAAAGAAGCAGTAAAAAAACTTTACTAAACTAAATAATTATTAGTAGGGAGATTATTCCTCTAAATACTAAGTTGTAAACAATCTACTAGAGCTGCCTTTGCGCCTATTCTAGTGCAATCTTTACTGCTAACGCATTTAGAAAATCTTTAACTACAAGCTGCCCTTTAACGTCTTTAAGTTTGTAATTTTTTGCCTTCTAGTAGAGGTTGCTCTACTTATAATACTAGGTTATTAGATCTACTGTGCCGCGTTTTATAAGATTAAGGTGCGTACAATACTGCGCTTAAACAATATTTTTAGAGCTTATATCTATAGAAGTAAGCTCTGCCTAGAGATATTAGATAAGCGCTTAAAGAGTTGTTTTATTCTATTTAATTATTTCTATTATTACTAGGCGCAGGATCTTATAGTCTACCGTTGCATTAATCTAGTTTAATAGTTACTAGTAGAGTGCTATGTTGTTTGTATGCTTACGTAATAGAGCTTAGTACTCCTAGAGCGCCCTAGTATATCTATCCTTCTCTTCTGCCTTTGCATTGCTAGCTAGAAGCTCTAGATAATTAGGAATTATCCTAGTAAATAGTTTAGCGTCTTTTTCTTTAGGATTAATCTAATTCTAAATTCCTTTTTGCGTTGCATAGAATTAGAGCTCTATAAATTAGTATAGCTAACTAGAATAATTATAGAGCTACGTCTTGCTTACTAGAAGTGCTTTAGTTATAGTTAAGGGATTAATAGATTGCAGTAGAGGTAGTTAGAAGCGTTGTTAGGAGGGAGGGGGTAGTGTAAAGTTTTGTTAAGAAAATTTTTTAGTAGTTAAAAAGAGATTTAGAGCAGCTAAACAAACTTTTCTAGCTCTTTAAGATGTATAGGGAGAAACAATCTGTGTTCTTAAAGCGCTAGGCTTATAACTATAGAGGTAGAATTAAGCTAGGAAAGTACGTTTATATAATTAAGTTGTAAAAGAGTATTAATTAGTAACTATCTAATACTATATAACAAATAAGATTATATACTGCTCTATTAGAGCAGAAGAACATCTGTCTAAAGATCTATAGGATTACAAACTATTAGGTAAGCTTTAGATAGTTACCTAACCTTAGTAAGCTATTAAGCTTGCCTAGAGTAACGCGCAGATTAGATAAGCATAAGTACTGTACGCGATATATTTATATATATTATAAGCTTTAACCTTTTATATTACCTATTATATAGGTTGCCTATATTTCTATAGGACCTTTAGAAATACTATTTTAGGTCTATACTACTATAGTAAGTATATATATCTTAGCGTTTTCTAGTACTAGTCCTAAAGTATATATTAAATTAATATATATTTAGTTCTTAGATTTACCTTTACTTCTCCTCTAATTTCCTTCTAATTTCTCTCTTACCCTTACCTTTACTGCTACTTAGTTAGGATATATTAGATATCCTTTACCCCTAAAAACCTACACTCCTACACTCTACCTCTACCTTTACTACTACCTCTAATTTCTCTCTCCTTCCTCCTACTTCCTTAATTTTATAAATAATTATATATTATCTATATAACCTTAACTCCTCTATACGCTATACTACCTCTATTAGTATAATTATCTATAGTAATATAGTAAGTCTAGTTCTACTTTAAAGAGTTTTCTAGCTATAGGCTCTTACTTATATACTCTATAGGTAAAGTTGCTTCTACGTACAGCATTTAAATTAATACGCAGGCTAAATAATATTACTAACGCTCCTAGGACCTTGCTACTAACAGCGCCTTTTAGCATAGGTAAAGTTCCTCTAGTATCCTATCTATAAATACCTGCGTAGTACTACCTTAAGTAGAAGGCTTTACTACTATATATATAAATAATAACTATACGTTAGTTACCTACCTAGGCAGCCTTATATACTGCGTGTAAGTCCTACTACCTTTAGCTACTTAAAGGTTGCTAAATAGTAATTTTAGAAGCCCTATAGAGTATATTAGCATTAAAAACGCTATAGCTAATTCTAGTAATAATAGGCAGACGTATGCTATACCCTAAGCAGCCTTAGATATACCTAGTAAGCTCTAACTATGCTAATATATAGGAGTTACTAAAATAGTATTTATAGCACCCTTATTATCTAATATTCTATTATAACTACAGCTTGCAGCTGTAGAAACTATATATACAGAGATAACCCCTAAACTAGCGCTGCTATAATAGCCTAAGATTATTACTAATAATAATAATAACTTTAATATTAGTAATAGTAATAAAGAAATTAAAAAGGCTAGGTCTGTAGTTAGAGATAGCAACAGCTCTAATAATAAGCAACCTAACAGATAAGACACTAATAAGATAGAGATACTAGCATACCTTAAGGTAAATATCTACCTATATATAATATCCTAGAAAGAGGCAGCTAAAGCGTTATACGTTAGCCTTAACTAACTTAAACACACTATAATATATAACTACAAACTTAAAGATATTTACTAATAATATTTAGGGGCTGTTAAGTAGTCTAGTCGCGGATTTAGATATAAGACAGTTAAAGTATATTAGGAGCTTAGTAAGATAAGTAAGCCCTTAAAATATAAGTAACTAATAAAGGACGCTAAGATAGCATTTATAGAACTTAACTAGACTATATTATAATAGGTAAGGCTATAGTAGCCCTTAGACTCTACCTTTAGAAGTATAACTTAGATTTACATCTTAGATAGATTATAGACTCTTAAAAGCTTAGGATAGAGATATAATTATCTAGACTTAGGTAGAAGCTTACTTAGTATATATATATATATATTCTATAGCCTAGAGCGTTACTCTACTCTTTATTAAATCTTAAGTATTCTTTTTAGACTTTAAGCTCCTTAAGCTTAGCCCCTTATATAGATTTAATTAAGTAACACCCTATACTAATAATAAAGGTTACTTAGTATAATTCTACTTAATAATAGCGCAGAATATAAATAACTAGAAGCTCCTTAGTAAGGCCTTATAACTAAGAAGAAAAGGAACCTTATAAGAGGATATTAGTTTATAACTAAGAGCGTACCTTACTTAGAGAGAAATTCTAGCAGATAAAGTAATAATTAAACTTACCTTACTTAATAAGATTCTTTAACTTAATAAAGAATAGAGAACCCTTAATAGAGAAGGACCTACTAATACTAATACTAAAGCTAAGATAGAGAGAATTAAAGAACTAGTTGCAGCTATATTAGCAGCTCTTAGGACCCTTACCTAGTCCCTGCTAACTCCTACAGTAATACCTCTAATAGCAACCCTACTCTTATCTACAGACCTAACTACTAGAGTAGTATTTAGAAAGCTTAAGATACTAAACCTAGCGTCCTTTAGTAGGGATTAATTAGACTACCTTAGATAGAAAATTTAGATAAAGAATAAGCTTTAGAGTAATGCAAAGCTAATTAGGTACCTAGCAGACTATATATTTAGCTAATTAGAGGGAACTGTAGTATAGATTATAATCTCCTAGGTTAACTGTAATAAGAATAGTACTGTAGAAGAATTTTAGAAATTTCTAGATAGATAATTTACTAACTTATTAGCTAAGGAAAAGGCCTATAATAAACTTATGCAGCTCTGCTAGCAGAGTAAGGTTTCTCTAGTATAATTTAACTTAAAGTTTATATAGCTAGCGTTTAAAGCTAAGGAAGAAGAAAACTACGTATTACTAAAGAGCTATTACCTCTTAGTAATATAACTAGACCTTACTAATAGAATAGTTACTATAGAACTACTAGATAGCTGCATAATTTAGGAAATATAGGCCTAAGTTCTTAGGATTAAAGAGAATATATATTAGAATAAGGTAAATTATAAAGGCTTAGTCTAACCTATAAAGAAAGGATATACCTAAAATATAAATTAGGAACCTATAAAGGCTTATAGCTCTTAACCTAAGAAAGCTAGAAAGTAATAAGTAGAGTAGGTATTAAAAGAGGAACGCGTAAAGCGTAGAAAGAATAGTAACTACCTCTATTATAGTAAGAAGGGACACTTCTAGTCTAGATACAAGTTAACTCTAGCTAAGAGGCCTACTAGAGTAAGATCTAAACAAAGTAATAATGCTAAGAATAAGGCTAGAAGTTTAGCTAAAGAGTTTTCTAATAACTATTTAGAAAACTAGTTTCTCCTAGTATAGAGGTAGAATTAAGCTAGAAAAGTGCGTTTATGTAATTAAGTTATAAAAGAGTATTAATTAGTAACTATCTAATACTATGTAATAAATAAGATTATATACTACTCTATTAGAGTAGAAGAACGTCTGTCTAAAGATCTATAGGATTATAAACTATTAGGTAAGCTTTAGATAGTTACCTAACCTTAGTAAGCTATTAAGCTTGCCTAAAGTAACGCGTAGATTAGATAAGCATAAGTACTATACGTAATATACCCCCTAGGGAGGTTAAGATTAGATCTTAACTTCCCTACTTAGAGGCGTTAACTAATCTTATAATATTAAGCTTTGTTAAATAGGCTATCTCTGCACGTAGCAAGTAGATAGGATCTTGTAATATATTACAGTAAAAGCAAAACAGTATAAGGATTTAAGTATATTTAGATTCGTGTATAATATATGTACAGAGGCAAGGTAAGGGGTAACTTCTAGTACTAAGGCTAACTTAGCACTAGGTAGTCACGTAATTAGGTTACGTAATTAGGTTATATAATTAGGTTACATAATTATGCTTATACAGAGTATAGACACTAGCAACTTTTTCTTTTTCTATAAAGTCCCCTTTACCTATATACCTCTTTTACTAATACGTATAATCTCTATACGCCTATCTAATTAAACATTTAACTTATAGAGGTAATAACAGAAGTAATCCCTAATAGAATAGTTATATACTAGTATGCTGGATTATACGGAAGTTATAAGGCTCTAAAACTCCTAGATCTATAGTATCTATTATTCTAGGTTAGATTCCTAGGTAAATAAGAGTATCTGCAGCTTAGTAATCGCACTATTAGCCAGAATTGTAGGGTAAGAAGTAATTAAGTAAGAGAGAAGGGCAGAAACCTTCTCTGTATAGTAGCGAATATTATTATACAGAGTTATTTTCTGTTTATTGCCCCTCTTTTCCTCCCTTAGTTACTAGGTTGCTGGGATTGCTGCCTGCAGGTAATAGAGATCTATTACAGGTAAATTAGGGTTGTCTAATAGGCCTACTGCCTATATAAGGAGATATTTTCTCTCCTCTTCCTCCTTCTCTCCTCTACTAATAACACTCTACCTCTATAACTCCTCTAGGTTTATGCCCCTTTAATAGCGTGTGTGTATCTCTATGCAGAATTTATCGTACAAAGCTCCTTCCTATAGAGACTGACTTTTTTTAACAGGCTTCCTAACAAACTTAACTTCTAACTTTTCTGTACAACTTCTACTTTAACTCTTCTTTCTATATAATCTCTATATCCTCGTACGATTATTACTATAGCTCTCTAACAATCTAATGCTCCTAGAGGACAGGTTACTATCTTTAGTAGCCTTTAAGTTGTTAACATCCTAGGTGGCCGCATTTAGGTAACTATCCTAATAGGACAGCCTGCTAACTACGCGTTTATATAGGGGCTCTTAATTAATATAAGTCTTCCCTTCTATATAGAGTTAGATTAGGCTTATATAGAGTTAACTTGTTGCAGGATAAAGAGCGTGCAGTAGCTAACATGCCCTCTTAAGATATTATTATAGACTTGCCTAGCAATACTAACCTCCGCCTTCTTATAGCTTATATTATATAACGTAAGGGGTACTTCTACGTAGTGCTTATATAATCCTAGGGTGCTTTATACGCAACTGCTTACAGCTAGCGTTATAGTAGGAATACAAGGGCTAGACTCTTTAATAGTTACAGGGTAGTTACTACCTACTAGTCTAGTGCCTGTAGAAGCTATGTCTAGCAGTCTAGGGGTTAGTCTTGCTAGCACTATTATTAAGTGTGTACAGAGGGCCTTTAGCCTTATATAGAGTAAGAGATAGTTTCCTTTAGATAGTAGTGTAAAGACCTAAGACAGGGGTAAAGTCTTAGGTATTAGGTATAGTAGATTAAAGATCTTTTCTGTCCAAATTGCTTGAAAATAATTGTGATAAGTAATTAAAACAGTAAAAATTAATAAAAACATAAACCTTAACTAAAAAATAGAAAAATAAGTGTAATGTGTACAGGTTATAGTAATAGGATTATATAAAAGGGTTACCCTTTTGTATGAGTAGAGCCTTCTCTTTATATAAAGGCCTCTACTTAGATGTTTAGGGTGTTTAATAAGATTAGTTGTTTAAGGGCAGGATTTAGCGCCTTCTTAGTAAAGGCATTAGCAGGGTTGTTCTTGCTATTAATCTATCTAATTTTACTAATTTCCCTGTTCTCGTACGACTCCCTTAGAGACATAATATCTATTATAAGTCTCTTCTTATTAGTTATGCCAAGCTTAATAAGGTAATTATATAATAATTTAGAGTCTGTACAGATAATAAGTAGAATAGGGGGGAGTTAGAAGTTCTATATAATTTGTTAAAGTGTTATACTTAGTGCAATTGCACTGTCAAAACCTCTAACTATTCTATATAACTTGCTTACTAAGACGCTCCTAGTAACTCTCTTGTACTTAATTAAGTTCTAATAAATAATATTACTATAGATCTTAAAGCTATTACTATCCCCTGTATAACGCTTATTTGCTAAGATAATAAGGAAGCTAAGCTGTAAGCTTAAGTCCTTATTGTTAGCAAATAAGCTATCTATAAAGATAAAGAGCTTTATACAATCTAGCTAGATTAGTATAAATGTAATTCCTCTTATCTAGTAATCTATTTGCCAGGTAATGCGTGCATTAAGTGCCTTAATATTATTAGGAGATAGGGCAGTTATCTGTGCGGCAACTAACAGATTAAATACTGCCTTAGGTTAATAAACTAAGGCAATATACGCGCCTTATGCGCGCTGCTCTATATACTTCTAAGCAGCATCTTCTGCTGTAGAATCTACTATATAGAGATGTTTAGCTTATCCCTTTTATTGCAGGGATATCCTTCTATCTCTGTACGTAATTTTCCTACTATTAAACTCTAAAGGTTAGTCCCTAGACAGGATAGTCTTAGGTTTTGCACAGAGAGTTACTCTATGCAGTTCCTCCTCCTCTCTATGCAAAAAATCTTAGGTTACAACACTAAGGGTATTATTAGTTTGCAGGCTAGTAATACTAAAGGGGTTTTCTCCTTCCTGTGTAATTAATAAGTAAGGGTTATATAAAGAGACACGTATCCTTAGCTTATCCTTATAATAGTTATAGTATGTTTTAAACTAGTATAAGCCTAATTTTGTAGTACTATATAAGGGTTATATAATTCTAAGGATTATATCTAAAGGAAACTTATCCCTTAACTCCTTTAGTAGCTTTGCGTACAGCGTGCGTAATAGCTTATTAATAGACTATATATAGGCCTGTGTAATGTCTCTTAGTTTGCATTACATTCTGTATAAAGCTATTAGGCTTACACTAATTACTAATAGGAGGCGCTAGCTTATTCTCTAGATAGTTAGCAATTAGGTAAGAATCTCTTCCTTCTCTACATCTAAATAGCCTGCTAACATAAGCCTTAACTTTTTATATAGCTGTATAGACTTGCCCTTAACTTCTTATATAAGGCAGAGATTAAAGATCCTTCCTATGTGCTTATAAGGGTTATAGGAGAGCACTTAGAAGGTGCTATTAGTAATAAGAGCTTCTATCTCTATATAGTCTAATTCTTTAAAGGGTGCTCTAGCAGTTATAATAACTCTATCCCTTCTTAGCTTTAGGGCAAGCTAATAGTCCTCCTCTTCCTTCTAGGTAAGGAGGGCATTAGCAATAGGCCCCTGTATAGCCTTTCTAGGCCTTCCTCTTCTTCTTAGAAGCGCTAGTTTAATAGCTTCTTCTTGTACGCCCTTTTTAGGTCTTCCCCTCCTCCTTAGTAATACTAGGTTAACTAGTGCAGGGACAGGTTTATTAGGATTAGAATCTAATGTTAGGGCCTTAGTTTAAGGCTCGTGCGGGGTCTTAGGCTCTGCATAGTAATAGGGCTTAACCTACGTATAACGCAGAGTAAGTAGCCTATTTAAAAGGAGGATTATTACATTCCTTCTATCTATGCTATAGATTCTATACAGACCTATTTATCCCTTATTTTCTCTCTAAGTAAGTACCTCTGTGCTAAGTAGTAGTCCTAGGACTTTATATAAAGTAGGGCTATTCTAGGTGTTAATTACATAGTTAACTTCTCTCTTTACTTTCTTACTTTAGATTATCCTTATAGCTTTCTGTACAGCATTTGCCCTTGCTATAATATTAAAAGAAGGAGGTAAATCCTAGTTAATCCTTAGGTAAGCACTAAAGATAAGGAGTGTAGGGATAATTCCGTGCAGGCCTGTAGTGTTATTTAGTGCCTTTACTACTATCTACAGGATATCTTTATTATCTGTACAGGATCTAATTTTGCCTTTAAGGATATTAAAAATGCGCCTAAGAGGTGCGTACGCACGTTTAATCTTACCTACTACCTAATATGCCTCTATAGGCATCTAGCAGCAGTATATGCCTATAATCCTTACACAGTTACAGAAGTCTTCTAAGGTAAAGTTTATTCCTAGGTTATGTATAATGTAGTCTAGGGGCCCTTAGTATATATTAATCTAGCATTTGCAAAGGGCTTCCTAGGCATATTATGCAGAGAGAGACTTTAAGAAGGTAGCAGCCTAAAAGGAGGTATCTGTATTAATAACATGCAGTACATCCTTATCCCTAATCTATATAATATTAATAATAATTTTATAGTTAAAGTAAGTATTATCTTTAATAGTAAACTTAAAGCAGCTTAGGGCGGTTCCGTACAGTTAGCAAAAGTAGTAGAACTTCTAAATCTTATTTAGAATAGAGGCATCTATATTATGTCCTGCTTAGGTAAGCATTTTGTAGAGTCTCTCTATACGCGGGTGTCTAAATCTTCTATGCAATCTTTAGAGTTTAGTTTCTGTAAAGAATAATATAGCATCTACCTAGCTATAATTAAAAAATAGGTGCCCCTACTTCTATACAACTAGAATTACTAAGTTATTACTGCGTATAATTAGGTTTAGGACGTTGTTAAAGTACGCTCTAAGCCTGTCTGCATCTACTAGTAATAATAGGAAGGGTATAGGGGTATCTAAGATGTAGTATATAACTATGCTAAGTCTATTCTCTTTCTATACAGTACTAAGTAATTTAGCTAGGTTTTAGCCTCTAAAGCTTACATTATTATTACTTAGGGTCTAGTAGAGGAACGAAAGGGTCAGGTCTAGGTGGCAGACTCGTGGACATAGAGAAAACGAAGCAGAGGCTCTCTATGCTTGTATCTAATTAGATTCTTTCCCACTTAGTGTTCCCTACTGTGTTCTCCAACTAGCGCATTTTAAAATTGTTTCCCACTCGCTATGCCCTACCAGGTTCTCTAACTAGCCCATTTTAAGATTGTTTCCTACTCACAGCTAAATAGATTCCCACTCGCAGCTAAATAGATTCCTACTCGCAGCTGAATAGATTCCCACTCGCAGTAAAATAGATTCCTACTCGCAGCTGAATAGATTCCTACTTGCAGCTGAATAGATTCCTACTCGCAGCAAAATAGATTCCTACTCGCAGCAAAATAGATTCCCACTCGCAGCTGAATAGATTCCCACTC
>MU005776.1:15116-45378 GCA_010093715.1 Pleomassaria siparia CBS 279.74 | reverse complement strand
ATTCCTACTCGCAGCAAAATAGATTCCCACTCGCAGCTGAATAGATTCCCACTCGCAGCTGAATAGATTCCCACTCACACTAAAATAGATTCCCACTCGCTGCTGAATAAATTCCCACTCACACTAAAATAGATTCCCACTCGCAGCTGAATAAATTCCCACTCACACTAAAATAGATTCCCACTCACACTAAAATAGATTCCCACTCGCAGCTAAATAGATTCCCACTCGCAGCTGAATAAATTCCCACTCGCAGCTGAATAAATTCCCACTCGCAGCTGAATAAATTCCCACTCGCAGCTGAATAGATTCCCACTTACACTAAAATAGATTCCCACTCGCTGCTGAATAAATTCCTACTCACACTAAAATAGATTCCTACTTGCAGCTGGATAGATTCCTACTTACGGCTGGATAGATTCCTACTTACGGCTGGATAGATTCCTACTTACGGCTGGATAGATTCCCACTTAGAGCTGGATAGATTTCCACTCGTGGCTAGACGGATTTCACCTCCCTGTTCCCCACCACACGGTCCAACAAGCGCATTTTAAAATTGTTTCCTACTCGCAGTTAGATAGATTCCCACTTATAGCTAGATAAATTCCCACTCGCAGCTAGAAAGATTCCTACTCCTAGCTAGATAGATTCACACACTTTGTTCCTTACAACGCTAAGACATTAAGGATTAGCAAAATTAGGTTAGATTAGCACTTATATTCCCCCCCTATAAAAATAGAACTATGTTATGTCACGTAGAGAGGAACGGTTGCTCTGTCACGTGTATAGAAGCAAGGCATTTACGTGATAGAGGACACTGCAAGAGCGTTAAAAAGGAGGGTGTCTAGAAGGGGGGGGCAGAGGAAGCCTTCTCTAGCACCCCTATAGGGCATAACACAATGTTTGAATAATGTCCTTAATGTTAGACATAACACAAGCAAGTGAATATAAAAACAAAAACAGCCTACACTAGACCAAACAGATGTAAGACAACCTATATTAAGACTAGCCTACGCCAAGTTTTTTTTTATAATCTAAACGTTTAAGCCTACAACAGCCAACTATACTGAACGACACAAGACATACCAGAAACTCCTACTACTGTGCGTTAACAACAACCAACCAGCGCCTTCACGACACAAAAGAACAAACACGCAAACATAGGGCGAAAAGCAATACATCTAACAGCAGAGGCAAAGGCGATTGCAAAATAAGAACAAAACGCAGCATACATAAGAAGAGCTAGGGCAAAGAAGAAGGAAGAAGCAAAAGTAAACTCACATATAGCAACCGCACCAGGGAACCAACCAGAACCTTACCAACTAAGTGCAAGCCAAAATGCTAAGACTACTAGCAGCAGCAGCGCAGGTCTATGCGCGCCACTAGAGCACATATTGTTATCCTAAAACGGCACAGCATCTATTACACAACCAACAGTACAGCTTAACAACCTAGGTGTAACGTACCCTTAGCAGACTAAGGATGCTTAGGACCCTAACGTCCTATCCTTCAACAATTAAACATAACAAAAGAGTCTAAGGGAAAATACCTATAGTGCCCTGTTAAACAGTAATCCCCTACATACGGAACTTGCCGTTTAGCAACTAGCAGAGAATGAAAACTGGGAATATCAAGACCTCTAATCAGACAACCTAGACGGCTACTAAAGTGAAAGACACCAACCAATTATGCCGGATGAACAGCCGGAATTAGAGCGTTTAATAGCCCAGGTATCATTGTTGGTAAGTCCAAGTCCTTTAGAAACTAACAAAGAAGAAAGCCACATCTTAGCAGCAGACGGCACAGCACAAGGTCTCGCATAATATAAAGGCAATAATAAACGCAAAACAAAATCTAATACAGACAAGGACGCAGATAGGAACAACAACACAGTTACAGTAGGGTGTAAAGATTCTAATAAAGGTGTGTATAACCTAGAAGACTTTGCATTCGTTAATAACTAGTTTAATTATTTAAGCTTAAGTCTTGGCTAACGGGAGGGAACAGACGACAGCGGGGACGCAACTAGGCATTCCCTGCTGTAGGGTGTAGGGCACATTGTGTTAGCTAATATTAATCTGCAAGCTATAACAGCTAATAAGGTTCCTGGAAGCAATTCTGAAACTAATGCGTTTTTATCCTATACTAGCCCTGGAGAATTATTACGCCTAACAAGTCCTGAACATAGTTTTAAGGGCAATGATGTTAGATAGGTTAATCGCGGCGATTAGGGTACGCAAAGCACTAGTAAGTAGAGCACGCCTACATTTTAGGGCTAGTATAGGGGTAAACAGGAAGGCTTCCTTAACCCCCCCTAGGGTCACGTCTATTGCTTAGTAGCATATGCACGAGAGGACTAACAGGAATTATGTCTAGGATCTGCTGACGGCGCTGACGACGAGTTTGATATGTTTATTAACTTTGGAGAAACTGAGGAAACAGACGGCCACATGACAAAAAACATTAACAACGGACTAGACAACGAGAACGATTGGATAACAGTGTTTAGTAGCGTAAACAGCGTAGAGACGGCCATATCTATAAGAGACTTAGAGACCAGTACGTGCAATAGTTAGGTGGCCGCGGCGAAGGCACTTAGACGTGTAGGAGCGGAAGGCTTCTTTAACACCCCTATAACCGTATAAACCCTATGACCCTAACACTTACTAATTATAATAAAAGATTACATATAAAACCCTGTTGGACAAGATAAAGTGCACAACGCCTTATAAGCCATCCAAAACTGTTTGAAAAACAAGTGCACCTGTGACAGTCCACTAATATAAGGTAGCATAGGGTTAGGCAAAATGGCTACACTTCTGCGCGACAGCATTAGACAAACAACAGAACAGTCTGATTGCCCTGACTAACCTCTAAGCCTCCTACGCCGTTTGTCAACATTCGCAGACGCAAAAGGTTTTTGAGATTAGAGCCAGATCCTGTCAGGCGTTGGACTTAACCCAGACGACAGTGAAAATCCTCCCACACTTAACCTATGGAAAGCCAAACAGGAATTTCTAGAGGCTACACCTGATTATTATTTCCTTTAATTAGTAGATGTGGATAGCATTATCTTTAGCCCAACTAGCCTGGCTGTCTTCTAAAGAGATATTGAATTGTCGTTTACACCGCCCTATAATCTTAGCGAGCAGCAGAACTAACGCGTTACATTTAGAACCCTAAAGATAACTAAGGTAAAATGCATTTACTTTTGCGCAGATAGGCCATATTAATGTTATATCTTTTTTAAACACATGCCTTTTGAGTACACTAGCAAGGAAGGGCATATCGTCTAGTCACCAACACAGCACCTTAACTTGTATTGTCTAGGAATATAGACTGATTGTGTGCTCATCCCCGCACTTAATATTCTATAGGAGTTGGACCCTCTCCGCCGCTAACATTACCTAGTATCCTACGACTAAGTACGCAGCAAGTCCCGCATTAAGGCAGAAACACAAGTTAAATTTACTTTTGTTAACTACCGCCTAATCGTGCCCCTACACTTGCTCTTGGCACTATAGGAAAACATTACAAACGCAGCTGCCTTAATCTCTAACACATGTCTTCCCTCCAACGCATTTAGTAAACCTTGTCTGGTAATATCATATCACAACAGCAAACTTCGCAGCACCTATAGAGGGCCGGATATGATATAAGCACAAACAAGGTTTCTAGAAGAGTATAAATATTAATAGAATGCTGAATACATCAATAAGGCAGAATTCTGGTTAGACGTAGCACAAGAGACAGGCTCAAATTAGCAAGGGACAATAACATAGCGCAAGTCTTTTTATTAAAAACAATAGGCCTCGCAATTTAAAGACATATCTAGAGCGCCTTAATAGAAGGCCACCTATTTTACGTGTGCAGGCACACAGGCTGGCTCTGTTTCTGTAGAGACACTTTCCTTAAACTCTAAACAGGTTGCTGGAAATGCATACAACAAGGCTTATAACATTAACAAAGAGAAACTAGCTACGTTCTACAGCAAAGGAGGAATGTTTAATAACCAAAACTTTGAGCTACTAGCATATGCTACACAACAGTTGGCACGCTTCTCTGTAGGTAAAAAGCGTTAAGGGCTTTCCTCAAAGCTAACCTTAAATAACCTGCTTAGACAATAGGAAGCAGCTAAGCAGAGAGTATATAGTTGCCTTTCTTCTAGGGACGCTAATAGTGCAACATATAGAGACTGTTAAGAGTTTAGGATCTTATTAAACCTGTTCTAGGCTATAATAGTAGACATGTTTACTTCTACAGTTGTTGGCACCGCAATGCCAGAGAATGCACACTAACTATTCTGGATACTATCTACTGCAGATATTAATGCCTTCCGCCTGGCTGAATGTAACTAATGGATTCTGTGCATGGAATATGTTATTAAAGCTGCACTGCCTACCTTAGATATTAAGGAAGACTCTTAAGTTGCCTAACAGGAGATTAATAGTCTTATAACTACAACTGTTGCCTGAAGTCTCTACTTATCCCTTGGATGTTTAGATAGAGAATAACATCCTTCTCTTTAGCTAAACAAGCAGTAGGTAAACGCACGTGTTGGAAGAGGGGGGAAAGGGAAGAAAATACTAAGAGAATTTTAAAAGCGACATAGACTAGAGTATAAGGACTCTGTGTCTGAGTATAGAATAATTTAGATCCTACACCGCCTTTGCAACTGGCTAGGAGACGTTCCTACTTTCTGCATAAGCAAATATCGCTATCTGGATGTGTGTGTTAACGTGCTTAACTATACTAAGCAAAAGCTGGCACTATTAAGGAGCAAGACACGGGATAGAAAGCTACTAGACTTTATCTAGTTACAGGTCCAGGATGCCGCAGCTGCCCTTAGAACAGACTACAAACGGTCTGGGTAGTTAAACCTGTTTATAACACTTTTACAGTTTTGCATTTAACAGTATAATCTGTTTGTGTAGGATTAGATTAGGACCTAATAGTACAAATATGCTTCCGTCCTAAGGAACGAGAAGTTGTTTTAAGACGCCGCCAAACTCTCCTCTGCAGCAATTGCTGGTACAGAGGTTATAAGCTATGCCAAACTTAATTAATACCTAATTAAGAATATAGGGGTTCCAGAACTAGCAGACGCTCGCGCTAAGGCAGGGGAGAAGTCTACCTTTCCGTCTTAGGACAAAGGTTCCTGGGAAGGCCGGGTTGCCCCGTTATTCTCACCTGGAAATAGCATAAACTAGGCTGCTACTAAGGGATTTACAAAGGCTATAGTAGAGGTAGAGTATATGCTCCGCAGGAGTGTATTAAGCATAAACGCAGAAGAGTGTTATGCGCGATTTTATACTACGCTTACACGAGTAGCGGGGGTTTACGTTTAAGCAATTCTGCACTACGGGCGAGACAGCCCTGTTACCCTAGCTTAGGCAAATAAGGCAAATTTAAAAAAGACGCAGAAGAAACGGGGCAACCTTAGTCTATTCCTCCGGATTAAGTAGATGTTCCCGCGCATCCTAACGCAAGATAAACGCCTTCTTATAGAGCTACAACGCACCAGAGGCAACAACCTTAGCATAGGACCCGTACAGGCAAGAGTAATGTTAAGAAGGTAGGGCGTTTTTACTAAATCTGACGCGGGGCTGATTGCAGATTATCGCAACCTAATAAAGGAAGGCACGATAATAGGGAAATAGCCACTAACAAGGATAGAAGAGTTAGAGAAATTCTTAGCAAGCTTTAAGGAATGGGCAGGCGAGGACGTTAGCCGAAACGGCGAAGAAAGTGACGAGAGCGACTGGCCACCAAAACCAAGCAGAAGAAGGCGGGGGTATGAAACAAGCGAAAGTAAAGAGTAGGAAAGCGAAAACGCGAGC
The DNA here is from genome assembly GCA_010093715.1 of Pleomassaria siparia CBS 279.74. NCBI lineage: Eukaryota > Fungi > Ascomycota > Dothideomycetes > Pleosporales > Pleomassariaceae > Pleomassaria > Pleomassaria siparia. The sequence goes on along the minus strand of MU005776.1, from coordinate 39,538 downwards.
GATGACTCCTAGGGGCTAGAGAGTGAGGATTGTCTTAAGCGAAGACAATGGGACTAAGATGATAGTAGGTTAATATATGGGGGTCTTAAGGAAGCCTAACCTAACACCCCCTTAGGGGCCTCCTAACCTTGTTCTTAACACGGCTCGTGTAATTAGCGGAAAGTAGTATAGTAAGAAACTGCTAATAAGGCACTGAGCCGTACTGGGGTTTGCTATTATAAAAGCCTGGCAGCGCACCCCTAGCCACTACTATAACCCAAACCTAAACTAATACTACTACTACTTATAGGGAGTTAGTGTTGCTCCCTGACGTTACCATAAGTGCTCTATCGTCACCTACCTTCTAGATACTTTAGGACATTAAACAGTTAGATTCATTACGGAGTGCTGAGACAAATAACGCTTCTCTTTTTAACGGGGGGCTAAATATTAATGCAAACCTAGGACTGGATATACTAAGCGCTAAGGTATGTTCATCTCTACACGCTACAATATTTAATACCTAACTAGTATTTTAGAAACAGCAGCCAATAGTATTTGCAGACGCAAGTGTAAGCGGCGAAATTCTTTTTAATACGCCGGAACTGGAATCATTCACAGCTTCAACTCCTGCAGGCGGCTGATAGCAAGCAGGACTAGGTACATTGTTTGCAAGGCAGGAGACAGCACAACGGGTATCCTTTGGCGACGGATTTGACACTAGTGCGGCATCTAAGAGCGAGCGCACGGCCAGATAACTAGCTAAGAGCAAGGAGAAGAGTAGCTTGCGTTAAAGCATAATGCCTAGAACTAGATTACCAAGCAGCAAGACAGATGTTGTAGCAACAACTGTTGAGCAAGAGGACGGGCATGTACCTAAATTAGCCTTAAACGCAGTTCTGCAAACGTCTGCCACCGCCACCCAGCAACATGTTACCGTCTCCACTGAAAAGATTGCTGAGTTAGAATCTGATAGTAACGGCGCAGGATTGGCTGCAAGCAGCCAGGAATAGTCAGAGTCTTTACTAGAACCAGGTGTGGACTTTCGAGCGCGCAGGGAGGCATCCAAGAACAGGCAATTTAGCAGGAAGAGACAAGGGGAAGAGCAACAAGAACGTAGAACTTAGAGGAGATAATAGCTTTGGACCAAGCCCTAAGAGGATGCCATATGTCTCTACATGCCGCGGTTTTACCTCTAATACTCCGCCATGCTCGCTTATAATTAGGGGGATAAAGGACTTAGTTTGTTAGGTGACCGGACGCCTCAGTAATTAAAGGACAAGGTTTGAAACATAGCTAAGACTATTATCTAGTACGTATAGTTGCCAAGTTATAGGCGTGTTGCTAATTGCGGTCTAGGTCTAGGCAAGAAGTGCCGTATTGTTAGGCAAGTGCTATACCTCGTTACACAAGATTAGGAGAAATATTAACTCAGCAAGGGTTTGTATAGACAGAGAGTAACGAGGAGGACAATTAAGGGCAAGGTTAAGTAGGGTATGCTGGTTGTAGAGTGGCAGTAGAGGGGAATAGTGTTAGCCTACTAGCAGATGTTCCTGTTTTTTTTATAGGACTTAGAAGGAGTGGCAAATTGATATTGTTTTAGACGATTCTAGTTAAAGCGCGTCTGTAAGGGGGTCTGCAAGAAGCCTTCTCAGACACCCCCTACACGTCGCATTTTACTACACGTCCTTAAACTCTAGGAAAGCTTCCTATAGACCCCCTATTGTAAACCCTGATGTGCGTAGTGTACTAACCATTCTCCCGATCTAATCTTAACGCGTCGTTGGCAACAATCTCTGCCCTTATGCACCGACAGGCTAGCGTTGTTCAGAAAGACGCTTGCCCTGAAGTTCTTAGTCTAGTTGAAACCTTTAAGGATAGGTAGCTCTCTGGCTACTTTATGGTTAAACGCGAGGACAAAGAAGACGTCGTGTACCATTTAGCCACTATAGCAGGTTACGAAATGGTGAAAGGACTGCTTACAGAACTTAAACAGCCTCCTGACTAGCTTCCTAATTTAATACCTGGCGATGAAAGGCTAAAGCAAACCGTCTCCTCCTTCCAAACTACTGTCAGCGAACAACATAGAGGGACCGTTAACATTAATTAGCAACCGTTAATTAAAGAAGAGTTAGAGGTGCCCTTTCTCGTCTGCTAAAGGGACGGCATAGAAGAACCTATGGACAAGAAACGCAAGAAGAGCAAGAAGAGGAAGAGTAGGGGACTATAGGACGCTACCACACGTGTTGCCGTCAAGAGATACCAGCAAGCAGAAAAAGATACAAAGAAGGTTGAGCAGCGGGTTCCACGCATAGGCAATAGATTCTAATATAGTAAGCTGATTTACACGTATAGTTAAGGTGTAGTTATTATGTGTAATACATCGTGAATTTTTACAGTTCTTAATTAATAATGTTCACATGCAACTATCTCTCCAACACTTTCAGAATAAGCAACACAATTAATTACCAAATACAGGTCGCAATTTATTAGAGTAATAGATCGCGATATTGTAATGTTATTAATACTAATATTAAATGTGCAATTGTTAGGTTAAACGTTTTGTGATTTTTTACAGTTGTTAATTAAGAATGTTAACATGCAACTATTTCTCTAACATTTTACGACAGAGCAACACAACTAATTACTAAATATAGGTCGCAATTTATCAGAGCAATAGATTGGGATATTGTAAGGTTATTAATAGTAATACTTAATGTGCAATTGTTAGGTTAAACGTTTCGTGATTTTTTACAGTTCTTAATTAAGAATGTTAACATGCAACTATTTCTCCGACATTTTACGACTAAGCAACACAACCAATTACTAAATATAGGTCGCAATTTATCAGAGTAATAGATCAGGATATTGTAAGGTTATTAATAGTAATATTTAATGTGTAATTGTTAGGTTAAACGTTTCGTGATTTTTTACAGTTCTTAATTAACAATGTTAACATGCAACTATTTCTCCGACATTTTACAACTGAGCAACATAATTAATCTCTAAATACAGGTTGGAACCTGTTACAGCAATAGATCGCACTATTATAACGTGATTTATATTAATATTTCGTGTATAATAGTGCCACATATTATGCAGGAAGCGTTCCTGTTATAATATTCTTGCACGTAATTTGCAAGTATAACATGTAAAGAGCGCCTATTAGAGGAAAAACTTTGTCGCATGTAGAAACCCTTATCACGGTGTTACTATTGTTACATTCCCTAACTTCCCTCTACGAACAGGACGCATTACTATAGAGTACGGCTGCTAATTAGTAGGATTATTAGGACAAGGTGACATATATAGTTTACTACGACCCCTCTACGAGCACAACAACGTAATAATTTATATTATTATTATGTATATACTATCCTCTTTCTAATATAGCAATATATATAATAAATAACTTCTATCCGCTAATACCTTTCCCTCCTACACCTTTGAATGCTTTATAAGAACACATTAGACGGACTCTCGCTGCCTTAACAACATTAATGTTTTAGTTAATTAAGAGCCCGCCTGTCAACGTTCTGACATACAAAGGTAGACACCACAACCAATCCAGAGTTAGAGCATGGTAGTGTTTAAGCCAGGCTTACAACCGCAGGGATTTTCTGAAAAGAGAGCATGCCTTTCTACCGCAAGAGATTGCTTGTTAGTAGGGGTAGCAAATCGCTCTAGAAGTTCTTGTATGCGCAGAACAGAATGCAATGTAATAGGCTTGATTCTTAATATAACACGGATAATCTACTTGTAGACGCTACAAAGCAAGGATACATCTAGCCTAAACAAGATTAGTTAAAGTTTATGAAGTTAACCTTGCGTTTAGAGGAGCTAGATGTACACATATACGTTGACCCCAAACAGGATTAGTTAAAGTTCAGGAGGTTGACCTTTTGTTTGGGGGAGCCAGATGTACACATATACATACAAACTATGCAAACCTAGTAGAAGGTTAAGGAGATAGATGCGATTAATAGCTGGCACGCGAGAAACTTATGTCAACCGCGGCAAAGAAACTGAGAAAAGAATAGGGTTTGAAGTGTAGGATGCAGACGATTAACATATTATAAAGAAGGTATTACGGGAGTGTGTAGCATTTATCCCGCTGCTATAGATAGTTAATATGCTACACAAAGTATATCGTGTTTCAAATGCATTTACATAGTTACATAAGGCAGACTATAAGGGACTTGCAAACGTATGTAAGAACAAACGTGTCTTAAAGTGAAATATTTATTACAAGAACGTAAATTGCCCATGTAAGGCGTGTATAGGGGTCTCTAGGAAGCCTTCCTATATACCCCCTAAGATAATACATTAGTCATAGCACCTAGCCTGGCGTCCACCTCGTTAACTAACACAACCGCTAATTATTATTATCTTTGAAAATTGTCCTACGTACACGCATCGTTGAATGCCTCCTTACGTATGTTTTTTTAACAGCGCATGACAATAAGACCTAGATAAAATATACTTCTGAAAAGAATAACCACACGCATACGCAGTCTTTAGTGCTATTTGATGCAGGACTAGAGGGGGCGCTCGTATAACGTTGCAGAGGATAACTTAGCAACGCATGTCACCTGTGCAGGCGTTTCAACAGGGACTATAATAAGCGCCTGCGCGAGGTATCAGTATAGGGGTCTGTAGGAAGCTTTCCTAGGTACCTAACATTGTTACACGCCAGCCTAACATTATTACACGCCAGCCGCGCTAAGTCATCGCTTAAAATAACTAGCGCGAAATCACTAGCGCTTCAGCGATATATCTACGCTATATATTTCCTCACTTTCTTACCTCTACCTCTCTACTACTTAAACTACTACTACTACTACCTTACGCCTCTACAATCTTTATACAACGTCGCAAAGGATATCTCACAGTCGCAAATCAACTATTAGGCGTGCAAAAGCACTGTAAGTCGTCTTATTAATCCTTAATTGCCAGGCGCAAAGTTAAAGCGCGCGTTTGGCGGTGATATCGCGAGCGCATAACGCGTGATCACGCTGTTTTGCGCCCCGCTAGATATCTCTTAGAACCACGCTAAAACACAGGACAGCTTCCTTAGGACCCCCCTTTAGATACACCTAACGGACGGCCTGTAAGGCCATAGACCCTACTAACGCAGAAACCTAGGAAGGCGGCGCCCCTGCTACTAACAGTTTAACTAATGTACTCTATAACCTACTTATAGAACAACTAACCTTAGCCGCACATAATAAGGTTGCTGATTCTAGCGATTTAAGCAATGCGCCTGCGTTGTTACCTCCGCCCACCACTAACGCTGACATACGCGATCCTGTTTAGCCCGCGCCCAAACTTGCCGCTATAGGGGTTCTAGAGAAGCCTTCCTCTAAACCCCCTAACAACAACGCCTCTAACTATAATAACTCTAATACTAAGTATGACGGGTCTGACTCTAAATTAGACTATAACGCCAGTTAATAGAACATTAATAACAATAAAGAAGAAAACTACTAACCACCAAAGGACAACTAGCATGCTGCTGCCATGGACGTTCATACCACCGCCCTCCCCACCATGTCTAGTAAGCATACCACGGATCACAGCAAGTCTCTTATTAATGGCATCTTATTTACCACCTTCACCAACAGTGTTTCGCGAACCGCCGAGAACCTTCTCAACATCAGCCCTGAAGCACTAAACCAGTTTCTTATTAAGGACCCAGTTATTTAACGCGTGTTAGACCGTTGGAACGCTATGCAAACCCCTAGTTGCACGGCTGTGCAAGAGCCCTCCATGCACACTGCCATGCAGATTATTAAGGCCAACACCGTTAGGTTCATTAACATGCCCCTTAAAGACGCACGCAAACTGGAACCAGCAGAACGATAGGCATGGTTAACTTGGAAGATAAAGACTATCCTTATCAACCGCGCAAACGGGATGTTGGCTAAGAGCAGCAACAGCCCCAACGTTAATTAGTCAATTTGCTAGGTTCTCGCAAAAATAGTTGTTATCGCCGGGAAACCCACGAAACGCCAAAAGATTCTAAACGGTCTCGCTAATAAGCAACGAAAGCAGAAGAAGGTAACGCTTTATGCGCAAATAAAGCGTGCCACCTATCATCTTCCCGCTACTCTCTCTAAGGGGGGTAAGGAAAAGCCTTCCCCGCGCAAAGCAAAACGCGGCAAGGGGAAAGCTTCCTCTGCCCCCCTAAACAATTCTGACGCGTTGTTGCCCTCCTCCGCCAACACCAACTATGGCAATGACAGCACTGCCCCTCCCAAGAAGTCCAAGAAGAAGTCTGGCACCACCAAGCCTCGCCCCACAGACCCTAAGGAAGACGACCTGACGAGCCAACTAGCAGCCTATTCTATTAACGCCGAAGTGGTCCGCAAAGAAGACCTAATAGCGGACATCCAGAATGTTAATGTTGACGATTTAATCGACGACTATCTCGCCGCCATGATTAAAGAGGAGAAGGAGGGGCCAATAGCCGAAAACAACGCCCGACGACGCAAGCGGCAGGAGCAAACATTATCACAGCTCCAGGATGAACTTCTCGCTAAAACCAACGCCAAGCGTGTATATAATAGAATTATCTACGTCCTGGTAACAGTGACCAACCTCTGGTTTAACGACTTCAAACACGTTGACGTTTACAAAGAGAAGCGCAAGGCTATGAAGGCATTTGGCAGTTGCTAAGACGGAGCCTAATACAGTTTGTCGGCACCAATCAAAGGAGATCTAGAAATAGGCACTAAAACCCTAAAAGAAGGTAAAGCACGTTAACTGGAGCAGCTTGCTGTCGACGAAGACATGGCCGCAACGTCCGACTTAGTAAAAGAGCCTAACAATGCCTCTTCTGTTGAACCAAAACTTCTTTCCAAGCTGCCCGCCCGCACCACGCTCGAGAAGGAGGCCAAACAAGCGTGGAACAAAACATTAACTAGCGACGTCTTCCAACCGCAGTACCTAAAAGAGGCTTGCCTTGAATCAGGCATATTAAATCGCGCCCGCAAAGTAATGCTAGGCCAGAGCCTAGTTATTCAATTAAAGTAGTGGCAGGTTATTGCAATCAAATGGATGCAAGATATATATGCTGACCCAGATTTCCGCGGCAGATAAAACGCTAATATGATCGGCCTTAGGAAAACCTTAATAATGGCCGCGGGCATGCTCTAAGTAAGTACAGTCTCTTTTTATCCTTTCTCCCTATAGGGGTCAAAGGGAAGCCTTCCCCCACACCCTTATTAGCGACACCATTAGGAAGCTTTCTATTGCCCCCCTATGTATGCTAACATAGAACGCCTTCCCTAATCCCCTATATAACCAAAGCGCTCACCCTCGTGATTAGCCTCTGTAGAATAATGCTAACCCATTACGCAGATATCTAACAACAATCGCCTCTACTACAAGGTACGACAAGAAGAAGGGTCTACTCCTATACCCCTCCCCGGCCTGCACTAACCGTACTTTATTATTACCCTTGCTAGACTGACGACCTAGACCGCACTAGAGGTGAGGTCCTTCCTCCCCTCCTAGCGAGTCGTCGTGATCACCAACACCCGTGTGCCGTCAGCCAGTTTTCACTAAGTTAAAAAGATCAACTTCACTACCAATTTGCTCAACCCTACTAATAAAGCCACATCGCAAACTGTCGTTATTTTAAGCTATAACAAATTTGAGAAAGATTATGGCCCGCAATCATACGCAGCATAGGCAAAAAAGAACAAGATCAAGTTTAAACAACCGCCCCGCGGACAACCTTAGCCAACACTAGAAAAGGGATGGCTAGCCAGCCAAGTTGGTCTATAGCGGGCTGTCTATGTTAACAAGTCGCAAGAGAGTCTCCGCAATAAATTGTCGTACTAGGCTATGCTTAAATAGATAGACAGTCCAAAACTTGTTCTCTTCTCTGGTTAGCCTGCTTCCCGAGGCCTAAAAGACTTCCTTCCGCCACTTAAACTTCTCACCACCAACAAGTTCCAGGAGAGCGCCCGTGAAGACCACCCTGAACATGAATACGTGGCCAGAGTCACGAACCCATACACTCTTCCTGACTACTACGCAGCCGCCTGGTATAGGAAAGCCCCTATTAACTTTGAGAAGTTTATTTTAGGAGCAGCTGAAGGAAATTTATACGAGACCAGAGCAATAGCCTAGAAGTGTCTAAAGTTATAGATAATCCGCTGAGATTATGACAGCGCTATTCCTATTAGGTTAGAGTTTAACATCGCGCGCTCCCTTCCGCCTCTCTAACATTACACTATCAAGAAGTTATTTATACTAACTGCACTCGCCATGTACAAGCAATACTCCTTAGATTAGTCTAATCAGACTATGCTGCTGCAGGAGTTGCTTAATAGAGGAGACAAGGTAGCCATACCCAACGGGCGTGCTATGCGCGCATATAAGATGTTGTTATTCTTTCCTCCTATCAGTTGCTTACACAGGACTGTTGCCAAGACAGGCGTCCTAGAAGATAATAGTGATAACATTGACCAAGAGTCCATCTTTTTCAACTATTCGCTAATATCTCGCCGTCTGCCTCCGCCTACGAACACGGGTGCGCGATGTCAGTTCTTGTTTAATGAATTCCAGAAAGAGGGTGTTAATCTTGCCCCTGGCAAAGACTTTGACGAAATGAGCAACCAAGATATTGTGATTACCTTCCTCTAATACTTACTGAAAATGTTGGCCATTCTTGCTGCGATTGCAGACTACGCCTTTCTACGCGACGAGAAGGTTCTATTTTAGTTTCAATATCTAAGCATCCAGATGTTAGTGGCTGAGCTACTAGACTTGCTTAATATTCAATTCCTCGCCATGTACAGCACGACAACCTTAGAGCAGCGTGTCTCTATCTAGAACACTCTAAACAACCCAGAAACACCCGCGCGCATTGCCCTTCTCGCTGCCAGCGTTGCCAGTACTAGTCTTAACTTACAATTAGACACTAGGATATCGTGTCTCGTTGACGCATTAGAGAGTGAATCTAAGGAGGCCTAAGTCTGTGGACGAACCTATCGCACAGGCTAAGTATTACTATGCATATTCTTCCATTTTGTAGTTAAGGAGACTAGCAACATCCAGATGTTATAGTAAGTTATTCCCCCTATAGGGGTGTTGCGGAAGGCTTCCTACTCCCCCCCTTGCAGATACCGCACTTATGCGCTGTTTGTATAAGGAAGGCTTCTACGGCACCCCTATATGCACTACCTCTATTTATAATCATCTGCTAATCACTCTACAGGTCTAACCTCTAGGCCTCCCTTGCCCCTATATCCGCCCTTATGCAACGCGATGCCAGTCTAGTTAGTACTAAACCTTGCCCTAAGGTGCTTGCATTAGAGCAACGCTTCGCAGATAAATAGTTGTCTAGCCACTTCGCACTTATTAGAGAGGATAAGAAAGAGACTATATATCACGTTGCCACTGTTAATAGTTACGAAATTGTAAAGACGTTGCGAGCCAACGGCAACCACGGCCCTAATTGGTTGCCCTATTTCATTCTAGGAGACGAGATGTTGAAGAAGATGGTCTCGTCACTACGCACCACGGTCGTTAATTAGCATGGTGGCACTACTGCACTCGACATGAAAAAGAAGATTAAACAAGAGACGTTGGCGCGCCTCATGGCCGCTGACCCCAACGCAGCAGAGACACTAGCTAAGAAGAAGAACAAGTCGTCACGCAAGAAGGGTCGCGCGAATGAAGACACTAACACTCGTGCTACAGTCTAGGGATACAACTAGGCACCTCCTACCAAGGCTGAGCATACTGCTGACCCGTCTTTACCCTCCAATTACAAACGCAAGCGCGAGGCAACGCCAGACGACATGAAGAAAATAATTAGGGAGGAGGTTAATTTTCCAGAACCCCGCACTACACCGCCCTCACCCGCTATAATAGAGGACGCCGACGCAGCTGTAGACCCTATCGCACTGTTGCCAACTAGGCACCTATACCCCACATTAGCGGAGTATTCTGCAATGACACCTGCCTAGAAGAGTCAGTCTACGCGTCACTGCAAGAACTTTAACAAGGACAACTATCTCGCGCTATATTAACCACCTAAAGCAGAAGTCCCAACTAACGCACCTCGCAGGTTGCCTAAACGGGCGCGCACTAAATCTAATGCGACTACAGACAAAGCAACTATAAACTTAACCTAGACGTTATTTGCCTGTTATGTAACCTCTAGCAAACCCGTTGCTCCACGCAAAACACGTAAAGAGGTTTCCGGTTATAATAACCCCCCTTAACCTGCGGCTAACGTTACTATAGAAGACGCTGACTTATCAAGCGTTGCGGTCGCCCAACAACATGTTGACGTTACTATGGAAGACGAAGACGACAGTCACACTGCTGGCGATGATTCTGAGACTACTGGCAACGCCTGAAACGTTACTGACACCCTTTCCTTAATCCACGATGTGGCACCTTAGGGGGGCTGCGGGAAGCCTTCCTTAATCCCCCCTTACATTTTATATTTTATAATACCTAAGGCACGCACGTACGCGGCCTTTCCCCTTTACACTTTATTACATTGTAATATTAATTTCCTTTGTCCAGACTTGGCGTTTATTCTACCTAGCACAGAGCTCTATAATTTACCGTGGAGTTCCCCTTATATAGGTTAACCTGCTAGGTGCTTTCCCCCTATATAGGGTCGTTTAAAACGACCTTTGGCTTTCAAGCCTTCTTTTTCAAACAACTTTAGAAAATAATATTTTGCTTCTCTAATCTGTCTTCCTGCAACGTGAATACTGCTTATTAATCACCTTTGCAATAACATGTGTTCGTCTTTTTATATTAACTCCGCCTAAATGCTGCAGGACACTGCTAACACAATAATGCCCTGGATTAAATTATACAGTAATTACCGTGCACATTATAATAATAACCTTCCTTGCCTACATCGTCTACACTTTTGTATTGCAGTTGACACACCCTAATAAGAATTCCCCCAGCATCGTAATATTACTGTTATAGCAATTAAATCTCCGCGCACCCCTGTTTTTATTACCTTTTTAGTAAGGGTTAATTACCTTCTTAGTAAGGATGAAGTATTACTCTCTAAGTATTAGCGCTAGTAATCTATACTAGGAGGGGGACTATACTCCTTAAGTGCCTTTATACCTTAGCCTCTACTTTAGCCTTTGTCCTAGTCTAGGCCTATTATAGTTAGATTAATACTAAATTAGGCTAATACTAAGCCTAAATAGGCCTAGCATTAACTGTTATACTTATATTATAATGAAAATAAGGATATATCCTAAGTTTAAAAGTATCTATATACTATATAAAAATTAACGTATATAGAGATTTAATTACTCTAATAGTATTTTTACTATACTAGGGGAATTCTTATAATAGTATATTAACTATAGCTATAGAAGTTAAATAATAGACTAAAAATCTTAATATAACTCTATACGTAAATAAGTATAATCTAGATATAACTTATTAAATAATATAAATAGTCTTACCTCTTTTAGGTAATAGTCTATTAAGCTAATTAATAGTATTATATAATTAAGAGAGATTATAAGCCTTATCTAATTACTTTTATATATTACTAATAAGACTTATAATATAAACTATATTAAGTTTAATAATACTATAGTATTTTATAACTATATCTAGTATACTTAAGATATATAAATAGTATTTAATCTATTTATAATAACTTATAGTAAGGGTATTAACTTATAACCTTTATAAGGGGCTAAGCTTAAGGAGCTTATAGTCTAAAAAGAATACTTAAGATTTAATAAAGAGTAGAGTAACGCTCTAAGCTACAGAATATATATATATATGCTAAGTAAGCTTCTACCTAAGTCTAGATAATTATATCTCTATCCTAAGCTTCTAAGGGTCTATAATCTATCTAATATATAAATCTAAGTTATACTTCTAAGGGCAGAGTCTAAGGGCTACTATAGCTTTGCCTATTATAACCTTACTACTACTAGAATAGTACTTAGTAATACCTACTTATAATATAATTTATATAAGGTAAGCTCCTTATAGCTATTTAATAATAAATAAAGATCTTAAAGTATAAGCTTTAGGCATATTTTAGACTTAGTAGTATAAACCTTAGTAAGTATATAAGTAATTTCCTAATATTTTAAAATAAAAGCGCCTAAGTCTACTTAAAAGGCTATCTTAAGCTAAATTTAGAAGCTTTAGTATTCCCTAATACGTTTACTTTTAAAAATTAGTATCTTTTTAATCTTAGGTTCTTATATAGTAATAGGTATTAGGATAGTATTAATTTACTATTATTATAGTAGTAGAGAATTATCCCTAAGCTCTAGTAAAGGTTTTCTAGCTCTAGGTAGTAGTAGTTTATTAAACTCTTTAGATATAGGTATATTAGCTACTTTATCCTTTATTTACCTTTTATATTTTACTAGTAGGATGTTATACTTATTAAATAACTAGGCATAGGTAGTCTTAGTTTAAAAAGAGGTCTCTATTAGTAGAGAGACGTATATAAAGGACTCTTTCTTTTTAGGTACTTTATATACTAGTTTAGATATATTCTATTCTAATAGCGTTAATATAGTAAAGTACTATTAAAGAGATATTAATAAGGGTATAATTTAGTTTAATTAAGTATAAGTTAGCTAAGCTACTATATAAAGAAGAGACTTTAGAATTACAAAGAGCTTATAGTAGTAAGCTAATTTAAAGAAATAATAATACTAAATTCTAAAGAACTAGAGAGTTATAAGTCCTTAGCTATCTATATAGCCTTTAATTATATAATTTCTAGTTTTATAGCTAATATAACCCTAACGCATTACTAGGTATTTAATAGCCTCTTTTATAAATAGTAAAACTAAAAGATAGAGTTATATCTACGTATATATATAAGCTACTAATATAAAGAGCTAAGCTTAAGGAGCTTAAAGTCTAAAAAGAATACTTAAGATTTAATAAAGAGTAGAGTAATACTCTAAGCTATAGAATATATATATATATATACTAAGTAAGCTTTTACCTAAGTCTAGATAATTATATCTTTATTCTAAGCTTCTAAGAGTCTATAATCTACCTAAGATATAAATCTAAGTTATACCTTTAAGGGTAGAGTCTAAGGGCTACTATAGCGTTACCTATTATAACTAATTAGATAATTAATATAAACTACTACTATACGTAAAATTACGCCTATAACCTTAATAAATACTCCTTTACTAATATATTACCTATTTAGCTAGAATATAGTATATAACTATTAGAGTAGAATAAAGTATTAGTAAATAACTACTAGTTACGCCTAAGAAAAGATATATAGTATCTAAAAGGAGACTTAGAAAAGCTCTAAAAATAAGCTTAAGCCTACTTTAAAAAGTAAAAGGAGTATTAGAAAACTATTACCTTATATCTTCTTAAGGCCTAATACTACTAATAATAGTAGTATAACTAAAAGAGGGGTAATAGTAAGCTAGATATAACTCCTTAATATTATAGTAAAAGTTAAAAGGTAATCCTATAGGTAACTAATATCTATATAAAAAGACTATTAAAGAAGTTTAATACTTAATATTTAGAACTCTTTAAGAGTCTATAAAAGGTAGAACAGTTAGTATATAAACTTATACTCTCTTTATTTATAAGTTAACTATACTAAGTACTTTATATATCTATAATTAAGCTCTAGTAGGTACTAGATTATAGCCTAGATATCTACTAAAGACTAGTATAGTATTCTAAGATAGCTAGAGATAAAGAAGAGGTAAAGGCTATCTTAGGCTATAAAGATATAAAGCGAGAGACTTACCTTCTTATTAAATAGATAGAGTAGAGCTAAGAAGATACCTGTTAGGAATCTAAGAGTAATTTTAATAACTCTAAATAGATTATTACTAAATATTAGGCTATAGGTTCTAAATTCTTTATAGAAAGGAAAATAAAGAAGTACTAAAGGCTATTATTACTAGATAAGACCTAAATACTACCTATAAAACGTATAAGAAAAAGAATAGTGCCTATAAGCCTATAGGTAGATACCTAAGAAGCTAAAAATAAAAAAGGTAGTATTTAGTTTACTTAGAAAAGAAATAATCTATATCTAAGTTATATAAGTATACTTAAAATAAGAAATAAAAGATATATAAGTATAGTAAAGTTACTATTTATCTATAAAAAAAGAATAAATTATAAATTATAAATAAATTTACTAATCTATCTACCTAAAATACCTAAAAATCTATTTAAAGAACTAAAAGCCTTTTAAATCTATGCCTTTTAAGTCTTATAAGGTTTTCTCTTTCTAGAAACTAATAGAGAAGTAGTTAGAGTAATATTTATTATACTTAAACCTCTAGTAAGAGTATAGAAGGGTATAGTTAATACTCTATTATAGTATATTAAAGAAATAAAAGTCTCTTATAATAATATACTAAATACTCTTAGGATTATACTTTACTAAGTAATAAAGAATTAATAAATTTACTAAATATAAAACTATAGTTAAGGGATAGTTAAAAGAGAACCTTTCTTTATATAAAAATATTTACTTTATCCTTTAATAAAGAATATAAATATAAAATATATATAAGAAACTTTAAGATATATAGTTTATAGGCTATAAGAAGTATAAATATATCTAGTAAGTAATTAACTACCCTTATAGTATATATATATAAATATAGGGAAGCCTATATATAGAATAAAAATAGGAGACCTATAAAAAGCTACCTAATAGGCTATAAAAGCTCTTTAAGTAAGGTAAATTTAAAGTATTATAGTTTAAAAGGAGCCCTAGGTTTATTATAATAAAAAAATAATAGTATACTATTACCTAGGTAATCCCCCCTAAAAAAAGTTATTACTTAAATAAAAGAATAAGTTATTAGAATTAGAATAATCTCTAATAAAAGTTAGGGGGGTAGTATAATAGTATTCTACCCTTTTACATACTACCTATATAACTAAGTTAGATAGGACCTAAATAAGCCTTTAAGAAGTTATAGGTTAGAGGTTATATAAGTATATAGTATATATCTATCTTATTTCTCTTAAGTCTTTACTTAAGGATTTATCTTAATATAATTATATATCTATTTCCTTAGTCTTTCTATCTTAAAACTACTTATAACTACCTAGTATAATAAATATTAATAACTCTATAAGTCTTAGAAATATTATATAGCTTATATTAAGTAATATATTTAATAAATGTTAAGAGAATATAAGTAGTATATAAGTTCTTTATAATTTTATTAGTAAAACCTTCTTTAGTATTAGTTAAAGATAAACCCTACTAACTAGAATACTAACAGTAAAGGTGTATAAAATAAAGGTAGTATAAAATAAGTTAGAATTATAAAAGCAATTTTATTTATTTTAGTAATAAACCTTAGTAACTGTATATTAATACTAGCTATATAGATAATAGCCTTAAGATAATTATTAAAAGCAGCCTTAATTAGCTTATAGGTTAGATTATCTCTACCTACAGCACTCTAAGGTACAATAAATTAAAAAGAAGTAGTGTTTTAAAATCTAGTATAGGTAAGCATGGTAATTAAGCTGGTTACGTTAAACAAGCTAGTAGAAGTAAAGCTAAAAGCGTTTATTAAAAAGGAAAAGATACAAGTTATAGAAAATAGCGTATTATGCTTTTTAAAAGCTTTAAACTAACTATCTTTATTGTAGTAAAATTTAAAGTAGGCTTTATAACATAAACTAGGATATAAAGGCTAGATTAATTCTTATACATCAACATAGGCAACGCTAGAAAAAGGAAGGAAATTATACATAAAGTAATAGGGGCGGTGACTACCTGCCGCTGTTATTGTAGTATTTAAATTAGGACGTGGCTCCCTTAGGGGGTACTCAGGAAGGCTTCCTGAATACCCCCTTACATAGACTACCTTCGCGTCCTTATATTTTATAAACTATTATTTTGTATTATTAATAGTAATGTATCGCAATAGTTGCAAGCTCGCCAGTGCTGTATAAAGGCGCTCTATTAAGGTTAGCAGGCGACAACCGTGCTGGCTAACCAGCTGCAGTAGCTGAGCACCCTAGTAGCCGAGCACCCCAGTAGCCGAGTACCCTAGTAGCTCAGCGCCCTAACTGCTTATCATCTCATCCACCAACTTCCTTAATCCTCCTTCCACCACCACTACTACTACTACTACTACTACCACTACTACCTTCTATCTGCTGCTGTACCCGCCTTCAGCATTCTCTATGTGTACTACCTACTAGTGTCTCGCCTTCTTACTGCGTCATTGCCCCTTGCCCAGCGCCTTTACTAGCCGGCTATTTGGCGACGCAGTTAGCTGCTCTGCACATTAATATTCACTACTACCACTACTACTACTACTACTACTACCACCTTCTATTCGCACGTCCTAGGTAGACAGCTAGCTAGCATTATAGCCTTTGTTCTGCTTTGCGTGCCTCCTTACTGCGTCATTGCCCCTTGCCCAGCGCCTTTACTAGCCAGCTATTTGGCGACGCAGTTAGCTGCTCTGCACATTAATATTTACTTTTGTTTGCTCCTATCTACCTGGCAACTACCAAACCGTATCAACCCCAACGCACTGCTCAACGCACCTCTCTACACCGCTCTTAGCTTAACATCTGCCTTATAATAATGTTGCACGCGGGCATATCAAAACGTCAGGCGAAGAAGGTTGCTACCAAACATCGCAGGCAACAGGGAAAAGACCAGGCAATGGAGATACAGCAGGGGATCCGACTTTGGCTGCCTTTCTTAGTACCTATAGAACTGCGCATCTATCTTGCCGAGTTGAAATTTGGCCTAAAGCTAGCACCTTGTCTAAAGATGGCTGATTAAGCTGCTGTAGCGGGCAGAACCATGACAACAATTGCAAACAATGGCACTATTTCCTACGCAGGCATACCTAACCTAAACTATGTAGCTGGTGCTGAAATACTATAATATGCTGCACTCTAGTTTGCTAAATGCATTAGCCTTTAAACAGCTAGGGAACTTCTTACACATGTGACTGCCCTTTAAGAGGTATATCTTCCAGCTCTCCTATTATAGTTTCTTTGTTAACAATTGCAGGCTAAGATGCCATTTTACTATACAGCCTCCTACGGCGATACTTTCTAACAGGCATAGATTGGCTTGTGGCGTCAGTCCTCTGCCGTCCTATTTATGTCAGCCGGGCGCCGCTAGAAGAAGCCTGCCCTTAACTAAGGCATTGAGAACGTTATGCAACTGCTTAATTAAAGCCTTAGCAAGGCAGCTTCCTACCTTTGCAAGGTAGACGAGACTACATACAATCGCATGCGACAAAGTTACTAGGACATCTCTAAGGCTGTCCTTTCTAGCCTTAACCAACCAGGCGGTTCAGAGAGTCATCGGGCCTGGCTAGAGGCAGACACAGACCGAGCTCGCACATTATCATTCCGCTTAGGTGGCATTAGAAGCATGATGGCAATGTCTATATCCACTAGTAATGGCACAAGCTATTACTACGACGATGGAGACGATGCCCACTTCTATTCTATAATCCTTATATTAGGCACAGGTGGTCTTCTAAAGCTGCTAGAGCTTGGCTACCAGGTCTACGTAAACCCGGGAGACGTTGTTTTTTTCCTTGCTAATTAACAGCTACACAAGCTTAAAGTTAATCCAGCATTTCTACAGGCTGTCTAAACAGTGTTTACTATCTAGACAGATTGGCTTACGATGCAGTCAGCGCATCCGTCAATGTATAATAACTTCTATGTAGTATAACCTATAGCACATATATAGAAACTGTTTACTACAAAAGGAAATATTAAACCCCGTTAAAGACAGTCGCCCTATTAGACAATTACTAACCTAACTAACCTTATTCTAGAACCTGTGTCACCTATACAGTCTCTACAACGTTTAGAAATAATATTACCTACTAGTAGAAGGCACTTGTACTACTGGATTATTATTTGCCCCCTGGGCATACATTAATCCAACTAGGAAGGATGCCCCCACAGTGTATATAATATTCTCTCTACCTTAATCCTCAAACACCTCTACAACTAACTTTACACTACTCCTACTATTACAACCACCTTTACACTACACCGCCTAGAGAGACTATTAATTAAACTAACTTGCAACTGTTTATAACTTCTACTACACTTTTGTTCAGGAAAGTATTTATTTACTATATTAGGTGTTGTACCTACACTAACACAACGTAGATTACTACCCCGTTACAACCTAGTACAGGATGTCTACTAAGCAGTTAGTAGTAGTCAGCGGGATGTATGCGGCTAAGAGTGACCGCCAGCGGGGTATCTATTACTGTACTAGTCCTTACCCTACCATGTGTTAGTGTGTGGGAGGCGGGAGAATCATGCCATACCCTCATCCTGACGAAACAACAAGGACGGACTGGCCTCACTCCTACATAGATAGTGGAAACGTCTGCTGGGAACCTTAGTGCGAGCGACACACAAGGTTTACTTAAGAAGACCTTATAAATGTAGAAGGGTTATCTAGGCTAGAGATAAGTGACTGACAGCGGGGTTTACATTTGTGCGATTGGCGTTTCTTCCTAGATACTGCCAAGTACGTCTTCCACTGTTGGTGTGTAGGCGGACTAGAGGGAATTAGGCTGTAGCAGCTTAGGGGAGGTAGGCAACACCAGTCAAAATAGCCTTACTCTCATATGGATACAGGTAACGTGTGCAAGGATCCGCACTGCAAGGTACACACGCAGTTTACTCCAGAACAGTTAGAGATAGGGGAATAATAGAGTTAAGCATGCATGCAGTAGCTAGGAAGGCATGAGATTATAGCACACGTTACACACAAATAGACTTACATAGTAGATTAAATATTATCAGTTAGGGCCTCAAGCAGAGGCCTCCCCTTTAATGTGGCACTAGGGACTTCTCTTAACTAATAATTAATAACGTAGAATAGAAAGGAAAAGAGTAGATTATACCTGCAGAACATTAGAGATAGCCGCGTTGCGTTGTTAATTTAATGCGAGTTAGGTCTACTTAGGGGTACTTAGGAAGGCTTCCTGAAGACCCCTATAGTACTGCGCAACTGCCCTACAATAAAAGTGTGCCGCGCAATGCCGCCTAGACACAATAAGCTAACAGTGCACACGGGAAGGCTTCCTAAAGACCCCTATAGTACAGCGCACCCGCCTAACAATAAAAGTGTGCCGCGCAATGCCGCCTAGACACAATAAGCTAACGGTGCACACGGGAAGGCTTCCTTAACACCCCCATCCTACTGTGCGCCCGCTCTACTACGAACATGCTCCGTTTGCCGCTAGATGCCCTAGGTATGCTAACACACACAATAAGCCAACCGTGCACACAGGAAGGTTTCCGCAACACCCCTATTACACAGTGCGCCCGCTTAACTAGATACATGTGCTGCTAAATACCCCTAGTATACTGCCAGCCTCTATACTTTGTAAGCTATCCGTGCACATAGGAAGGCTTCCGCAACACCCCTATTAAATTATGCTCCCGCTCAACTATAAACCTGTGCCGCTAAATGCCCCAGGATGCCGCCTGGTATATGAGCTAACGTTGCACACGGGAAGGCTTCCTTAACCCCCCCTTATCCCAAGGTGTCCTATACGAGAAATGCCCGCAGGGCCTGCAAATGTAACATATATTAAAAAGAACTCCGTCTGAACCGTGACCCACTAACTTATACTACCCCCCGTCTATTCCCACCTGAGATCCCTATTATATATGGGATGGATGAAATCGGGTCGATTTCATCCATTTTCTGGCCCGTGCACGGGTTTTTTTCGGTCGATTTCAACCCTACCTTCCGGTCGATTTCGGCCTTGAAAGTCGATTTTGTTTCGGCTACGAGGTCGATTTTGTTTCTGGCGGGTCAATTTTGCTCCAGTAACCCTACCGGATTTGGTTCTGGAAGTCGATTTTGTTCTGGTAACCGTACCGAATTTGTTTTTGGCGGTTGATTTTGTTCTAGTACCCCTACCGAATTGTTTCTGGAGTTCGATTTTGTCGCAGGCAACGGGGTTGATTTTGTCGCAGGCAACGGGTTGATTTCGTGCTGGCACCGGGTTGATTTTGTGCTGGCACCGGGTCGATTTTGTGCTGGCAACGGGTCAATTTTGTGCTGGCACTGGGTTGATTTTGTGCTGGCAACGGGTCGATTTTGTGCTGTAAACCTGACCGAATTTGCTTTTGGAGGTCGAATTTGTCGCAGACAACCAGGTCAAATGTGCCTCTCAAAGTCGATTTCGCCGCATGCGACTTGGTCGATTCTGTTTGGCGAAGTCGAATTTGTCCAAGCTAACCATGTCGATTTTGTCCCAGGGACCACGTTGAACTAACTGACTTATAGAAGTCGATTTTGTCGCATGCCACCTGGTCAATTTCATCGCAATCAACTCGATCAAATTTGCCTGGCCCAGTCGATTTTGTCGTATACCGTTGGGTCGATTTCGTCTGAAACAACAGCGTCAATTCTGCAAATCTGGCGAAGTCGAATCTGTCCAAAGTGACCAGGTCAACTCTGCCTGAGAGACTGTGGTTGATTGCGCTCGAATCGACTTGATCAGTTTTGTCTGAAGAAGTCAATTTCGTGGCACTTAACCCAGCTGATTTCCTTGCATGAGACCTAGTCAAATATGCCTGGAGGAGTTGATTCTGCCAATTTGCACCGGCCAATCTCCTTGCGCTCAACCTGGCCTGCATAAGTAGTTGACTTTGTCTACAGCAACCCAGTCAATTTCGTCCCAAGAAGTTGATTTTGTTCCATTTAACTCAGCTAATTTCGTCTTCTCCCAAGCGGTGAACTTTGGCCTTCCAGCTAACATTTGGTTACTAACTTTGTCCTGTCTATTTAATATTACTACACCGTACAACTTTCTTCGTCCTGGTTTGCCAGATCCACGCAACCTTCCTTCTGTTCAACTTTGCCACTCACTCACAGTAGCAAAAGCAACGGCATGACACTGAAAGCATGAAAAGCACTATAGTACAAAAGGCGCACGCCGCGTATATAACAAGCACCCAAACAAAACACAGTAAGCATACAGGTAAACTAGAGCAGCAATAAACGTCGCAAAAGGTAGGAGGCGATTCGCGGAGGGGGGCATCTCATAAGGCCAACAATCAACCGGGCACCTCCATAAGTCACGCGCTAGTCCGGCGGGACCTTGGCAGCGCGATCTTGGCAGGCAGTCTGGATCCAAATCGCACGCGCTAAGGATACAAATAGTGTTCTCGCGATTAAACTCACCTCACCTCCACCACCTCCACCACCACTACTTGAACTTTATCCAACTTATAATCACGACCTCGTCCACCACCTCGTCTATCACCTCGTCCGCCCTATTGTCCACCACCTCGTCCGCTATATCGTCCACCACCTTTGCGCATCATATCATCACTATCGCAATATCACAGTTGACTGTCACACAGGTGAGAGAGCAGCGTCGCAAAGCAAACAACCCCAGCGCTGACACTGCAACAGAATATCACACATACCTAGGCAAGACTCCCTCCACCCCGTCACAACCCAGCCAAACAACATCTTAGAGCAGAGGACTAACGCGCGCAATTGACAGCCTTTCAACTACCTCTGATACACCATGGCCAACATTGCCCCCTGACCCCTCTGCTACCGCCTGTTCAAGCGCTCTATTGGCAATGTTCCACTTGGCGAGGAATGTCTCGCGCAATGGGTTGACTTCAGTCGCGTATGTCCCCTAGGCAACATTCGCATCTTACAGACTAACTATCCACCACAGATCACCACACCGCTTACCTACAACGCCGTGACCATTAACACCCCCGCTTAGCCTCTCCCACCGCTACCCCTAATGGAACTCCAAGACAGCCTCGAGTTCTTTGCCGAGTACGATTTCACCATTGAAGACAAGGCCTGGCGATCGAAGATGGTTCAGTGGAACGAGCAGGACACCGTCGTGATTGGAACCACTGCCGGCGGAGATGAGCTGTGGTCGACGCTCATCTACTGATATCATCAGTCGCGCCTGGAGGTCATGTGCTGGCTGCTGAACGACACGTACGACGGTAATCTTTGGGCTGGCAAGTACGTTCCCGTGCTGATGACAGCCAATGCCCGGCCCGAGCATGCTGATCCCACCATCAACCGCGCTGATTGATCTACTAGAGCGGGCGATATCCATGAGTGGGCCCTAGCTTTTGACGTCGGCAGCAGCGGAAAGAACGTCGTGTCGGTGACGAACTTCCTCCTGACAAAGATGAAGGCTTCACACCCTCATGCGCCAGATGATGAGGATACTGACGACTCCCCTTTCGTGCTAATCTACCCGGACGTCATCGTCATTGATTGAGGGGTCAAGACATGAAGGTTGTTTGGCTGCGAGCTTCCCCTTGACTGATTTGGAAAAGACTGGATAGAGGGGTGTTAGGGCAGTGCAGTATGTAGACATTAATGCATGATTTAATTGCCCTACGTTTGCCGTACAGTGTAAATTTCATTGTGAATCTCTTGCTCTATGTTCCAAACTACTAAACAGGCAAACTTTGCGGTTTGCTCTCCTTTCCCAAACCCAGCATACGCTTAATAAATAACACTAACAGACCTTAATCCAGCTCGCAAGGTATCGCTCTATTTGCGCAGTTGTGACGTCCTGACTGTTTCTGCAATAGTGTAGGATCTCCTTCTAGTTACTTAGGGCAAACGGCCTCCACCTTTCCGCGTTATGTCGCGTAAGCATTAGCGTCAATAGAGGCACTGCATATGGTTTCACACAGTGTGTATTAACGGCCACGTTATCCTCTTACGTATCCAGTTGGCCTCTCTCCCTGCCAGTCTACCTAGTGTTACCCTTGGCCTCGTCAACCAGAGCGTCGTAGGCGAACGCGTATCTGTCAACGAGTGTCTTGCCCTAGATGCCAGCGTCCCACTGAGCAACAACCTCAAGGCTAGACAGCGTAGTAATTAACACTGCGGGGATGCCAGCAACCTTCACATCCTTTACAATCGCCAACATTATTAGAGCACGGGCAGGCGTATCACACGCGTACAATCCCACAATGCCCTTAGTTAAAGAGGCCCACACCTCATTCCCAGCCCCGTCAAACCCAAGAAGCATACCATGGAGCAGGTTTGTGCTGGCCCCAGACTCGCGAGCCCTCTGCGCAAATAAGAAGGTGTCCCTCTTGCGCGAGCGGTCAACGTCACTATCCACAGGGACTCCTCTGTTGGGGCTGGTGTTGAGATTGCACAGCTCAGCGTGCGTGGGCATAGCAATCTTGTCCTAGAGAAATAATGGTAAGCAGACTGCAGATAACACTATGAGCGTGTAAGGTAGTAGTACGCTCAGCTGGATCTTGTTTATGTTCTCCCAGTAAGGGACCTTGGACGGATTGGTGACGTACACTAAGGGCGTGCTGCACAAGACGGACATAGTGGTTAAAGTCAACGTGGAAATCAAAGCGGAAGTGGAAGAATGTGTGTGTGAGCGTAGAAGGGCAGGAACAGCACTCTTGTACACCACGCAATCACACACTGCCCTGCTTGCTAAGATCACATGCCTGATCACGCGCGCCCGTAGACAAACCCAAGCAGACGCACTATGCATAAGTAGACCTCAATAGCAGTGCGCAGGGTCTGAGAACGGCGCACGGGGTTGCTTATACCCACCCCTTGCGTGTCTCCTCCTTATCGCTCCTACACCTCACACATGTTCCACCCTCAAAGGCGCACTTTCTCTGTACAGATGTAGAACGCCTAAAATACGTACGCGCTCTGTACGCCTCGCCTTTTGGATCATTAAATCTAAAGCCTACATGCTTTCCTTCTGGGCATCCCTCAACAGAATAGAACACGAACAACCGTCATTCATGTTACTGCTGCAGCCTGTCGAACGGTACAGATGAAACTCCCATGGGTCAGCTTGTTAAGTGTTGAAGTAAAAACTCACATGCCTTCCTCTTAGACATTCCTCAAAGGAGAAAACACGAACATATAAATATAATGTTCATGTTCTCAAATAGTAAAGCTAAAACTCCCATGGGTTAGCCTGTTAAGTGTCGAAGTAAAAACCCACATGCCTTCCTCTCAGACATTCCTTAAAGGGAGAAAACATAAACAACATGATGTTCATGTTCTGGTTGCAGCCTGTTAAATATCAAAGCTGAAACCGCTATGCTGTCCTTAAGGGAACCCAGTCTCTTAGCCCTAATGGGTCTGGAAGTCCCTTAACGGGAGAGAACATAAATAACATGATGCTCTTAAGGTTTAAGATACAACCGCATGGGTTAGCCTGTTAAACGCTAAAGTTAGACCCCCATGCTTTCCTTAAGGGAATCCTTTCCCCTAACGGATCTGGACATCCCTTAAGCAGAGAGAACCGGAACAACACGATGTTCTAAAGATTTAAGATAAAACCGCATGGGTTAGCTTGTTAAATGCCGAAGTTAGACCCCTATGCTTTCCCTAAGGGAATCCTTTCCCCTAACGGATCTGGACATCC
>MU005776.1:0-15106 GCA_010093715.1 Pleomassaria siparia CBS 279.74 | reverse complement strand
AACCGCATGGGTTAGCTTGTTAAATGCCGAAGTTAGACCCCTATGCTTTCCCTAAGGGAATCCTTTCCCCTAACGGATCTGGACATCCCTTAAGCGGAGAGCTTTGGCTTAAAGACATAGCATTACGCGTGCATGCTTTAGAAGGCAGGGTTGGCGGAACAGGTCCTACAAAGGTATGGCTAAAGTAGGCATGTTGTTTTGGAGAACTAAGAAGGACGGTCTTTTCCTATGTGTGTCCACTGAGGTGTTGTACACACATGGGAAGGAAAGACGACGCTGCTAACGGCGAGAACGCACAGCCGCGCATCGTGATGTTGGAGCAGTTGTATACACGGACTACACATAACCGCCCTGTCTTTAGACAGTACCACGTTATAGCATGCATGGCTATGCCCGCTATATATAATACAAAACCAAAGACAACCAGAATATGTGCTGCTAAAACATTGCAAGCATCTCGTAATGTCTGCAACTCCTCCCGTTCAGCCATGCGTAGATATCCACTCTTACGCTCCTACAGCGCATACACTGAGGCGTAGCAGGGAAGCCTCTATCCCACTAAACTTCTTGTTAACGTGTGCATGGGCGCGGCACAGAGCCTACTGGAAAGTTGTATGAAGACGAGATCTGATATCTCTCTACCGTGCGCCGTTAATCTGGCTACAACCACAATCGCGCACTGCTGCTCCTCTCTCACTTACCATCGCCACCTTAACTCCCACCTCTACGCCCACTCTATATTAACAACACTAATTAACCTTCAACCATGAACAGCCTCACGATTATGCCCACGGTATATCCCGCCGCTTATTGCGGGTTGTTCCCCGTCGCGCGCGATCTTTGAGCAGCGAAGATGAGTGTGAGCTTCCTCCTGCCCTGGCGCAAACACCGTATATAGGTGATACTAATGCTACGTATAGCACGAGGTTGCGATGCCTACTACTAAACAGCTCCGCCATATCAACGAAGACGACGAGATAATTGAGAAGCAAGTGTCCAACCCTAATGAAATTGCATACATCAACTACGTGACCAAGTACCTATACAAGTTCACGTGGTCGCAGCGCGCTCAACTGTCCGGGGCCCGTACCAACAAGTGCGACAGCATGTTTATTGGATATACCAAATTTGGGAGCCATGCCTGGGCGTCTGTGGTGAAAATGCCGCAGGGCAAGGTCCTGTACGATGCGAAGGATCGCGTCATGATCTAAGTTGTGGTTGTGGTTGATGCGACAGATGTGCCATCTTTCAACTGCATGGCATTGTACAAGTTGTCAGATCTTGACTACATAGCGGCTTGGGATGGCGGAATCCCAGGCGACACGCTAGCAGAACGATATGCATTCATATACAACGCCCTTGTGGAGGAGGCGAAGGAGCGATACTGCGGCACTAGGATTAAGCCCTTTTGAGATATTGGCACCGACATGTGTATTTGGACGGGTGGTTTTAAAGTTAACAACACGGAAACAGGGAAGGTTCACCTACACTGCAGCTAAACGTTTATAATACAGACAGCAAAAATCAAAATACAAGGCGGGTTTCTCGTGTCCATGTCTAAAGGTGACCGTAGGGAAGCACATGGTTATTGCATGCATGTGTGAAGGGATTCAATGTTTTGCTACCCCCGTGTCGCCGCACTGAGTCTAGATACACTTGAATTTCGCCTGCTCTACTAGTGCATCGTATGCGAACGCATACTGCTTAGCCAAGCTTCTACCTACAATGCCTGCATCCCACGTCGCAACCACGTTGAGGCCTGAAGGTACACGCAGGATCACCGTACGCACGCCGTTGTTCGTTGAGTTAATCACCACCACCACCTGCACCAATGCGCGATGGGGCGCGTCTGTCGCAAAGTGGCTATTATGTCCTTCCACTAGGGAACCCTATATCTCTTGACCAGTTAGGGTCGTGCCTAGGAACATTCTATGCAGGTGATTTGTGCGAGCTCCAGACAGGTAAGCAGCGATGCCCCCGTAGAAAGGGCTCTTCTCGCATGAGTTGTTGATAAAGGTAGGGTTGTCCAGCCTGTGAATAGATCGTGTCTGCAGCGCGCAGAGCTTGGCGTCGGTGGGCATGGCGACGTTGGCCTACAGGGAGAGTTAGTACTAAAGATATTCACCAGTGCCAACACTTACACTTGTTTGGATGGTTTTAATTTGCTCCTAGCAAGGGAATGGACCTAAGGGCTAGGCAATTTGCATGTGGATGACGAGGTTGCTCCGCATGGTAGTTGATTGGATTGTTGATGTTGATTTGGGTGTGGAAAGTGGAAGTGAGGTTGAGGAGGAAGAGCACAGAGGGAGCGGAAGAAGTATTCTTATACTGTAGGCGAAATTGCCTCGGCCACTAGGGCGCACGTCCAGTGCATTCACCTGACCTTCCTACCAGCAGTAAATCCGACTAGGCAGCGGTCCACGTAGATGGCAGGCCAACCAGCATGCAGCTCCAAGGCGTAGAAGAACAATATCTCCCTAATAGATAGCCTAATTAGTATATTAAACCTTTATATCAGGCGGCAGTACTATTCCTTCACCGTCACAATATTACTTATGGAAGAAGAAAACCAGGGCCAAGGCTGCCACAGACGGGAAGGGTAAGTCACCATGGTTGAGCAGACAATACGTAAAGAACAATATCACTTATAGAAGAAGAAAACTGGGGCCAAGGCTGCTACTAACGGGAAGGGCGAGTTACTATAGTTAAGCAGACAATACGTGAAGATTCTCCGAGTTATATTAAGGCAAAGTACCTATCTACCTGGAAACCCCCCTTGGAGGGGTACACTGCCAGAGGATGGCCTACTCCGCCGCTTCATCCCCGTCCACCCCTGCGCCGGGAGCTCCATCCTTGGTATCCCTCACCCTAGTTTGTGCGGAGGAGCGCCTGGTGGAGAGTATGTCAGCAAGCGAGCGGTGCGGATCTGCTAAATGGTTATTGGCAGTGCGCTGCTTACATGAAGGGTGTTGTATGGACTTGCAAAGCCTATTGGTTTTAACAATGCTGTCGTCCCAGCGAGAAATCATGTCTGTACAATTAAGTCGACGCCATCAGCGTGTCCAAAGGCCTGTTCAAAGCACGTTAGCTTGGAACAATGCAAGCGCGATGGTATATCACTTACGGCAAGCTCTTCGCCCAAGCCCTTAGCACTGCTGCTCTCTGCGGGCATAGGAATAAAGGAATCGCGACTCTTAATACCCAGGTGGGAACAAAGGAACCGCGACTCTTAATACTCGCTCGCAGAGGTCTCCTCCTAATCATGGTTTGCGACTGGAAAGGTGGGAGGGTGTGGGAAGCGCAAGTACAGACGCGTCTGAGATACGTACAGAGCAAAACGCACTTGTTCCGCCTGAGAATGGAGTCGATCGTCAAAGGTAGGAGTCTGTCTTGCGCAAATAGAATCCTAGGTGAAATATCTTCTATTTCTCCTAGCTATACGCATCCTGCGTTGTCCCCGTACGTCTTGGGGCGCCTCTTTCTCTTCCTTGTACGTATCCTCTTGTTGGTTGGCAATTCCGTAGCAGGTCCTGTAATCGCCACTACAAGCGCAGTAATGTTGTTGTCGTGCCGATCTTTGTATAATAGCAGGGCAATATCTTGAGCCGCCGTTAGGATCCAGTGTAGTAGGTGATTAAGTAGGGTGGTATACGATTAAGGTAATCTAACTAGGAGCGCTGACGCGATATATCAAGGCCCGTGGGCGATAAATGTAAAGCCATCCTAGCAATACAAAGATAACATATAAAGGTGATAATAATCCAAGAGGGTAGTGTAGGAAGGACAGACACCCGCGTTATATAAAGATAAACATCTGTACTAGTCAAGGTACACGTTAGGGTTAATTACTAAAACGGCTGACCGCGCTACAGATTAATATACTCTTTCACGGCAGTTTTAGCATGCCCTGTATTGCTATCTGGTTGGACATAATTAAGGTGCCGCGTGGCTGCCAAGATCACAAACATGGCAGCCGCTGTAATACACAATCGTCTCTCTCTATGTTATATTATCCGCAGTCCCTGTCGAGAGTTTTGTTCTGTCCCGTCTACCGCGTCTAGTTAATCTACAGCCAATTTCGCTTCCTGCAGTCAATTTTAACACATCCCGTGCCGTGTCTGGTCTTGCGTCACTGATTAGTCCTGCACGGAGAGCAACGTCATACATGTACCGCAGGTTGCATTTAAGGTTTGTTGGGTTCGACGGCATGTCGCAGGCTAACATTAAGTTCTATTACTCAAACCAGCACATGGGGAGGTAGAGGCCTTTGGCGATTTGGGCACCGCGTGGCTGCCAAGATCAGGATTGCCCTTCCGGACGGCCCGCGGTTGCATACGCAGCCCTGCTAGTCTTGAACAGGGAAGAAGAGGGATATATTGCCTGCTATGCTAAGCTTTGAAACGCAGGCGTAGACGCCAGACTATTGCCGACCAGAGTACTGCTTAGACTATCCGCTATGCCGGCCAGGTCGCCCCGCGGAACGGCGTTAGGCTGCCCCTCGTCACTCTCTTCCTCTTCAAACCGCTGTTCGCTATCAGGATCTTAGGTCCTGTAGCCAGGTTAGCTTTCACTGCGCTTGAAGGCCAAAGAGAGACTCACGAGAGAAACAAGGTAAACGGTTGGGTTGTCTGCGGCAACAGGGCAAGGTTCTCCAAGAAGGCAAACTTAGGAGGCGGCGCGCTTTCCTCCATGCAGGCCAGAAACAATGGCTCTATACGTTTTGCTATCATTATCACGTCTAGGTTGCATTCGGCCACCATATCCGCCCACTGCGACAGCCTCGCCTGCGACAACGTCCTTTCCACAAACGTGTTTGGGATCAGACTTCAGGGCAGGAGCCCAAAGACTCCAATGCTTCTGAATCTCTTCTTTAAGACGTTCCACCTCTTGCCCTAATCTAAGTAGTCTCCAAACGCACGCTAGAGCTCCGGATCCGTACGCTTTGTCGCAGCACGACCCAGGTACTTCTTGTATGTTAAGGTAAAGAGGTGGTCCTTTGCCTGATTGGCATACGCGACCCCTCTACCCCCCGTGCCCTAGTTTCGCCTCTTAACCTCCTTTGCCAAGCGCTTAAACTCTTTGTACAAGCCGTCCATCTTCTACCTATGCCGCATGTTGTCTGCTATCCTGTTCACGTGAGTCTTTTGCGCATCAAAGTACTTGTACGCAAAATTCTCCGTCTTAAACGCGGTTAGCCCCACCTCGTCCTGCTCTTAGTCGCTGGGCGAGGCCAAGACCACCATGTTCCTTAGGGCGTCCTCTACGGCAACGGTCTGGAACAATTTTTTTCCGTGGTGGTTTTACCGCTTCTACACCGCGAAGATAGCCTGCCAGTCCCTAAGAACATCCATTGTTCCTACTGCTGACGCCTTTGCAATCATCTGGGTCACGGCACTGACGCTAATACCAGACAAGCCCGTTGCAAACCTCCTATACCTCTGCTCCTTGTTTAATAATCTAGCAGGTGCCTTTGCGTTTTCCCAATCCTGTAAATTTGCCACTGCCTGCGCCAGGTTTAGGTTAATCTTGTCCACAAGTGCCTTGTTTAAGGCACGCGTGGTCTTCTCCTTTAGGGCGCGCTTTCTCTTTACTCCGTGGGGCTCAGGTTTACCACCGTCTGCTGCTGCCTCCACCTGGACGCTGATCGCCGCCTGGTCCGACGCACGCTCCTGGTCAGCCTCCCGTTTGAGCTCCTCGTGGAGCTCCTTAATTACCCGCAGAACGGTCTTGTGTGACGCCTGGCGGCATATCCACCGCAGCGCGTCGTCTGGGTTCCGCGCAAAGAAGACCTGCATGGGCTAAGACTCGTCTGGCAACTGCGAATAACATCTAATCTGCGACTCGCGCAGGGCATCGTGCAAAGTTTGCACTAAGCTCGACTGATCTTCGTCAGCAGTAACGTCTTGAGGTTGTATATCTAGGGTTGCTTTGGGCGGCATGTTAAGTGTAAAGTAGTACGTAGGAGGGTTGGTTACGCGCTCTTACTATAGTCAGAAACCTAAAAGTGATGATGTACGCTGCCAAGCACGCTAGTGATTCGCGACGACGTTAGTGAGTATGCCTTAAGCAGGGGTAGGTATGGTAAGGCCAAAGGCGGATATAGCGAGACGTATTTCCTACAAAATTATTTATTTTCTACACCTTTACTTGTTGCTTCCACCATAGCGGCTATTAAACCTATCCCACACCTCAGCGTAGATCCTACCCTAGGCCTTGGGGTTGTATTTTGCATCCACTACTAATACTGTCTTCTACCTAGTGCCGTTTCTAAGCATTTTGCAACCTTGCACGTGTCTAACGTTACGCTAGCAGAGAGAGCAGAGATGCAATAATAAGTTAACCGCATTAGTAACAGGTTGCACCAGACCTTTACTGACATACAAGTCCCAACGGAACCCTATCCTATTATAAAGGGCATTGAGGTACATAACCAGTCCCTAAAGTGCACCGCGTGTGGCTACATCACGGCATGTAATAGCAAAGAAGCGAGTATAAAGAGCCACCTCCGCCAAAAACACGACATCTACTACCTGTACGGTGGCCCGTGGTCTACACACTAGGAGGTCGTCACGAGCCAACGCTTATTCCGCAGCTTGGCATGCAGGGTGCAAATGACAGTGTCGCCGGCCAGCCACTTTGAGGTCTACTACCCGCCCACGGTAAGTAATACACAAACGACGGCCACTGAATGCGAGAGTACGGAGGCCACTCCTCAGCTAGCCATGCAAAGCCTGGTAGAAAGCGTGCGAGCAGAGTATCTTAAGGGCGAAGAGGAAGTCCAGGCTGAAGAGAGGCGGCTGAGTCGCGTCGTCCCCCTCCCTGGCAACAGGCAAACCAACCTATACCTCGAGCACACACGATTCTAAGAGTGCATCGCCGGCATGGATTGGGCCGTCGTTCACTAGTACACTGCACCCTCTAAGGACCCCATGCTGCAATATCTCGAAGCCACGGTGAAGAGCATGGTGCTCGTGTACCAGCACAACGTGCAGGCAACGTCGCGATAGGCCTGCATCAGGCTTATGCAAGAGAACTGCACCCACGTTCCCCTCTAGCCACTGGTTTACTACCAAGCGTTTAACCTTTGGCATAGCCTAACGCTGAGCAAGGTGTTTACCTTCTTCTTCCAGCTCCACGTTAACGACCTCCCTCGTCTAGCCACACTCAAGGTAAACCTGCGGCAACAACATGCGTGGGCCGCTGTTGAGCAGCACATGGTTAACTGCGACAACAGCTATCCGCAAGTCAGTACTAAACACGTGCGAAGGGACCTTGACGACTTTGAATGGCTCTGCCACGAGTTCTAGCTGTCGCTTATTGAGCAGACCTCAGTTGCCAGCGACTTTGAGTTTGCACTTGTCACCGCCCTGGCCTTCATAGCCGTGTACCCTAAGCAGGACCAGTTCTGGGAGGCGTACAATTTCGCAACTGACCTGGCCGCAATCAAGAAACTCGCCTGGTTTGCCGCGTGCCAGCGGCTGTGGGATCAGGGTGCACAGTTGCAGGCAGACGAGCAACCAGTCCTAACTGACGACGGCAGCACCGGCTACGAGGAGGCAGGCGACCTGATAGATGAACAGGGCAAGGACAAGACGGAGATGGACCACCGCGCTGCCAACGACAAGTTCAAGCAGTGGATTAATAGCTATCTCACCACCGAGTACGCGACGCCCATGGCTTGGGCAATCACTACAACGCACTACATCAGCCAATTTTGCTATAGGGAGACGCTTGACGCCTTTGTGCAGTGGCATGGTGACACGGTCACCGTACGCAACGTGTTAACCACGTTTGACAAGTACACTGCCATGGTCTGGCAGCTTTAACACAGGCTGGAAGACGTGCTGCTGCGGCTTACCTTTTTGGAGAAGCTCGGAGACCTTCCCGCCATTCCATGGGACGAGCTGCGGGACGACCTGTCTAACCAGGTCCTACACTACAGTCCCTTTGCAGCAGACCAGCCCGCCCTCGCGCACGGTTCCCGCTTCGTACTAGATCAGATGACTAAGGCAGGCGCTGCCAAACCGGCGGTCATGATACAACGCGACGAGTACGCAAAGGTGGAGCGTTACGGAGAGCTAGCCCATACCCTCCGTGACCTGCTGTTCCAAGTCATGTACTTTACCAGCGGTCTCCCTGGCCGCCTCACCGAACTGGCAAGCATCCAACACGAGAACACTGTTAACAATGGGATCTGAAACCTGTTCGTCTTCGAGCGCCACGTTGCCGCCGTGCCGTGCTACCACAAGGGCTACAACCGCGACAAGTTGCTGAAGATGATATACCAATTCCCACCATGTCAGGTAGGCAGTGTGCTCGTGTGGTATCTCTGGCTGGTGCGGCCATTCATAAAGGTCTTGACACAATCCCAACCAGAGGACCAGCGCACGGCACACTATCACACTGTACGCAGCTCCTTTGTCTGGCCGGCGGACGATGGGCACCAGCATATCAATTCTAGGACGTTTGCGAGCAGTTTCAGGCGCACTACCAAGAAACACCTCAGTCATTCCCTGGGGCCAGCCTTCCTGCAACACCTGCTCACGGCCTTTGCGAGGAGGAACGGGGGCGGCAAGGGGCAAGGCCTGCATGTCCTCAGCCCTGACGAAGTCCTCAACTTTGTCAACCAGGCCAACGCTGACAGTCGCGAAATGCAAGCCGGGCATACAGCGGCAACGGCCAAGGCAGTCTATGCGCTGCAGTCGCAGCTCGTCTTTCAGTCACGCTTCATGATGCCTAAGGCCCACTTAAAGACCTCTGTAGAATGGTACTCCCGACTTGGCTTTGACAAGGTAATCAAGGCAGACGACGCCGCCACCCAGGAAGAGACTAGGCTCTCTCAGTTGGCAAAGCGCCTACTCCAACGCAAAGACGAGAGCGTCAACCTCCGCCAGATCCTCAAGGTCAATCTTGGCCTGCACTCGCGTTTTCGCGGCTTGCAGCAGGCGGTCGTGCAGGACATTGTCAACATGGAACCTGTTGTGGCCTACATAGCAGGCACGGGCAGTGGGAAGAGCCTGGCCTTTCTCCTTCCCGCGTGCTGCCCAGGCTTTGGCCAGCAGGTCGTCGTTACGCCCTTGGTCGCCCTTTGGATCGACATCACCAACCAATGCGCGGGTCTATCTATCACCCACTTGCAGTTTGGCCAGGACGATTTCGACGAGACGTGTACGATCCTGCTGGCCTCCCCAGAAGACCTCTCCAAGCCAGACTTCATGAAGCTCATTTGTTGGCAGTGGGACGCGGGCCAGTTGGAGCGCATCGTGCTCGACGAATTTCACTACGTCTTGCTTCCAGACCATGAGTACCGGCCGTCCCTGCTGAAGATGCGCGACGTTGCCTAGTACCGCATACCCATCACCCTCCTTTCCGCCACTGTGCCAGCTGATGAGGACTAACAGGAAGCGTATCGACGACTTGGGCTACATGGCCAAGTAAAGACATTCTGGCAATCTACCAGCCGCGGCAACCTGCGGTACGAGGTCAAGGAGCTGAGCGCCCCCTTCTCTATACCCCTCCTGACCAGCTATGTACGGCGGGAAGAAGGGAAGGAGGTAGACTAAAAGATCCTCGTCTACGTCGCACTGACTACTACGGCCTAAGAGTTGAGCACGTTACTTGGATGTTCCTGCTACTATGGGGGGTTGCCTGAGGCGGAGCGGACTGTAATCCAGACGTCCTTTAGCACTGCCAAGCGTGCTGTCCTCGTCGCCACCGTCGCCTTCGTTGCAGGCGTGGACATTCCTGACATTGGCTGCATCCTGTGGTTTGGGGCGCCTGATTATCTGATTACCTTTGCCTAGGGCATGGGACGCGGCGGAAGGAACGGACAGACTTGTGTGGCACGCATCGTCTTTAGGCGGGGAATACTATCCTTCCTGGGCAAGCTGGAAGACCGCAACGCGCAGTGGGTTATGCAGCAGATCCTTAACTACAACTATTGCCTGCGCATCCCTATTGATCTCTATCTTAACGGGGACTCCAAGCGGACGGCGTGCAGGACCAGCGAAGAGCCTTGTACATTCTGTCAAAGGGCATACGACGGTTCGTATGCTGCGTCTACGCTGACACCTTCCAAGACAGGCCTACTAGTAGACCGGGCATGCAGTGAGTAATCCCCCCTTCCTCGCCCACTACCATGCTTACGGTAGACAGCTGCCAGTCCAAGGAAACGTAATCGTCCTCTCTGTAAGCATACCAAGCTAACTCCACTACTACCACCCGTACTGACGTTTCCACCAGCCCTCGTATCCAGTTCGCTACTGGCTAGGAGGGATGAAGTCGGTCGCGCCGCCGCCAAGGCCGCGCGCGTCAATCAGGCATTGGAGTACAACCAACAGCAATTCATCAACCGTGCCTGGGAAGGCGCCAAGCTCGTATACGAACAACTCGCAGCCACAGGCGCCATGTAGACCAACAACTGCATCAAGTGCTTCGTGGACGGGCAAGCCTATAACTACCTAAAGGGCTCCTGCAACTGTTCAATAGGCCCCATAGTGCGCCACTACAAGGACAACCGTATGGGCGGGAAACTAGGCACGTCCATGTGCTATTCATGCGCCATGCCACAGGACCTGTGTCGGCGATGGCAGGACGAGAATGGGCAACGTCTCGCCACCATCGCACCAGGCCAGTGCACGTATAACCGCCCGGTAGTGGACACGTGGGTGTGTCTCTGGGAGTACAGCCCAAAGGCAAAGGACATCTAGCTTTGGCGGATACGCGAGGAGAGCAACGGCACGTTAGATAGAGCCAAGGAAGCAGACTTTGTGTCTTACTTCAGGCAGGTTCTCAGATTCACCCACTGGTATCCCGTCTGCTGAATTGCATTTGACGTCAATTAGTTCACGCACGAGTATTTCATCACGGCAGACAAAAGCAAGGCGTTGTTAGGGTCTTTATTGTAATTTATATCCATTATGCGGTTAGGGTAATGTTGATCTTGGCGCCACGCTAAGGATTTAAATCAGACCTGAAATGGGCCTACGTCGTGATTCTCTTGGCCTCCTTCACGACAGCATCGTACGCGAACGCGTATCATTCCTCCAACGTATTGCCCTTAATGCCAGCGTCCTAATGTGCAATAAGATTGAGTGTAGGAGGTGAAATCAGCCGTACGGTTTGCGTGCCTGTTTTGGCCTGGAGGTCCTTGACAGTGGCCAACCACATGATCGCGCGGCCGGGCGCATCCGAAGCGAAGCAGCGAGCACTCGTGCGTGGCACGTGACCCCAGACCTCGTAGCTATTCACGTTGAGGCTGAGTAGTATGCCCCTGTAGCGGTTGGTGCAGGCGTAGGACTCGCGAGCAGCCCTAGCCCATCTGAAGTCGCCTTTCAGGCATATCTTGGGGCACTGATTGGGGTCGCCTTAGCCGTCCAGTATCCAGTCTGGGTAGGTGTTCAGCGCTCGGAGTTGGTTACTAGTAGGCATAGTAATCTCGTCCTAGCAGGGGTTAGTATGTAGAACGACACACGTGAATGGTATACCATACGCTCGTCCTAATCTCGTCAATTAGTACCCAGCAAGGATACTGTCTTGGAGGGGGGGCAAAGGTAGCCATCGTGGGTGTTAAGTAGTAGATAGTAGATGGGGTGGTAGGAGGAAGGGCGTAGGTTGCATAAGTAAGAGGGAGGGAGTATATAAAGTAGAGGAGAGACTAGCGTATAGGCTAGTGCCTTAGGGTACGTAATATAAACTAGACTATAACGTAGACATACAGCCATACCCTATTAGCTAGATATATCTTAGCCTTTAGCATACACGGCGTGTAAGGGGCTGAGCTTGATGAGCTTGTAGTCCAAAAAGAATACTTGAGATTTAATAAAGAGCGGAGTAACGCTCTGAGCTACGGAATATATATGTACGTGCTGAGTAAGAAGCCTAGATAATTATATTTCTGTTCTGAGCTTCTAAGGGTCTGTAGTCTATCTGAGATGTGAATCTCAATTATGAACCTGAGTTGTGCCTCTAAGGGCAGAGTCTGAGGGCTACTATAGCCTTGCCCATCACTTTGCCCCTCCCTCCCTGCCTTATCTAGTTTCTGAGTAGCCTGGATCTTTGGTGTACAGTCCCTCAGGCGAACGCGCCTCCAGAGTAGTTGACATAGTCCGTTCTTCCAAGCCTTAATACAGCCCCCCTCCCAGGTACTCTATTCGTGACTTCATCCCTGTGCGCGGAATTGCCTTACCCAGACCAGGTTCCCGGTCGTCCTGAACCTTTTATGCAACTTCCAAACTTACCACCAGCCGTGAATCGTCGTGCGGCCTTAGTGACCTATCTCTAGCGTCAAACAGCGGTCAGGTGTCTTGATTCTCCGCTTCGAAACTGCGTTTTCTGGTCGGGAGAGTCTTTTCCAGGTGCTTCTGTCTGTCTGAATTGTCACCCTGGCGCGGGCTCTCGCAACATTCTCGGTTGCCTATCCTGACTTCCCTCAGCTTTCAATTTAACACTGGCGATTCCATTCTCACTCAATAAGGCTCAACCCTCTAACCTCTGGCTCACACACAATTGCCTCTGTTAGCGTAACTGAATAATGTGCCGTATGCGGAGTTGATTCCTTTGTTGTGAGTCTCTTTCACTTGTCCTTGGCCGGAGTTTGTTTATATATCGCACTTCTCGCACTTTTCTCTTCTTCCTCTACAACCTTAACCTTTCCTCTGCCTTTGCCGCTCAGTTGTCGTCTCTTGCCCTCTCGCCCGCTTCTTTCTTACTTGACTTGTTTGTCCACTGACCATCTGCCTCTTCCTGTCGCTCAGACTGCTTTTCTTTATTATGGCCGCTATTCCTGGTTTTGGCCCTTCCTCTTCTCCCGCCCGCAGCAAGAACTCTAGGAACCCTAAGTCCTCCCGTTCGCAGCGTCGTGCAGATGCTGTCCTGTCCAGTCCTGCGACTCTAAGTCGCGTCTCTAAGAAGGGCCAGAAAGAGAGGGACAAGCCGCGTAAGACTCCCAAGGTTGCTTAGACTCTCCGCCGCTCTCGTCGCGACAGTTCTCTAGTTCCGCCTGGCTATGCCCAAGACCCCAACTATGTTCGTTCCGAGCCTGAGTCTGGCCTCGCCGGTGCTGGTGGTTTCTCCTCTGCCGTCTCTCCGAGCACTCGCTCCGCTTCTGCCCGCGACGATCCTTCCTTCCAGCCTTAAGATCAGGACTCTGACGATGGCCTTGCTTAAGTCGCCTACGTAAGTCTGTCCTGGGGCTTTTGAAATCAATTTCCTGCTGATATTGAGTAGCCTTGCCCCCGCTCGCCCCCTCCCCATCGTGCAGCCGCTGCCGCTGGCCGCCTGTCCGCACGTGTTCGCCCCGCCGGGTTTTCTATTTATAATACTAATCTTTACGAGACTGTTGTTGTTGGGGTACTTGAGAACGCGTGCACCGCATGCGTGTTAAACATCCCTGCTGAGGGTCTAAACTGCTGTGTCTCTCAGAAGAAACCTTAGGCCACCGCCTGTCAGCCTTGTGCCAGCTCCAGCGCAAAGTGCGTGCGCCTTCACAATGTTTAGTCTGAGGGGTCCAAGACCGTCTTGGCCGACGTGCGCATACTTGTTCTAAGCTACCTTGCCTACAATAAGGGTCGTTTAATTAATGCTCCGGCTCTTAAGGCGGCTTACGCGAGGTTGAAAGCCGTTCACCTTAAGGAGACCAGGTCTAAGCTGGAGGTCCTAAGCCTTAATTCCAGCCGCTCTCCTCGCTCCAGTTCTTCTGCTAATGAGGCTGATCTAACTGTTCAGCGGGACATCCATGCTCGTCTCCTGGCGGTTGAGCGCCATGTTAAGGCTTCTGAGGCTTGTTTGCTCGACATTCGTGCTTAGCTCCTGGCGTTCAACAAGGACTTCCATGCCGCTTTCGTAAGTCCGATTGTTCTAACGCGTGCTACTTAGCTAACATTAATCAGTTGGGCCAGTACATCGTCCCCCAGACCTAAGGCGCTGGTGCCTCTTCCTCCTCTGCTCCGCCCGACTCCGTTGGCTTTACCCCTTAATTAAAAGCGTTGGCTAGGAAGCTCCGCTAGCGTCTTTCTACGTCTGCTGCCCCCCTGGTTGTATCCACAGAGGCAGATACTAGGGCCCCTTAGGCTTCTACTGGCTATGCTGAGGTTATTAACCTTAGTGGCGGGGAGTCTGCCAGCGAGGATGGGTCCGCTTTGGATGAGAATGCGAGGGACTATGATTCCGAGTATATGGACATGGACTAGGGTAGTGGAGAGTAAGTGTTCCTTAGTGTTCCTGCGTCCGGTTCTTGGTTGCTCTTGGTGGTGTTGCTTGGCTGACCCTGCTCTAAGATCCACTGTCTTGTCTGGTTCTGGCGTTTGTTTGGCTTCCGCGTCAGTAAGGCGTCCTCTGGTTCGCCCTCGCATTTTCTGAGTAGATAGTTGTAATAGGTCTTGCTCAGTGTCCTCTAATTGACCCAGGAGATTGCGATCCGTGCCGCAGTTCCTTCTAATCGGCCAAATATGTAGTTTGCCGGGTATCTGATTAGTTCAACATCGCTCTGGAGCCTGTTCTTCGTCTGGATTTTCTATCTGAGGTAGTCTGATTAATTCCCACCAAAGGACGCTGTAGGGTGTCTTAAGCTTCCTAAGTGCTGCTCTAGTTGTTAGGACTGCGGATGTAGTAGGGCCGCTGTCGGAGGTGTCGCTGAGGGGGTTGGTTGGGACTGGGTGAGGTTTCTGAGGGCGGCTGACATGGCTGCGACCAGTTCCTCAACCCTACTAATCCCAGCCTCAGTGTTAATGTTGGCAGGTCCTTCTTTGTTGAGAGTTCTCCATTCCTCGTCGAGCTAGAGGACTTTATTAAGTGAGGCGAGCTTGATTGTTTACGTGCTGCGCTATTGTTGGCGGGAATTGTACTGAGCGACCTTCGTCGTTAGTACGCAGTGTTTGCAGATTAAATCGTTGTAAGGGGCTGAGCTTCAGAAGCTTGAGGTCTAAAAAGAAAACTTGATATATTTCTTTCAGGTCATAAACAGACCTAGGAGGGAGCTTGCTAACCAAACACCTTACCATCTTAATTACTTATAGTGCTGTATAAGCTAGATTACTTAATTAATATCTTAATTAATATCTTAATTAATCCCGTAATTAATCACTTAATTTATATCACAATCGATCTT
>MU005775.1:1296850-1335673 GCA_010093715.1 Pleomassaria siparia CBS 279.74 | reverse complement strand
GATTACTTTTAGATTCTATTACTAAAGACCTAATACTCTTGCCTATAGATGCGTAATCTACGTTAGTATAGGTAGAGGAATAGGCAAACGTTATTAGTAGACGTTATATTAGTAATAAGGGGGCTAAAAGCTTAGAGAAGGGGAAGAGCTATAATAGAAAGCGTTAGCGCTCTACTAATAACACACAAGGGGACGCAGGGTCCCTAAAGCTAGCTAAGAAACCCTACCTTAGTAGTAAAGGTAGTAGTTAGCCTAAAAAGGCCTAATCTAGCGTAAAAAGGTCTACGTTAGATAAATCTAAACTTACCTGCTATAAATGCAGTAAGGAAGGGCATTTTATGTAAGATTATTCCTAAGGGGATAATAGAGAAGGCAAAAGTACTAAAAGAGGGTTAGGAAAAGCTAAAGGGTAATTAGGGACCTAGTTCTCTACCTAGCTGCCTATATTAGAGTTAAAAAGGAACTTAGTAACTAGGGAATACTACATAACGCCTTATTTTCTAAACCTACGCATATGTTAATAGTTAGAGTTACGCTTAGGGTTACTAAGGGCTTAGAAGCGTTAATAGATAGAGTATTATAATTAAATCTTATATCTACTTAATTTGCAAAAGAATATAATCTCCTAATTACACTCCTATCTAAGCTAATAGCAGAGACTGCTAATAGTGTAAGTATAACAGTATATAGAATAACAGCTGCAGACGTTACTATAACTAATAGCAGAGGGAAGAAATAAGTACACACTATCTCTTTTATTATAATAGACCTTAAATAGTATCTAATATACCTAAGGCTGCCCTAGATTAATACGCATAATCTAAAGCTAAGTTATATTAGCTAGCGCATATTCTTTAGAGGAATAAAGAATAAAGAGAAGACGTTGCACTCTAAGGTTAGCCTTAAAATAGCAAAAGAATTTAACAGAACTATAAGAACCTATAGGAATAATATATATGCCTATATAGTTAGTTTAGTTAACATTTTACCCTATTATAGGTTAAAGACTGCTACTTGTCCTCTAGAATACTAAGAGTATAAGGACCTAGGGTTAGTAGAGGAATTAAACAGACTTCTAGCCTATAGACCCTAAGATCTAGAGATTAAACTTAAAGAAGGTAAATCTCTGCCCTATTAACTGCTGTATAATCTGTTAGCATATAAATTAGGCGTTCTAAGGACCTATATCTATAAATACCTCTATAAGGGGTTTATTAAGAGATTAAGGTCTCTAGCAGGGGCACCTATCCTTTTTATAAAGAAGAAAGATAGTAGCTTAAGGCTTTATGTTAATTATTAGGGTCTTAATAAGATTATAATTAAGAATAGACACCTGTTGCCCCTTATTATAGAGTCTTTTAAGCGCTTATTAAGTGCAAGGTTTTTTATAAAGCTTAATCTTAAAGATGCCTATTATTACATCTAAGTAAAGGCAGGAGATAAGTAGAAGACTGCCTTTAGAATAAGATATAGCTATTTTAAGTACTTAGTAATGCCTTTTAGCTTAACTAATGCACTAGCTTAATTCTAGGCCTATATTAA
Organism: Pleomassaria siparia CBS 279.74; assembly: GCA_010093715.1. Classification (NCBI taxonomy): domain Eukaryota; kingdom Fungi; phylum Ascomycota; class Dothideomycetes; order Pleosporales; family Pleomassariaceae; genus Pleomassaria; species Pleomassaria siparia. Next base: position 1,334,131 of record MU005775.1, on the reverse strand, counting down.
CTAAGCATTAGCTAGGTTAATAGATGTTATATATATTATCTATCTAGATAATATTCTAATCTTTAGTAAGACTAAAGAGGAGTATATAGCATACGTAAAGGAAGTCCTTAAGAGATTACGCAAAGTAAAGCTTAAATTAAACCTTAAGAAGTGTAAGTAGCACACTAGGGAAACAGAGTACCTAGACTATATTATAGTACTAGAAGGGATTAAGGTTAACCCTAATAGAGTTAAAATAATTACTAACTAGCTAGAACTACGCACAGTGTAGGATATCTAGGTGTTTATTAGATTTATAAACTACTATAGGTAATTTATTAATAGTTTCTTAAGGATTACGCTGCCTTTAACTAAATTAACCTAGAAAGGGCTAAATGCAGCTAAAGGGGGCTAAGCGCAGAGGAGGGAGGAGAGCGTAGGCCTAAATATTAGGGAATAAGGCAGGAAGTCTTTTTAAGCTCTAAAGGATTCCTTCCTTACTGTCCTAATTCTAGCTTATTTTAAGAGAGACCGCAAAACTAAGATAGAAGTAGATGCTTCTAGCAGTGTAATCTTAGGCATTTTCTCCTAGTTAGTACTAGAACTAGATAAAAAGGCCTAATAGAGGCTAATTAACTTTTTTTTAAGGAAGTTAACTAAAGAATAATATAATTATAATACTTATAACGCAGAATTATTAGTAATTATAGAGAGTTGCAAGTATTAGCGCTATTACCTTAAAGCCTTCCCCTTTAATCTTTTAATAGATTATAATAACCTTTGTTAGTTTATAGAGATAAAAACATTAAATAGCTGTTAGGTGCGCTCTTACTTAAAGCTAATAAAGTATAACTTTGTAATTGCTTACTAGCCTAGATTAACAAATCCTGCTAATAGACCCTTAAGAAGGCTAGATTACATAGCTAAGAAGCAAGCTCTATTAAATAAACATAATAAGGCTTTTATTAGCCCTATGTAGGACCTCCTAAATAGAATAAAGCGTACTAAGGCTCTGTTAGTGTTAGTAGTTATAACGCGTGCTAAAAGAATACAGGTTAAGTATAATAAGGCTGCATAAACTAACTCTAAGCTTACTAAGATCCCTACTAACTAGAGTAAGGACCTAGAATATATAGTAGAGGATAAAAAGGATTTAGATGCGACTTCTAATAAGTTAGGGGATAAGGATAGCTAGGATAAGCTAATTAGTCCTATCTAAGGCTAATTAGGGATAGTAGTCCTAAATACTCTAGAAGAACGCTTAAACGCAATTAGATAAGCGTATAATAACCCTATATTAGGTTACTTTAGAGTAAAGCGCACACTAGAGAAGGTTATACGCAAGTTCTAGTAGAAAAATATAAGGAAGGACGTAGAGGACTATTACTATAACTATATGCATTATACTAGGGTAAAAGCTCTAAAACACTAACCTTATAGACTTCTATAACTAATTAAACCTCCTACAGGCCTATAGCAGGACGTTACTATAGATTTTATTATAAAATTGCCTCTAAGCAAGTACTTAGGGTAAGTTTATAATTTAATACTAGTAGTAGTAGATAAGTTAACTAAGATAGCCTACTATATCCTAGCAAGATCTAATTAGGATGCCTAGGACCTAGTATAAGTCTAGATTAGGGATATTATTAGACTTTATAGGGTCCTATAGCAGGTTATCTTAGATAGAGGCCCTATAATAAATTTAAAATTCTAAGATACTTTTAATTACTACTTAAATAGGAGGCGAGTTTTAACTTCTGCTTTTTACCCTTAGACAGATAGGCAGACAGAAAGACAAAATTAAACCCTAGAGTAGTATCTCTAGTGTTTTTACTATCTAGAATAGGATAATTAGGCTATGTAGTTACTAATTACAGAATTTGCGTATAATAATAGCATACACGTAGTAATAGGGGTGTTACTATTTAAAGCATACTATAAAGCAGACCTAAGGGGTCTAAATTAGCCTAGAATAGCCCTAGGTAACAGGGAATTACCCTTAGGGCTTAGGACTGCTGCTTATATGCTTATAATCTAGTCTAAGTGCAGAAGGAAGATCTTAGTAAGTAATGCCTATTAAAAGGTATATTAAGATAAGAAACGCATACACCTTAATTTAAAGATTAGAGATTAAGTAATAATATCTAATTACTATATAAGGTTATTAAGACTAAAGAAGAAGCTAGATTAGAAATTTGTTAGACCTAGGACTGTAAAGGCTAAAATTAGCCTAACAGCATATAAAGTAGATATCCTAGGGGTTAAAAGTGTTTATTTAGTCTTCTATGTGTTATTATTAGAACTATATATACTACGTAGCTTACTGCTATACCTAGAGGAACTAGTTATAGATACCTTAAGGGAATGTAGAGATAATGTGTATAAAGTAGAGAAGATCCTCTAAAGGAGGCAGAATAGTATAAGAGTGTAGGAATATCTAATTAAGTAGCGTAGCTATACCCCTAAAGAGAACTCTTAGGAGCTAAGGCTAAATATTAGCAAAAATGCACTTAGAAAGTTCTAGAAAGACTACTAAATCTAGTAAAAACAGATAAATAAGGTAACTAAATCTAGTTAAACCTAAGCAAAGAAGTAAGGGCAAGGATAACCTTTAAAAGGAGGGGGATAGGTTATATGTGTAAACACAGGCGTTTTCTTCCTTATTAAGACATCTACTAACCCTCTACACCTAGTTATAGGAGGATGCAGGTCTTACCTCTTATAGAGAAGGGAGGATATAGTAGGTAAGGTAAAGAAGAGATAAAGAAAGGAGAGAAGAGCCTTATAAGATCTAGAAGGGTAGAAATATACTTAGCTTAACATAAAATCTCTAAACAAACCTTTAATTATCTCTAACTAGGCTAAATTAGGCTAAAATAGCCTAGAATAGCAAAGAAGCTTAAAGATAATAACATACCTCTACTAATTTCTCCTGTAAGCAGGTTTATAGTATTTAATAGTACTATTTAAGCAAACTAGAAGGGTTATAGAAATACTTAAATATACTTAAAAAGTTAGACTTAGAGATATTTTAAGATATTCTAATATATAATTACCTAGTTACTTTTTTAAGATAGATAATTCTAAGTATAATATTAAGGATATCTACATAGATATATTAAGATTTTATAAAGGACGCAAAATAGGCTAAAATAGCTTAAAATAGCGCAAAATATTATAATATTACTTAGAAAAGGCAACTTTAGATTAGTTTAGCGTCCTAAGGACAAAATAGGTATTATTAAGTACTATTAGACCTTCTAGGTTATCTAAAACTGTCCTCTAGCCTAGAATAAGCTATAAGGGCTTAAAGCTAGCTAAAGGAAGCTAATTAAGGCTATTTAAAGCAAGAAACTACTAAAACTACCTAGAGAAACTGTAACTAACCCCTAAGGGGACAAGTCTAGCTAGGGAACCCCTACCTATAGCAGGTACCGCAATAAGGAGCTAAGGGAGCCTGCTTCTAGATACTATTAGCAGGAGTAGTAGCTCTACGCTTGTAGGGGGACTATACATGCTAATTAGTACTATTTTGTGTTAAAATATATTAGGAGAACTTACCTTAGGTAAGGCAGCAGAAAGCTAGTTAATTATGTCCTAATCTTTATTAATTATAGCCTCCTTAAGACGAGCCTTACGCTAAGCGCCTACCTTAGTCCTATTACAGACACTAGCAGGTACTCTAGAGGACTCTAGCTAATTATAGCTAGTATAGTAATAGCCTAGGTAACTAGCAAGCCTACGCTCCCTAAAGAAGTTAGTATAAGCTAAAAGGTGTTAGAAGGTGTTATTTAGGGTAGTTTCTTACTTAATAAGCTACTTATAGAGCAGCTTGGCTTCCTTAACTATGCCCTTACGCAGACCCTCCTTCTCTTCCTTAGTAGTAGTATAGTATACCTTATAGACGCAGGAGAAGGCTAGGTAGTACTTATGCAGGGTTTTAGAGAGCTATTTAAGTTAATATTAGTTAATATATACTAATATATATTAGAAAAGGCTACTTATAGTAATATATTATTAGCTAACGCTAATGCAGTACTTATAGCAGTTATATTAGATATTATCTATAGAGGTGTACTAGTAAATAAGCAAATAGTTATAGGTAAACTAGTATTAGTATTCTTTATCTAGATCTTCCTTAGCAATGTAGTTTAAGCACCTAGTATAGATAAACTCTGCAAGGGGGGCCTCCTTACACGCAGTAAGGCAACGCTAAGGCATAGGAACATGCTTTAGAGGCATATTAACAAAGTTATATTAATCTAGCCTAAATTAGCATAATTTAGCTATTTCTAGCACAAAATAACTTATATTAAGGAAAAGTAGAAGAAGTTAAGTTAAAGTTAGAGTAAAGTTAGAAGTAAGGCTTAAGTTAACTAAGACATAGTTAGTTACTGCTAAAATAGGCTATTTTAGGTTAGGGAGATACTTATAATATCTTTTAAATAAATATTGCTAAGGATTTATAAAAGGTGTTAACTTACTAAAAGTAGTAGTAGTAGTATTTAAGGCTAGGGGAATAGAAGGAAGGAAGGATATATTATAATATATCCTCCCTCTACTAGCTTCTAAGCTAGTCCTTAAAGATTTAAGATCCTACTAATAAGGTTTTTTATTACTTAGGTAACAAGGTAAATTGCAACCTCTCTTACCTTTACTTTTACTTTCTCTTACCTTAATAAAGCTTTATACTAAATATTACTACATAATGCAGAAGGGGAAAGAATAGGCTAATTTAGCGTATATTAGTATAAATTAGAATACCTTATCTCTCTTAGGATAATAGAGTCTAAGAGGGGGATAATATAAGGCTCTAGGGGATAGAAGGACCTAGGGTTAGTGTTAGTAGATTACGTAGGCTAAGAGTTACGTAGAATTAGGTATATATTCCTAAATTAGTGTAAGCTAGGCTTACTAGCGATTTGTCTTATCTATGTTAGACTAGTTCTAACTATCTATCCCGTAATACTATCTCTTCTATCTCTATTACCTAATTATTAACTACTTGCCTAAGTAACACCCTTACATAGGATTAGGAGTTAGTATACTATCTAGGTTTATCTAACGTTAACGCGCTGTAGGGCCTAGCTAAGGTCTCTAAGTCCTAACTTCTGCATGCAATTATAAGGAACTATACTAAGATAATATTAGACTATAATCTAGTAAATAGAAATTAGCCTAATTAGGATTGCGTAGGGTATAAGAGGAGTAACTAAGGGTATAAGAGGAGTAACTAAGGGTATAAGAACTAGTAGAACTACGCCTATAACTAGCGTAAGAGTTAAATTCTTCTCTACCTATACTATTAACGTCCTTAAAAAAGGTCTAATAAGGCTGTTTATCTCTATAACTAAAGTACTAATAATACTCCTTAGCTATTATTATATTATACTGTGTTATACCTAGTACGTAATAGTAATAAACGTTACCTGCTAGAATGTATAGTTAATTAGTTAATTAGGGTATATTACATTTATTGCAGATAAACATTAATACACGTAGTATAATTAGAGAAGGAGTCCTTAACTAAAACTAATTAGTTACTACTAAATTACTATAACTACGCCTGCAGTTTAATAGTATTACGTAAGGTACAGGTAGGCCTGCATCTAGATTAGCTCCTTTATTAATATTCTATAGAGTAATAACTTAGAGTAATAAGGAGCTTAGGGGTAAGAGATTAAAAGGAATACTTAATAAGCTTAATAATAGAAACTATAAGAAGTATAATAGTAATAGCGTAGGTAGAACTTTAACACCCTTACGCCTTAATAGCTAGTTTTTGCGTTAGACGTTAAGTATCTTCTTTTGCCCTACTACTTATTTAGGTATATTACTGCTATAGAGGCCTTATAGAGTAAATAGAATATCCCTACGCTATATAGATCTAGTACGTCCTATAAAACTAAGGGTTAGTTAGGTAAAGCTAGGAAGTCTAGTAATAGTAGGAGCATGTTATAGATTTAGTATAGATAAAGCAGGTTATAATCTATAGCTAATACTAGGATTAAGGCTAGACTTTACCTATAGATTTAACGTAGCTGCTATAGTTATAGGAGCTGCTATAGTTATAGGAGCTATTTACTATAAAAAAGATAGAAGGAGCCTCTAAAGACCTTAATTTCTTAATAAAGTTAGAGTCTGTAGAGATAGAGACGCTAGGAGTTATTTAGAGGTAGAAGAGCTAATTAAAGGTGTTGCGGTAGGTTTGTGTTTCTATAAGAAAAGAGTTAGTAGTAAAATAATATTACCTACTAGTAGGGCTCCTCTAGAGGCTTTAGTTTACTAGGTAGTATCCTGTAGAGCTTACATAGTATAACCTAAGGCTAATATTCTAGCAGTTTACGTATATTTTTATCTACTTTCTATTCTTAAACTTATTAGTTATAGGATTAAGCGTGTTATTATAGCTAACTAATTAATAGGTTAGCAGTAGAGCATAAGTATTATAAGAATATCCTTGCTAGAGATAGTTAAGGCGTTAGTTACTTATTATTATAAATACGTTTACGTAAGGATATAGTAAAGGAGTAAAAGGCGTATATATATAAGTAATAATAGGCGTATTTGTTATAGGCTGACTTAAAATGCGAACTGTAATAAGTGCTGATAAAAGTATTATATTCCTTATAGGTCTATCTAGGTGCCTATAGAGATTTATGTATGTGCTTACTTATACATGTAGTTAGTCTATAGTGTAACTGCAGTGTAAGTAAGCCGTAAGGCCTTAGTCTCCTCTATAGTCTTATAATTATCCTGTAACTAAACTATAACTAAGGCTAGGCAAAGCCCAGCCTATTATATACCCTCTACCTTACCTAAAATTTTTATGTGCGTATAATGTGTGCTAAGCTTACTATACGCATATACTATAGTAGCTGTACGCGTACGTTATAGCTGTTATATGTGCACAGAGTAGGGTAATTACGGCTCTGCTAAGCAAGCCACCCCTTCCTACACTGTATAAACCCTAGGTCCTTGCATAAATCCTTCCCTAAATAAACTACTCCCTACCTGCTCCTACTACTACTACCCCTATTAACTGTTCCAGACCCTTTACGCCCCCCTCTATAATAACTTCTCTTAACAGATTAACCTCTGTTACCGCCGCTAGCAGCCCCCCCCCTCCTCCTAATAATAATCCCTAGAACGTGCCTTTAGGCTATAATATTAACGTAAGTAATGCCCTAATATTATATTACAGTTGTAATATAGATGCTAACTTATATATTTTAGTAAACCCCCTACTGCTGCTATATTAGCTAGTATAAAGTTATTAGTAATTCTAAAGATTCTAATAAAGAGACTAATAAGCACCTAGTGCGCATATGCTGTAAGTGTATTTTAAAGATAACAAAGTTTAGTTTTATAAGCTGTATACCTAGTCCTAGGCTTAGCTGCAACTCCTACTACACTAGGCGCAAGCCCTATGCCTATAATAATAAGCACTTAGCTACCTACCCTAACGCGCGTAAGGCGCTTAAGAAGTTTAAGAAGTACTATAATAAGAGCTACGTAGATAGTAATAGCTATATTACTATTACAGGGACGTATAGCAAAGTTAAGGGGAAGGGCAAGACGTTAGGTACCTATTATAAGTTTAAGCCTAAGTTCTATCGCCTGCGCTGTGCCTTTAACAACCTAATAGAGGCGGCTAACTGTAACGCTGTCCCTAGGGTTACCTTCTAAACTTTAACTAAGCGCGCCTAGGCTAACTACAGGGAGGGTAGAAGCCCTCCTTATAGTAATAGTTAGGCGCTTGCCTTTATACCTTAGACCCTAACTTGTAGGCGTAATAGGGGCGTCTAGGCCTAGATAAACTAGCTAGCTACTAGCACTGTAATAGCCTTCTAGATGCTTGCTAAGCGCTTTAACTATATAGAGCGGACCTAGTCTAATAGGTTTGCTCTATTAGCTGTAAGTTCCTTTTCCTCTTCTCTTAAGCCTTACTAACTTCTTACAGTAAGCTCTCTAGGGTTAAAGTAACTGCTAATATATTAAGTTAGGACGCTGTTATAATTAGACTTACTTGCGCTTGTAAGACTGTTGCAGAGGTTATGCTCCTATAAATTATTAACTCTTCTAGGAGCCTAACAACCCTAGATATAGGCGTTCCTGTTCTCCCTATAATTCTAATAATAAGTCGCCTCCTTACTATAAGGAAGGTAGCTCTTATTAGGATTAAGACCTATACTTACTCTTTAGGCTAGCACTTTAGTATTATAATGTAGCTCCTAGCCTCTTACGTTATCTTCTTTAGGCTGGCACTTTAGTATTGCGATGTAGCTCCTAGCCTTTTACGTTGTCTTCTTTAGGCTGGCACTTTAGTATTGCGGTGCAGCTCCTAGCTATAGCGTCTGTTTTTCTAGGCTAACACTTTAGTATTATAATAAGGGTCCTAGCCCTTTATTTTATAGGTAGATACCTAGGGCTGCGTCCCTATTACAGCTTAGCCGTTAATTTCTTTCCTTTCTACTTCTTATCCTTCTCTTATTAAAAGGTGTCGTATTCTTATCTCTTTTCTTAAAAATAGCCTATGCCTCTATGTCCTAAAAGTTCTCTAATAGCTCCTATATTAGGTTGTCCTAACCCTCCTATTTTACTAGTAGCTGCTTCTTTCCTTAGCCTCTTGCGTTCTTTATCTAAAGTATCTTCTCTACTTTATACTCGCTAAGGTTAGGGTCTAAATTCTCTAGCACCTACTCTAGGCCTAGTTAGGAGTCTAAGAGTAATTAACTTAGGAGTAGATTATTTACTAACTGCTTAACTAAATCTACATGTACGGTCTTATGTAGGTTCCCTAGGAGGTCTAGAGTTACTATTAATAGAGTTAGGACAGCTGTTACTATATACTTCCTTTAGATCTAGTTAAGCTTCTTACTAGGGCAATTTGTTTTTACATTTTGCATTAAAAACTACACTACATCCCTAACCTAGAAGCGTTTAGCTAGCCTATAAGTCTAGTTTACTATTTCTTATTAGCGCTACTAAGTAAATATAATTACTGCCTAGGCTAGTTCTATGCTAGTCTTAAGGTGTTCTAGGAATTATACTGCACCTCCCTTTAACGTAGCTAAGTCTACCTCTAGGATTACTACCTTCTGCAGCAAATCTAGATTATATCCGTTAAGGAGCAGGTTTAGGCTTACCCCTATTACTGTTAAATCTTAATTATTTAATGCTAACTACGTCGCAGGTAAGCACTATAGCTAGTCTATCTGCTTAAAGTTTACTATTAGTTATAGGACCGCCTGCACCTCCTAATTTATCCTTTCTATCCTGCTATCCGTCTAGGGATAATACGCCGTTAATAAGAGCTAGTTAATGCCTACTAGATTATACAACGTAGTCTAGAACTTCCCTAACTAGTCTAAGCCCTAATCTATAATAATAGATATTAGGAATCCCTAGAAGCGCTACTATATATCCTAGAAGACCTTAGCTATATGCTTAGCAGCTATTATTATTAGCGCTTTAAGTTAGATATATTTTAACAGTCTATCTGTTATTACTAGCATGTAACGCAGGGAGGTCTTATCCTAGGCTAGGAGTTCTGTTATAAAGTCTATAGATATCTGCAACTAGTACCTTACTGTAATTAGCATTAGCTATAGGAGACCCTACTTAGAATAATAACTTACGCGCGTCCTAACGCAGTTGCAGTTTTAGATAAAACGCGCTACGTCCTAGGATATTCTATCCTAGTAATAGTCCTGCTATAATATTATAAACGTTGCGTTCTTCCCTAGGTATCCTACTAGGCCTAACTTATGCGCTCTCTATATTACTGTTATAGTTAGTAGCTCCTAGGATAGCAGCTATATTACTCTACGCTATAATAGTATACTATGCGCACTAATTATGTAATCTATAATCTAAAGTTACGTATTAGCCTTAGCTAGGAAACGCCTGTTACCTCTTTATACTACAGTAAGCCTTGCGCTATAACTTAAGTCCTCTGTTATAGCTGCATCCTAGAGTCCTTATATATAGGGGTTTATAAAAATACAGTCCCCTAGTAGTAACTCTGTAACCTCTAACGTCCTAGCACTATCTATAGCCGTAATAGTAACTAGAGTTATAACGCGTGTCTTAAGGGCCTGTTCTAGAGACTTATCTTATTCCCTACAACTTAGGGTATTAGGATAAGCTAATAACTTTCCTAGACGGAATTTTAGCTTAAAACTAAATGCTAACAACGTTTTAGCCTAGCGTGTCTGGCGTTTGCTTAAGATACGCAGCCTAGTAAAGTACTCTAAGTTCTTATAGTCTGTTAGCACAGTAAATAGTTTTTCTACACTCCTTAACTCTATCTTCTACGCCTTAAGGTATTAAACTACTGCTAACAGCTCCTTATTATGTATCGTGTAGTTCTTTTCTGCTAGCGTTAAGGCCGCTAAGTAGTATGCTATTAGATAGAGAATGCCGTCTATCTCCTGTAACAGGCACCCTCCTAAAGCTACCCCTAAGCAGTCCGTCTCTATAAGCGTCCTTTAAGCTAGGTCCTATTATGCTAGGATTAGCCTTATTATAAAAGCGTTCTTTAATACCTAAAAGGCTAAGTATTCCTTAGGTCTCTAACTAAACAGGACGTCTTTACTAGTAAGTTAGTTTAGTAGCGCAGCTATATTAGAGAAACTAGGGATAAAGTTATAGTAGAAGTTAGCAAACCCTAGGAAACTGCGTACCCCTTAAACTAACGTTAGTAGCTCCTAATCTCTTACTACGCGGAGCTTTTCTAGGTCTAGGCAAATAGCTTTCCCCGCCTATATAACGTACCCTAGGTATTTCACCTCCTTTATAGCAAACTTACACTTTTCTAGGTTAAGGTTTAGCTTAGCTTCTCTTAAAAGCTCTAGCACCTACTAGACCTTTGCTATGTAATCTTCTTAGGTTCTAGTTAAGTATATTAATACGTTATCTAGGTATGCTATCGCCTACGCCCTAAGTATCTCTTTTAACGCGCTATTAATATATTGCTAGAACGTTAAAGGCGCACTAGTAAGGCTAAACAGGCAGACTAACTACTTATATAATCTAAATTAAGTCTAGAATGCTATTAAATATTTATCCCCTATTACTATGCAAAGCTTATAGAAGGCAGCCCTTACGTCTACCTTTAAGAACTAAGTAGCCCTAGATAGTATGCGTAGTGTCTCCTTAATAAGAGGGAGGGAGTATCTATCTAGGTCTATAACCTTGTTTAACTCCCTATAGTTAACGCAGAGGCGCTACCCCCTAGATGCCTTTTTAATTAGCAGCACAGGCGCCCTAGCTAAGGACAAACTTACCTAAATCTAGCCCTTATCTAGTAGCTCTGTTAATTGCTTCTAAAGTTCTAGTAGCTAATCTTGCAACATAGGGTATAATAGTCCCTAAGGCAGTTCTAGTATATAACTATCCTTATCCTTCTTTAGTTACACATAGTAATCTATACGCCCTTAGTGCAGGGGCAGGCCTGCGGCTTTATTCTTATTAAACAGGTCTGCGAAGTCTTATAATTCTAGTAGCAGTATACGCGTGTCTGCCTCTTAATAAGTCCCCCCTAAGCCCTAAGACGCCTATAAGATGTTTATTACTAGCGTTAGTTCTTATACTATAGTAGGGAAAATTGTTCCCCCTGTCCCTCCCTCTCTTTTCTCCTGCTCTAATATTTCCTCTACTTCTATAGCTTAAATTACGCCTATATCTAAGACGTCCTTCTATTATTAGACCTCCTTTATAATTATATTACCTGCCCTGCAAATAGTTAATTTACCCTAAGCTACGTCTAATACGACCCCTTCTCTTTGCATCTAAGGTTTCCCTAGGATAACGCTATAGGTAAGCCCTAGCACTATATATACTACTATACGCGTAGCCTACCTATTAATATTGCAGTTAATAGCTACTAACCTTATAATCTAAGTATTACCTAGGGAGTCTGCTGCCTGCCGCAGTGTGCGCGGAGGAATATTAACAAAAAATAACCCTAATTACTCTGCAACCTCTTTATTTATTGTACTAAAATACTAGCACCCTAAGTTAACTAACGCCTTAACGTGCTCTAAGTTATTTATAAATAAGGGAATAAGGAATAGTAGTTTATCTATTTACTAGCTAATCTCTTTTACGCTACTTGTTTAGACCTCGCATTATAGCTAACCCCCTATTACTATGCTTCCTTCTTGCCTCTAGTCGTAACTTTAACTAGGGGTATCTAGTTTCTCTAATCCTCCTGCAAAGGTTCTATATTAGCTAACCTAATTATAATAGTCTCCTTATAAACTACGTTTATATAATCCCGCGCGTAGTGTCCCTCCTATCTATAACAGAGGCATACGCCTGCTGCTTATTATTATTAGTATACTACTAGTAGGATCTAATTTAACTTATTAGGTCTCTTTTAAGACGTAGAAGTACCTGCTGCGCCTATAATAGTTATCTATACGTCCCTATTACAGTCGCGCTTTAGGCCTAGTATCTAAGGCTAGGGGTAGTGCGTCCTATTTTATTATTCTATTACATTTATCTCTAGGTCTACTAATATAGAATAATATACGTATACTGCGGCCTTATAGTCTGTACGTATAACTCCCTAATACATGCCTACCTTATAAAGCTTCTTATTTAACGCGCGCTAAAGCTTACCTAGCTTCTGCTCTAGGTCCTACTCTAGGCTACTGCTTTGTGCTAAGAGTTGCTTAAACTAGACAAAGAAGGCTGCAAATGCCTCCTTCTTTCCTTATTATAACACTTTAAGCTTAGCTTAGGCTTACTCCCTACTATAGTTATTACTGTAGCAGAAGGCTAAGTAGTCTAGGAAAGCTATTAGATCCTACTAGCTATCCCTTCCTCTATTCTTAAAGTATGTCGCTACCTCTAACTATACGTTTGCGGCTAGGTTTGTCTATACTAGCAGGAACTTAGCCTAGTCGTCCCTAATGTACTTACCGTCTAGCTAAAGCTTAACCTAAATAGTAGTCTGCTAAGCCTTATAATATAATTTATTGCTGCTAAATAGGGGGCTTAATACTATAGGTTTCTGCTTAGTGTATCTTTATACTACGTTATGTTAGGCTCCTTATAATATAAGTATCTAAGTTAAGGGGTAACCCTGCTAGGTACTTATTAGGTTTAGCTCTAGATCCTATTATTAGGAGGGATTCCCTTGCTAGGAGCTTAATAGTGTTGCTTAATTCTCTACTAAAATTGCTACCTTGCGTGTAAGGTCCTTGTTCTAGAAACGTAGTATTTAAAACATTCCTATAAGTTCCGTAATAGATAGATCCTCCCCTAAGTCCCCTTATAGGGGGCTGTTAATATTCTAATCTATGTTAGGGGCTGTCTCTTCTTAGTTTTAGATTATCTGTTAGGTTAGAAGAAGGAATATAAATATTATAGGCTAACTTAAAATATAAACTATAATAAGTGCTAATAAAAGTATTATATTCCTTATAGGTCTATCTAGGTGCCTGCAGAGATTTATGTATGTGCTTGCTTATACATGTAGTTAGTCTGTAGTGTAACCGCAGTATAAGCAAGCTGCAAGGCCTTAGTCTCCTCTATAGTCCTGTAATTATCCCGTGACTAAACTATAACTAAGGCTAGGCGAAGCCCAGCCTATTACAGTATTTATTATTTTTAGAAGGAGCTTAATATTAGCATAAATATTAGGTTTTCCTAATATTACGTTACCTGCCTTTTAAATAACTAATTATAGAGCCTGCATTACTTGCTAGCGTTATTTTTATTAACTAATTAGCTTGTGTGCTTTCTTAAGTTTTGAACGCCTGAACAATTGTAAATTGCTTGCTTCGCAAGCAATAAAAGAAAACTAGCTCTTGCTTACTAGGATTTCACCAACCATTAGTAATTTAAAGCACGCTTCTGCCTGAGCCATACCCAAATGGGGTTAGCGCTTCGCGTCTCCCTGTCGTCTCGACATGCCACACTTCCTATCCCTCAACCCACAAACAACAGAAACACATTGATAACGCCTAGGCAGCATGTTGTTGCCTCTGTAGTCCTCAATCTTATATCATCTCCGATAGATATAAATATTGCGCATATACCGCGACTGGCTTCATGACAACTATCAGTCTCAGACTTCGGAGCTTATTGTAATACTCATCGGGAATCAGCTATTATATCATAATTTCACAATCTCGCCGTAACTCATGGCACCTACTTCAGCCCTTCCCGCAATGAAGTATCCCGGACTTGGCCTCCCCTTGCGCCATCTTGATCAAGATGAATATGGCTTCTATCCAATTGGAGCCCACGGGAGTTGCCGAGGCTCAAAATCTGATATCCTGCCTGTTCGCGAGCTCGCTATGATGAACATCATGGATCGTTTATCCGACAAAGAGGACTGGCAGAAGAAAGTATTCGATGAGGTCATTGTGTCCAAGTGGCGAGAGGAAGCCCTCGCAATTCCGGACGATGTGTTCTGGGAGCAAGCTTTCCAAGAGAAGGCACAATACTTTTCCGAGAGTGGAAACGTCGAGATGCGGGATGATTCTAGTCTTGACAACATCACGGCTCTGGAAGAAATCATGACTGAAGATACATTCGACTGCGTAAGTCAGATACCACATGTGCACCCAAACGCGTAGTTTAGTCTAATCTGAATCCGAAAGTGCATTGAAGAGCTTCAGAGCAAGGCCAAATACTACGAGACGACGGGAATCATCCCCACTCTGGATGCCTGCGCAGCTGTGGTCAAATCGGACAGACTTGTATGTCCGGAATTGCACGAGTCGCTGCGACTTGCTTTCGTTAAGCTACAAGCAGATCATGCAGCATCTCCCGATTGGCACCCCAACTCAGGCAACATGGTTCAAGATCTGGTCCACCCATCAATGTATCCTCTTGTCTACGATCGCAGCAGGGTTCTCCAGGAAGAGCTCGTCGGGATCAGTGACGCGGTCGAGAAGTGGGCTGGGAAAGGAGACACCATTCAGAAGGAAAAGTCGACAGTTGACTCGAGAAATCACATCCTTTATGGCGTGGGTAGGGGCAATGTGCCGCCGGAATATTGGTCTGACACATATCAGTGGTTGCCGGCCAACGTCGCTTTGCACGGGGATGGTTCTGTCAACTTCACCAGCTACATCAACAATCTGCATCCTACCAAGTATCCTGACATCTATCGAACAATTGAGAAATTGATCGAGACTTCCATTCCTGCGTGGGAGCAGTGCCTGGCTCTTGCTGCGGGTTACAAGAAGATTGATGGACCTGGACGATGCGAGTCGAGATTTGTGCCACCAGATGAACAAGCCGAGTAAGTGATATCTCAAGTAATCCCGAGATTCTACGTGTTTGAAAACTAACGTTCTGATAGTGATGAAGTGTCTGACAATTGGGATCCCTCAGATCCACAAGAAGTGGCCGACGTTGAGGTCAAGTGGGATGAATTTCCTTATGCTGACTACGATCCCGAATACGACGACGAGACGGAATGCAAGTGGAAGCTGTTGCGTAAACCAATATTTCCGGAACCTTGTTTTTGGGACGTCGATTACACACCTAAACCAGAACAACGGCTAGCTAGGTTCCAAGCTTCCGGATTGCAAGTCATTGTCAAGATGGCGTCCATTGAGCTGACACCTGAGAAACCAGAGTTCCCAACAGGGGGTTGGCATGCAAGTTATCCTCACCCTTTGTGCTTTTGTAAAGTAACCACTGACATTTTTTCAAACAGATCGAGGGACAAATGAATGAGCATATTGCCGCCACGGCTCTCTACTACCTGGATAGCGAGAATGTCACTTCCAGCAATCTCTCATTCCGTATGCAGACGTCAGCCTACCTGGACGATGAAATTCGTGTAGGACAAGGAGCGTACACTTGGTTGGAGCAGGTCTACGGTACAGGGCTCAGCGGCCGGAAATCACCTTGTCTTCAAAACTATGGCAGCGTTGAAACGCCTCAAGGGAGACTATTGGCTTTCCCCAACGTCTTGTAAGTCCTGGCAGTACGTGCATCTTGCGTAAAAGTGCTAACGCCAGCAAAGCCAACATAGAGTGTCCTCTTTCAAACTCGTCGACCCCACCAAACCCGGCCACCGGCGCTTCGTCGCCCTATGGCTGGTCGATCCAACCAAACGCATCATCTCGACTGCCAACGTCCCACCCCAACAGCAAGACTGGTGGGTCGATTCTATTTTGGGCGTATCGCCCGAATCGCGAAATGCAGCTTTGTCCAAACTCCCAGCCGACCTAGTCTCTCTGTTGGAGGAAAAGGGGGCGCTTGCAGAAGGCTCCGGCGTAAGGGCAGGTACCTTGCCCGCGGAGCTGTTGGAAATGGTGCGGGAACACCTCAATGCCGATCCAACTGCGTTCCCGATGGGAGTAGATGAGGCGAGGGACCATAGGTCTAATCTTATGAAAGTTCGCGGCGCGTTTGTAAGAGTAGCGGAGAAAGGATGGCAGCAACACTCATATAGCTTCTGTGAGCATTAGTGGTAGGGGTTTAGACACTCTGTCGTTGTTAAACATATTCGTGTTGGGTTCCACAGGCGGCCGAGCACGATGAAGTTTGTGACGGCTCTTCCACGTAATAATTCCAAAATTCACCTTCTTAAATTGACCCTAGCTAGCTAGATGGATAACACGCTCGAGTACGTGGGCGAGGAAAGGTAGACCTGACCTAGTTCGTCTATCCATGATTCTACATCTCCCCAGGTAGGACCCGCCGGAGAGTAGTGATTCAATGCCATTATCTGCCTACCATATCTAGGTAGATGGTATAGGAACAGTCACGTGAAGCACCACTACGCGGTGACTCTCCCATCACCCACGTACTATGTATAGAAGCAATAATCCGAGTGTCATCTGCCCAAAAGCTCCGCCTGTGGCGCTTTTGTATCACCAATCGAGGCAAGAGAAGTCAATGCCACAGGCGGCAGCGCTATTTGTGAACCACAAGGAGGGGGCCGGTTCCCAAACCCTCATTTCCCTCCCGACGTGGGATAGCGAATACGAGTAGCTGAATCCCACATCTATGCCCCTCTTATCTTCAGTAGGCGACCTTTCATCGTTGTATCGTTCAAGTGCCTTTCAATCAATCTGGGAACCTTGGTTTCATAATTCTGCCTCGCCATAAACAACATGTCATTTTCAACTTTCCACAGCGCGTCATGGCACCTCTTTGTTTTCACCCTCGTGTGTGTCCTTCAAATCACAAATGCACAAATTGGTACCATGACCCAAGATCTCACCACTCTCGCCGCCTTCCCCCTTCAAAAAGCGTGCGCGCAAAGCTGTTTTGTTACGACCGGTTTCTGCCCAGAAGACATCCTTGGATCAAAGATAGGCTGTGCAGTACACACAGACTGCTTTGACAGTGGCTGGCAGGCCAAGAACGACTGTTACTGTCGGCAGGACTTACAAAATGATGCTCTGGGCTTTTTGTCCAGCTGCGTTTCCAAGGGTTGTAGACAAGGAGATGTCGCAATCGATGCGTCGACGGCAGGCAGTCTCTATGTGCAGTACTGCCGTCATAAAGGATACCCAGCACCAACGGAACCAGCGACGATAGCAGCTCAAACAACAGGCCCCCCCGGAGGAGCAACCAAGACCACTGGAGGTATTAGTTCTGGGCCGACCGACTCAACGACACAGACATCATCTTCAAAACCCAGCGCGCTTTCCATGCAGGCAATCATCGGGATAGCCGTGGGTGGTCTGGTTGGCCTGACACTTCTTGCCTCCGGACTCAATAGATTGAGGAAAAGGTCCCATCGTTCACATATGCAGCATCCCCAACAACCTCAAGTCAGCCAACAACCGGCCATGTACCCTCCGAACTACTACCACGAGCCATACTATCCACAACCGAGTGCAGCTTCAGAAGTCGGGCCAGATGATTCTGTCTCCATGGTGGGAGGGCCGGCAAGACCGGCACCCACTTTAGTGTCTCATGCGCCGATGAATAGACCCGGATGGTAGAGTGGGAGACATGACACCCTTCTATGTTTGATCGGTTATTCAATTAGAAGGTGGGATGATACATGTATACGGTTTGAACAGTCTTTATTTTCCATGTATTATATACCACGAACCAGATCATGTCGTTCCCATAGTGCACCAAGCTTTCAAGATCTGTCTGTGTGCATGACATGACTATCGCTCCCATTCCCGTACTCTAGACGAGTCGTTTACGTATCCTAGATACTTTTGAGCTTGTGCCTCATATGCCTCCATGTCGAGATTCCCAAATCTTGCTAGCACTTGCAACCGTTCAGTCATCTCAATCTCCACGTCTCCACGTCCAGGATGATCCCTTGGCTCCAGTCCACCGGTCCTCGCCTGCAGATACATCTGCCAGACACCTACGCACGTCAGAAGAAACTCGACCTGCGCAGCCATACACTGATCCTGAACACGTCGCACATTGTTCAACGCCGTCTCACCGTACTCGCGAGCCTGATTAGCATACACCTTTCGCTCTGTGCCGTCACGAGCTCGCATGGATAGACCGAGCGAAGTTTCCATTAATTTGTGACACAGGCGAGAGACTTGTTTGAGCGAGGATGAGGCATCGCCTTTCAGGTAGTGTAGCGCTTTCGTGAAGTAATGCCGTGCCTGTTTGAAATTGTCCACCGTGATACGGTCCGGTGGTACTTTGAGATGCGAGTTGCCCAGGGTGATGAGCTCTGCAATCTCGGATGTAGTCGCTCGGGATAACATCTGGGAAGGTCGCTGGCTCTCGTGTGTCTTTTCGTACTTCAACTTTTTGATGAATGCAGCGGTCGGCTCATCTGCACACCAAGTCAGAGAGAGAGAGAGAGAGAGAGAGAGAGAGAGAGTCATACACGTGAAATTGAAGACATGACCTCATACGAGATGCGCGCCTGACGTACACTCTTTCGTCCTCAGATTCTCCACACACGATCTCACTTTCCCCTTTGTCCCCCGTTCCTTTAGGTAAGTGGATGTCGCGGCTCGAATAAGGTCGTGCTGATCGAACTCGGCCAGCCCCACGTTCTCGAGTCCATGTTCGACGTTGAAACGGAAGCATCGATCATTTTCAACATGGTTCCGCCATCGCCCCAGGAACTGCTGGTTGGTGTTCTCCGTCTCGGTGGCCTCTTTCTGCAGTGTTTGAATCAGATTCTTCATCCCCTTGTCCGAAACACTTCGTATCCCTGCATGTCCAGTTCCAATCGAGATGAAGCATTTCACAAGAGGTTGAAGGTGGCCTGTATCCTCGCACCAGAGATCGGCCGCTTCTTCTTCAACCTCCGCGACGGGATTGTTGGCCCCAAGTGCGCCGTCGACAAACTTGCTGCCACCAATAGCCATATCAGAGAAGTAAGTAGGTGCGGCGGACGTGGCGAGGGCAGCTTCAAGAATGGTAGGATGGAAGTCCGAACCAGCTGGGAGCCGATAGCTGCGCAGGCGGGTTATAGTATTGGTCTTCTGAAACTTGGTACACACGAAGCTGGAGAATCAGTCGCTATGGGGGATAAATTGCACGGGCATTACAAACTCACACTCTGCATTGTGGTTTCGTTCCGTTCTCAAGCCTCTCGTCAAGAGGAATGCCGCATCCTTTGATCACCTGCGCAATAGCGTCTTCGAGTGCTTTGGAAGAGAACCTCGGTTTCACGCCACCCAAAACACCAATGAAGGATCTGTTGGCCTTCTTCTCGAAGACTTGCCGCATCATCTTGCTGTATGCTTCTATGCACTCGTCCACGGACATCTGAAGCCGGGCCAGCATGATGGCTATGAGTCTGTGACCGCAGTATCAGCATAGTTTACCCTTACAGCAAGCTGTCGTTCTTTTACCCTCCTGTACTCGTTCCCCCGATCAAGTCGAATATTTCACATGGCTTCTTCGCCTTCAGTCCTGCCTCTTCACGTTCATAATTCAGCCGGGACATGATGCTCTGAAGCATGTACAAGCTCGCGAGACCACGAACCCCGCCACCGTCCAAGGACAGCAGGCAATAGCCTGTATTGTCGAGTGTTTGTCCATCGATGGTAGTAGCTTGTGACATCGAAACCGTTGATGGCGGTGTGCTCTGCGCGTTGGCATCGTTCACTTCCATGTTGGCATCGCTTGAAGATGGAATTCAGGAAGCAATATCTAGGTAGGCAGGCTTGTCATACTCGGATTGCCTTGCACTCTGGGCAGTGCTCAGCTGCATGGGTTATCTGCAGCCACGTCACGTCTACCAGCGAATCATATCTTGGAGATGAACAGGGCGAAGCGGAGTGTGAGGGAGTCTTCGTAATATATAAATAGAACATACACTAACGATACGAAGGGAGGTAATGCATCCATGCTTCCCGAGCAAAGGGAAGAATGTCCAGATTCGTCGCTACCGGAAAAGGATCAGGTTCACATATCGATAAGACTCAACATTATGACCTTTTGCAGTTCGTCTCCGTCGGTGCCCGCATTCCTTCTTCTCGGCCCCATATAGCGGTCTCTTGCCTCTCGCTCACTTCTCTCGAGTGCCTGTGTCAAGGCAGCATCGTCTTCGTCTTCATCAATGTGCATATGCGTATGCGAACCCGGTCGGGAATGTTCCACGGGCGAACCATGAAGCTCGAAGAGAGTATCTTCGTGGAACGTTCTCCCCAAGCTCTGTACAGGCTTGGGAGGTGCGCGTCTGGCCTCGAAACGTCGGTTCACCCAATCGTTGACCTCGCTGGCGTTTTCAGGATATTCGATAGGGTCACTGCTGCTGCTACCATTGGTGCTAATATCGCTGATCGGTCGCACGTCGTTGTTCCCGGCCGGAAATCGCGGTCGTACGCTGCGTTTTCGGCGCAGTGTTTCCCGTTTCTGGGCCATAGACGAACGGTCTGTCTCGGATAGACTAGGGGATGATGCTGTTTAGAGAGTCTGAGTCAGAAGCCATCTCTTGTCCACATGTCGGAATAGATAGAGAACTTACGAGTCCGCTTCAGAGGCTCTTTATCAGCCAAACTTCGCGGAAACCCACTGATGGGGAAGCCATTGAGCGGATGGGGTTTCTGCTGTTCATTCGTCAGATGAAGGTCAATTGCTACGATGATGGCCTGCTGAGAAACGGATATGACGATGGATCCGACGTCGAAATAGCCGGTCTCGGTCATCATTCTAATGACCTCCCGTGTCAATGCAATGTCCTCAACCTCTTCACTCTGTCCCGATTCTTTGCACCCTGAAATGTGGCTGGAATGAGTGCAACTGATGTCTCTGCAAGTAGAGGCCCAGGTTTCGGGTGTTATCCGAGCCTTTTGCAAAACGACAGCGAATTGTGCCTGTGAAAACCCTTAGCACCCATTGATCTCCGAGTAATTACTCAATGCATCCTAGCTCTTGATTGAACGAGGGCATGGGCATGATCGGGAATTCCATTCGACTCACCTGAGATCTGGTAATGATCATCGACTTCTATCGACGGTCCGAATTTCTCGAAATAGAAGCAGCTCGCTACCAGTCGATGCGCTCGCTATGCGGACCACTTTATCGTGCATATATGGAATCTGCATGCGTGAGCTGAAGTCGTCGTAGAGCTTATCAATCTGACTCTTGTCGTCCATCTTCGGCGTTCGAAATCTGACCTGGGGGTTAATCCGGATGTATCGGTGTGCTTGGAGGTACGAAGAAGTTCCAACCACGTCGCTACGGAAGCTCCTCCAGATGGCTTCAGAGTCGAGCAGATTGTCAACGCGTTTAAAGAGCACGTTGATCCATGAGTTAAGTTCTGGGAAAGCCCACAAGGCAGGGTAGCTACGCTGAGGTTGCTGTACTTCAGGCCGTACCTTGTTCAGAATAGTTCTAGTGTGATAACGTCTTCGGTCTAATCCAGACGTATCTACAAAACCTTCTGTATCGGCTCCGTTATGGCCAGTGCCGATCGATAGGAGGATGTCGGGATGAGATTCCTCAACATCCGGCCATATAAGCTTGCTCTCATAGTTCGCTATCCGGACAGGATTGTTGTGGAATACGGCGCCGTCAATGAACCCTTGCTTCGTTCGAGAATTTACAAAAGGCCTGAAGAAGGTTGGTGCTGCAGATGTTGCTCTAGCTCTGTTTTACAATCAGTCCATGACTGCTCTAACGTTTGAGCTCACTTACGCTTCCCAGAGTCTCAACTCGTTGGCAGGATCATCGGGCCGCTCAAGACGGTAGCTCACTTGATCTGTTAGTAAGAACCGCACATGTTGGGGTCATAGCTACCTTGGTCATCATCTGCTCTGTTATAGTTTGTGAAAATTACTGCTTGCTCTCCAGTCTCACAAGAAGCCGTGACAGCGACCTTACGGGCGTAGCTGGCCGACATCTCATGTACCCCGCCAAATATAGACTCATCTTTGAAGTTTTCCTTCAAGATGTCTTCGAGTGGGCGTGTCCGATACTTCCTCTTGCCGATTTTCAGGCCACCATAGAATTTGGGTGTGAAGGCCCTATCAATGAGCTTTCTGAAAAGAGCCATACAGTTCTTCACGGACAAGTTCTTGACTCCTAGGGCTAGTGCGAGGATCCCTCCTGTGCTGTTTGTGAGAGTGAGCGTCAGCGAAAACCCATCCAACGAGTAGAGCAATTTATGTCAGCCTGGGCCAGGGATAGATGAGTGGTAGCACTAACCTGGTGCCGACCACCAAGTCAAAGAAGTCTTGGACGGGGATTCGGGGTATCGACTTCGTGAAGCGGGCATGTAGCGATTGTATACGTTTCTGCAGCACCTTCTTGAAGTTTGCCGTAGCCCTTCACACACGGCATACATAACACATGTCCACAAGGAAGCGGATGCTCGGCCATTTCTCGCAAGCAACAAAAGCAGGCGGAGTGACTGACGAACATCTGTGCACCGCCTAGTCTTTGGTAGAAGGAGTTCAAGTTGATGTGGTGGAGAGTCGTCGTTGCGGACAGTTCACTGCTTGCTGGGTTGAGGGCAATCCGTTGTTGAACGCTGTTTTGGAAGTCGGACAGGTATTCCTGTAGCAGCCGCCCCCAATCATCCGCGAACGTCTCCCAGGTGAAATCCGACACATACTCACCCGAGCCTATGATCTTTCCCCTTTCATTTTGGTGGCCTTTTTTGTGACGATCTTGTACATTGACGCAACGACCAAGCTTGTTTGCGAAGGTGCAAGGCCAGAATATGGCGCAAAAGTCCTCGAGAGCGGAGTCGCAGTAGTCTATATATGCCTTCTCCAGTATCTGTTCAGCAGGTCCTAGTCATCTATCGTTAGCATCATCGCCTGTAGTACAAGTGCGTCTATAAGTGATATTGCGCAACGTACCTTTCAGGCTCTGGCGAACACAGTCGAGCAGAATGCACGAAGCAACCATGAAACTCAGTTCGCGAAACACCTTGCGCGGGTCTGACATGCGGTGGCTGTTCTTAATCGCCACTGCCAACTTCAAGATATTTCCCCCGAAACCAGCTGGAATAGGACTGATACGAAACGCGACGTCCATGAAGTTGAAAGGAGTGTCCAGATCCTGGGAGAAATGATCGAAGGCGCACTGGAGGTAAACGTTGAGCTCTTCTGAGTTTGAAAGCATCCGTGATCTACGTTTCGCTCTGACAGACTCGGAGCATCTTTCCCATAGAACCTTGTGCAGTCTCTTGATTTGCTCATCTATTTTCATGTAGCGCCCTTTGATAGGAACGCGCACGACGGTGACGGAAGAACAGTAACATTCAAGAAGATCGGTCATGGACTGAATGCGTTTACCGCGTCCGATCCAATAGTCGGCCAACTCACGGTATTTGGGGTCTCTGTTGATGGCGCCAGAGACACTTGACATCAACACGCTCGTAGCATATTCGGGGTCCCACTCTTGTTGATCGACCTCCATATCCGTCGCGTTGAGTGCGATTACAGCGTGGGGGAGCGTAGGCTGGTTAAGTGACTTTTCCATTGACGCGGAAGCCCATTCGATGAGCTTTGACAGCACTGACGATTCGAAACCCCTATGCGGGGTCAATGTCTGGTCATTCAAAATGGGAACTGGTAGAGTTACTTGGGGTTTCGAAGCACAAAGACAACAACGTCGGAGAAGGTATAGAGCAACCGTGGGTATAGCTCAGTCACAGCGTATTGCCGTTTTGACGTTTCCGGGGTGATAGCCCACTTGATGTTCCGAGGTTTTCCTCGAGCCACTCTGCCAATCCTATAACGCTTTCGACTGTCATTATAGGGCTGTCGTTTTTCTTTCTTCTCATCCTTGGGTGTGAGTGCAGAATTGGTGTATTGCGCGCTCATGGGCATGTTCTCGCCTCCCTCGAGGTCCTCGCAGTCGGCGTACAACAACGGATATTCGCCAATATATGTTTGAGGATCGCCATAGAGGTGTACATCTCCTGACGTTGGTACATTTTCTGTGCGCACAGAACCGACAACAGGTGAAGCAAACTGGCCAGTTTGATAAGGTCTGTTTCGCCGCTCTTGCTGGTCGATCAGCATTTTCACTAAAGTGCTCTTGCCTGCGCCCGTCTGACCAATAAATGAGACCAATTGTGGATAACGCATTTTGTGAGCACCTGTGGTGCTGTCCGCCATGATGTTCGCATACCGTCCATAATCCTGAAAAATTGACTGGTTCGCCTCGTTCTTTGCTATGCCAAACCATGTTGTATCCTCATCCTCTACATGGAGTTGTTGTTGTTCCCCGGAATCCGTTGGCGGTGTTAGAATGCTCTTCAATCGCTTGACAATGGACGGGTCCCCTTTCTCGTGGGGGAGGCCATCTGAGCCGGTGCGGCCTGGCTTGTGTGGTCCTTGTTTTCCCCAGCAATCGTCGCAAAAGTTCATGTCGCAATATGAACAATTCCATATTCGCTTCTTCGTTGCTTCACTGCACTCGCAGATCTTCAACAAAATCTCTGGCGGAGTTGGTAGGTCGGGTTGTGCAGCGAGAGTGCTCGACTTGTGCGGAGAAGAGGCGACATCCTTGGATGGCTGAGAAAAAGACGCCCGATCCAGAGGCCATGTAGTTATGCCTGCTGAAGTTGCTCGGGTCACGGGAATTCCAGATGCGTTCGGATTGACACTTGATGAAAGAGATGATGTAGTCCTCTCAGGGGGTTTCCAGTGCGCTGCTGGACTCGACATATCTGCGATTAAACTTGAGACTGTAGGTGGGAAAAAAAGAGTGAAAAAAGCGGAACAATTGCCACCCAAAGAACCAGGTCAGCTGTCATATAAATTCTGACCACTAGGGCTGAGGTTCATCCTGGCCCATAGGAGTTACTGGCAGAACTGGTTGGGGCAGAACGCACGATCATGTCGACACAACGTAAGGTCGTGATCGTTTCATTGGTGGCACATATGCAGTGCCTAAAAGCAATTCAAAGCACCAAGCTGCATACCTGGTCCGGAAGATAACCAAGATGGTTACTAGATGGATTTTGATATGGGTGGACGTAGTAGGAAGAGGAGGCGAATAGGCGCCTTTTATCGAAGTAAGCGTACGCAGATGGTTATACTGGAACTGTTCAATAATCGGTACAATGAATTGCGAAGCTCGTGTGACAATGTGGGATGAGAAAGGTCACACAAGTGCGCTCGAGGATCATTGTGCTAGTCCATTTATCGACTGGGGGCTACCCTCCTATCCATTATCGACAGTGTTCGTTGCTTCAGCCTTGTATGTCTTCAAGACCGAGTTCGCATCTGCAATGTTCTGAGAAACTTGTCACTTTATCCTGAATGTGTTTCATTTGACGAATCTCACCTTTGTCCGGGTTTTGGTCCACAGTGGGAATTTTAGACATTCTTTACAGACAGCTCCTCATTCTCAACCCACAGTGAGCTACATTGAGTCGTCAATGGATTTAGGGGCAGGAAATTGAGCAGAAAGAGTTTTTTCTTGCATGCTGATTCTGCGTGGCCGGTCATCAGAGTAGTCCCGCCTCCATCCGGACTTCTTTGCTATCGTGAGCATCCAAGGCGTATCAATCTGTAGAAAATCCGCGATCGACGATCCTAGAGAAATGTGCCTGGTTTCCGATACAACCCAAGCAAACGACAAGGTAGTCGTCATCATAGGCCTCCCGCTGCCATTGGTCGCGCGCTAGAGAGAAGATGGAATGTTTGAAGTTGTTAGGGGATTGCATAGTTATCAAATAAACCCTCCAAACAATCACAATCTCAACATCTGTCTCTCCAACTACTGTGACCGAAGAAGCGTTCGTAATTGCTGTCATGAAGACGAATACCATAAGCGTGGTGCAGACTGCGTATCTAAAGGGAAGAAAAACTTCAAAGTGTGGTGGGGAATAGACGCTCTGGCCTGACCATGTTCCACGATTGGGTGGTAAGCAATACGTGAAACTGTCGGATGGAAAATAGCACCCACGTTAGGAACGGTGAGATATCTTGCTTGACTACTATTAAAGTCGCACTATTTTCTTACCCTCTTCTGGAGAATCTTCTCCGACTACCACCTCACCCTCTCATTGGTCAGTTGTCTAGTGCAGCAATGATAGAGATGTTACATTCTTGGGGCCGCCTAGTATATCTACATATTTTGTCGCACCAGAATTCACCAGCGAGCGGGTTAAATTCGGACAGACCAATGCCTAGTACGTGAGGTGATTACACACGAAGATCCTCAAAATCACCCTCGCACATCCTTGCCACTGAGGCGTCGAGTTATTTGCTCCGATACCGCCTTGGGCCAAATTTTTCTCAGCGATACTAGAAGAAGTTCAGCAAATCTGACTATGGTCCACTCGAAATAGAAAAGTTACCTTGTGAAAGCCAATGTCCGCAGCATGCTCTCGAAACGCCTGGCGACTCATGTTGAGACCGTATTTGCGGATTAGTCCGGACCTCTTCTTCTCCCCGTTGACGATGCTGAACTATTAGCATTGGTACATGGTAGTCATGGTAATAAATAATGCCTGGACGATTGCTTACCAGTGGCGAGAGCCCTTTCCGTATGTACGAGGACGAGAATACCAAACTGTGTCGTGGGACATGTTGATGTTTACCCCTAGGTAGGTGGAAATCGAGGGACTGAGATTGATGCAGCTTAAACAGTAGAACGTAAGAGAGGTACAGTGAGATGGGAGTGTAAGGGAGGCTTGGGGAAGTTGGACTTTTGAGATGATGATGGCGGAGTACCATGATGGGTTCAACATCCTGCTAGTGGCAAATCACAGCATCTTCGCGTGCAGCCCTCAACCAAATTTCAAAGATAAATTGGCATCTCAACCAGGGTTTAGAGGGTAGAGACACGTATGTATGCAATGCTAGCACACTTGAAATTGGTTTCTGTGTTATTAATTATTACCTAGATCCTGGTATTCAGTTTCATCCTCATTTCCAGAGAAGGTGGTCTACTTCGTACATCTTGTTTTTGGATATGTCTAGGCTTCTGTCCCCTTGATTTTATGCCAATATAGAAAATACGCGGTAGTCGACGCAGAGTTGATGAGATGGAATGACTATACCACGTGATCAAGCATGTGACCCAATGTTTTGCTTCGACCAATCCATGGACTACGGTGAGTCCTAACACCAAGTGTTCTAATAAATCAGCCTTAATCTAGTTTGCTTGTGAAGCAACTTAGAAGCTAGAAGCTTCAATATTGACTTGGTGCTATTGGACTTATGAGCGGAGCGAGGAACGGACGAGCAATCTACATTCAACTCAGGGGGTGCTTTATTATTAGAAGACGCCGGCTAGTCGCCCAACGGGGGCCAAGGTGTTCCCAATCAAGATTATTTGTTTTGGACGCCCGGAGTTTAAGCAAAACTTGATACCTATTCAACCTGTGCGTTGTAATCCGGGATCCCCAAGCGGTCGCTATTGCACGTCGCTTACAATATCTATTGTATTAATTAACCTTGATTACTTGTTCTTCGCTTCGCATTCTGAATTCACTTATAACTATTTGTTGTATGTTAAGCTTACCTGTATTGGGCCTGTAGGTAATCTGTAACAGTCCAGTGGGCTGGTCATTTCACTATCGGAACTTGCTAAACAAACGACTACTATCGTATCCTAGACCCTCTGCAGGGGGATTGTCTCTTGCCCTTAGATAATCAGCGTCTAATTAGTCTGTCTGGCCTTGGAGTATAATTAATATGCGAGTAACTTCTGCTATCTGCAGAGTGGCTGATTAATAAGATAACATTGCGGCGTCTCTCACTGCCTGGCAAGCTATTAGCGCCGACACCAGCCCCCTTCTGGTTAGCTTCATCAGAAGCACCCCACAAATACGCCGTACACAGTACAACTTCACTCTCCCCAAAGAACCTTCGTGCCTGGTCGACAAATCTTCTAGACCACCATCATCGAAACCGTACTAGATGATAACTGGGTCATTTCGTCACCATGGACATCTTCGTCCGCGGAATTTCCGCGTATAGCCTCGAGAAGGAGCTTAACTCGTGTATCAAGCCTCATTTGTATCAACTGGACATTTACAACTACTACTTCCAGAAGATCAAGGTGAGGGCACCACACGTCTCTTCGAAGAAGGTAGGCTGACAGGCAGTAGGGCAAGCCATGCGCCATCTTAACAATTGCCGACATTGGCAAGGCCACAAACTTCCTTCGACGCCATGGCTTCCTCCTCGACCCTCTCCCGGGACAGAAGCCAGCCTTGCCGATATTCTGCCGTCGCAAGATGCTCATATTTGCGCCGAGCAAGAACGCTCCCAAAGATGTGGATATCCGCTCCTTGATCTTGGATGAAAAAGTTCGGTTGGAGCGCTTACAGCACGCTCAGCCTGATGGCCATCAACGTACACAGCGCATCTTCACAACTCTAGAGGCCCATTGCGGTTATTGGAGTAACAGTGGATCGCAGTTGATCTTCTCATCACAGTATGTGGATGAGCGAAACGGTCAACTACTCTTCGGCGAAAATTCGATTGTGTTGCTCCTCAAACCTTCAAGTACCGAAAACTGTGAACACAGAATCGACATTGCATACCACACGATAGAGAGTGTAGTGCTCGGGCATCAGTCAGATCTCAGCGTAACATTCGCGATGCAATACCCTCCGAAGTTTTTCGAATTGCCAGACTTGTCCGATCAGCTGGCATTTATGGGGTTAGGCGGCACACCGCAACGCCAACCTCCGAAGACACGATTCGAGGCATTAGCGCTTGAGCATTCTCGAGTTGGGGGAAGCTGTTTTGTCTATCGTGTCAAACTGCATCCTTCTGAAAACATGAGCGTTGTGTCGAATCTGCTGAAGGCACACCGGAAGATGCCTCCACACGTCTCCATGATGACACCGATCGACATGCCGACTTCAACCTACAAGACGCAACTCGATCGCCTCGCCCTTGCATTTCGGGACCAATCCATACCTTTTGGAGTGAAATTTCAGATTCATCGGCTAGCCACCAACGCCTACCTTCCGCCTTGGCTCGCCACTCAACTCCTTGGTCCTGCTGGAGACCTTTGTCGGACGTACGGTCCTGCCGTTGTATCGGAGGGCATTCGTCGATTCGCCAATTCGCTAGACTACGCAGGTCCTGGTGTCGATGGGAGATCGTTTCAACTGAAGCAGCTGCTAGCGAATTTGAAGGAGAAGGTAGAGACCTTCAAGGTCGAGTATTCGCTTCTAGATATTCAGAGCAAACACAAGCATCTTGTCCTAGTCCATCATGTAACAATTACACCAGCTGGGATCTATCTTGGGGGACCAAATCTAGAAGTAAGCATAGGCTAATTGTATCCCGGTATCGCACTGACAAAGTACAGGTATCGAACCGCGTCATTCGACAATATGAGGCCAACTCAGATCACTTCATCAGGGTCACTTTCGCCGATGAGGACGGTGCAAATCTACATTACGACTGGAAGACCTCCAACGAACGAATATACAGCACCAGATATCAAAAGGCTCTTCGCGAAACCATTGAGATTGCTGGCAGGTCTTATAGATTCCTGGGGTTCTCACATAGGTAAGTAGACTCGGTAGTAGACTTCTTATTGGGCACTCTAACGATGACTCGCTCGTCTCTAGTTCGTTGAGATCCCAGACCTGCTGGTTCTGTGCGCCTTTCGTACAAGATAAAACAATTATCTTGGCCCCCGTTATCATCGCTCGGCTCGGAAACTTCTCAGCAATTCGATCCCCAGCCAAATGCGCCGCTAGGATTGGTCAAGCCTTCTCTGATACTAGTGGTTTTGTCAAAGTCACGGCAGGAAACAAGAGCTTTATGCCTGACGTGGAGCGCAATGGTCGCGTCTTCAGTGATGGGTGCGGTACGATCTCGCTAGAGCTACTGAAAAAGGTTTGGATGAACTGGGCGGCCTCACGCAATTTTCACCCCACCGTGCTCCAGATTCGCTTCCAAGGTAGGTGATTCGATGGTGAATCATACAAGATGGCAAGCTGAACATCGTTTAGGTGTGAAAGGTCTTGTTTCACTCGATACTCGATTACAAGGCGAGCAGCTCCGTATTCGCAACTCCATGCAGAAGTTTGAGGGATCCCCAAGCTGGGACATGGAGATGTGTGGTGCGAACTTTAAGCGACTAGATTGCTACCTTAATCGCCAATACATCAAGATCCTAGAAGACCTCGGCGTTCCCATAGGTGTCTTCTTGAATCTGCAGAGGGAGCGAGTTAAGGAGTTGAAAATGATGACCAACTCATCAATCAACGCCTCACACCTTCTGGAGTCTAATCGAGTCGGAACCTCAGCTCATTTGCCAACGCTAATCAGCATCTTGGGCTATATTGGAGTCGAGTTCCAGGATGACGTGTTTCTGTGGGGCGTTGTTCAAGTCACGATGTTGTCTTTACTCCGCCAGATCAAGTATAGATCCCGTATCTTGCTTGACAACGGGGTCACTCTTCATGGCATTATGGACGAGACAGGGTACCTCAAGGAGGGGCAGATTTACTGTGTCTTCGAACAAAGGTCTGGCAAAGGCAGGAGGTCTTCACTCAAAGGAAAGCGAGTCGTGATCACGAGAGCTCCGGCCCTTCACCCTGGCGATATCCAAATTGTTGAGGCCGTTGATGTTCCAAAGGATTCACCTCTCAATGATCTGAACAACTGCGTCGTTTTCTCTCAACACGGCTCACGCGACCTTCCCAGTTGCCTTTCAGGTGGCGATCTGGATGGTGATCTCTATAACGTAATTTGGGATAAGAATTTAATTCCGAATATGACCTACGAGCCCGCAGATTATCCGCGCCTTGCACCTCTGGACATTGGGCGGGCAGTAACCGTAGAGGACATGAGCGACTTTTTGCTCACATTCATGAAGACAGACCGTTTGGGGCAAATATCGAACATGCATCTCCAATTCGCCGACCGATACGACGAAGGTGTACTACATCCAACTTGTGTAAAATTGGCTCAGTTGGCCTCAACGGCCGTAGATTACTCGAAGACAGGAATTGCTGTGGACATCACGCAGATCCCCAGGTACGACCACACTAAGCCCGATTTCATGGCTCCTGGGCCGCGCGTGTTCATCGAGGACAACAAAGCTGTAGTTGCGGAAAGAGTCTACGAAAATGACGAGGAAGACGTAGTGTCTGCCCTTGACGAAGAGACTAGGAAGCCTCGTTACTATGAGAGCCACAAGACCCTCGGTGTTCTATTCCGAGACATCGATGAACGTCAATTTCTAGATGATGCCGAAAGGCATGGCCGTCAACGCTCTAGTGCACCCAAGGCTGACAGTATGATGCGGAGGGTACTCGCATACGTCAAGAAAGAAGCTATCCTGGTCCAGTGGACCAACTACGTGCCTCTTGCTAGAGAGCTTCGGGAGACGTAAGTCACTGCTTCCACGTTCCCCAATCCCACACAAACTAATGTATCCTAGCTATGAGTTCAACATGGCCGATAGCATGTCCAACGCCTCGCCCAATCTATCCCAGCCTGTCAGTGAGGTCGAAGTCTTCAGCGGTCAAATTGTGGGCTCAAATGGCTTTCAGAGCAAGCGTAGCCGCGAATACATGATGGCCATGAGAGACGACTTCGATCGCCATGTTACGCACACTGTCGAGAGCATCAGGACGGATGATAACGGAAACACGGATGAAGCCTTGGCGAGAGCTATAGCTTGCTTGTCTGTCGGCGTTGAGGAGGAGGGTCTTCACGTGCGGAAAGTCGGGTATCTGAAGAGTTGGAAATACATCGCTGCCGCAGTATGCTTGGAGGAGCTGGAGAGGGAGAGCGTGTATGGGGTGCTCAGGAAGATAGTTTAAGCGAGAACTTTCCTTTGATGGACCATTTGCTTCAGAGTTGGCACAGGGATATAGCCCGTGCTTAATCTTATGATACCACGACTAGCTTATGAATAATTTCCGGATGATTCCGAGAATGTGTCAATTTACGATTGGGGTTCTCCTAATATAATTCTTCGTTCAAGTCACGGCTCAAAGGTTGAACGTGAAAAGACCGACGGGTCGAACTACACTGGGCTAAGAAAAGTTAGTGTTTGTCATGTAATCTCCTTCCCCAAAACTGACATCACCTTTGCACTAAATTACTCCGGGGCTGAGCTTCACGCTTGCCGAGACCCGGTCACCCTGGATTACATCGTCGTTTAGTTTTGGGGGTCGGAATCTATCAAACCCCCTACAAAATCTTCACCTCGAAACACTAAAAGTGCCATATGGAAATTCAAGGCCAAGATTGAACCCACAAACGCCCAAATCCATGCCAAAATGCGCTTCTTTGATGCAAATCGGCCTCCGCATCACCTTCTTCTCCCCATTGAGGATCTCACCCAGGGTTGTTTCAGCAATAAAGACATATATGTTGCGATTTGCCGTCTCCTCTGGGTGGGTCAAGATGGCAGCGACAATGAAAGAGAGAGACTAGAGGTGGAGAATTTCGTAGTTCCGGGGCCGAGAAATACGGGCGGTCTTTGTTTCGACAATCGATGCCCAAGAGGTCGACGTGGAAGCAACTGTAGAAGATTCGACGTCGTTGGTAAACTATTCCTCCCGTTGCGTAAGACTGAGCTCAGCAGCTACGGGATGGTGAAGCGACGGGAAGCGACCTCAGATATCTATACGCGGGCGAGGTGATGAGAAGGATATCAAAACGAGCGTCGTGCGTGGAAAAAGAATGATCCTCTTCTATGATGCGACTTCTTTGTGTGGCATTGTTTATATCTCACTATATGGTCCTCCACTATCCCAGAGAAAGAACGGTCTATAAATCGTGGTTTAATATTCTTCATCTGCAAGCAATGCGGTAGAGACCGGGTGTGAAAGAAGTAAGATCACGTGCGCTCATAAGCTCAAGCATGCATCAATATCCGTAACGCACGATGTAAACCGCGAACACAGCAATAGAAAGCTTCATCAATCTAGTACAATGAAATAAAGGACTGCTTAGTCAAACGCACACCGTCTGGCAGTCAATCGGCCTAGTCCAGTCTTGCCCACCTGCCACTGCATCTTTGTACACGTGAAAAGATAATAGATTTCCCCTTATCAGCAGTCCTATTTCGGGCCAAACCATGGCCTAATGTATAGATTGGTTTGTGATAATGGACTTGTCGTCTTCCTGAGGGGTCCGGAAAACATGGCGCTATCTACTGAAAAGCTACTCACACAATGACTTGAGCAAATGGACAAATCTCGGCCAATTCCTGCTTCTGGGAACACTCCATGACCGTGCTTGACCCCCAGATGATCATCTATATTGACACATCCCCTGAACCCGGTGTTAATAAAAGCCCTACGTTCCTCTTTTTCCATGCCCAAGGGATTGCTTCAGAATGTGGGTTGACCAAAGCTGATTAAAATTTCCACTGTAGAGTGACTCTCCCAACAAAACTAAGACGGCCACGAGAACGTGACTGGGATCTGTGACTACAGTAACAGAGTATATATGTAGTTGATTCCTTGTATATGATGGACATGAGGATATTCGCGGCGTGCTGACAATTTAACAACAGTCTCGGTTATACTCTTACTTTTCGCCGCCGTCCACAAAGATCAATATAACTGCCCCCCTGACATAATTCCCAGACTTTGTACTTGTCGGCAACGATGACTTCTCATCTACATATCCCCCTCATTGATGCTGACCCAACAAGTCTCAGTGCTGTAGCTTCTATTGTACGATAGCATCACACCGTCCTTCTCGTCGTCGATTCTGGGAAGTAACACAGCAACAATGGCCCTCACATGCATGCAGTGCCGGGTCTCGGGAATGTGGGTGCTTTGAGCTTCAAAGACATCCTCTCTATTGCCGAAGCTCTACAGTTTCCATTGTCTGTAGTGCCACCACGGTCGGAAAGAGGAGGGTCTCTTCTTACACCTGACATGCTCACCGAAAGAGCTACAGGTGCTATCATCCCCTAGCTCTCCATTGTACCTGGTAAGCCCTGCGCATCTCCAAACGAGTCACACCACACACCAATGGTACCGAGGAGCTTGCCTAGGGAATAAAAGACCGTCGTGGGAAGTCTCCCCAGCACCTATATCTGGTTATTCTCCATCTTTTCTCCACTTCAACGTCGTCGTTGTTGTTCTCGTTCTTTCTTTCTGCTTTGGTATCACTGGATGGTCTTACGAAATCTGTTGTTGATTGAGCGCTGAGACAAATGTATATATATATATATCATGGGTCTGATTAGAAACGTAGGCGCGAATGGGACTCACATCTATTGTTCTGTTCTTATGCAGATCCTCCCAGCTCTGTGAGTCGAGTTCCGTCACTGCTGTTGGATTTGTGGTTCTCGACGGAGTCATGGGTGACTCACCACGTCAGGCCAATCATGTGCAGGCAATATCGTCAGCAGCATCCATTCCTGGACGTGATGGCTATTGTTATCCCAATTCCAAGTTCAATGGTGAGTCACCTTGACCGGAGCAGCGCACGAAGCGTGTGGGAATTGTGGAAATGTGTGTGGTGTGGCTTAGGATGCTGCACACAGAGCTCGATGATCCATCTATAGATGCCTATAAACTCCCCTAACATTTCAACTCTTTTTTGTTTCTGGCTGCACTGCATTTTCATTCCGCACATCCGCACCCTCTCTCTCTCTCTCTCTCTTCTTCATGTAGATTTAGGATCTGATCAGGACAGCCTTTTCTTTTTATATATCGAGCAAAGGATCGTCGAGTGTTGCCTACGACGACCGCGTCGCTACCCATTTCATCTCTTCTCTTCTCTTCCCTTCCCTTGCACAACTCCTGCCCCAATTAAATCAACCAACCCCCAACTACAATGTCCGATCGGGCTGAGAAGGCCTGCTCCTACGCCGCCCTCATCCTCGCAGACGACTCCGTCGAAATCACCCCCGACAGATTGCTCGCACTGCTCCAAGCCGCCGGCATCGACGACATGGAACCCATCTGGACCACCCTCTTCGCCAAAGCCCTCGAGGGCCGGGACGTCGAGCAGATTCTCACAGAAATTCCAGAGACCACCGACCCGAGTCTAGGTCGTCGTCAAGTCACCACGCACCCAGACAGCAAGGACGACGACGACAAGGAGTCCTCGGACGGTGGTGGTGGCGGCAACAGCATCGAGGACGGCGAAGATGATTCGGATGGGGAAGAAGGCTTTGTAACCCTATTCGACTGAATTTTTCTTTCTTTTCTTTTTGACATGCTATGGTTTGAAATGCTATGGTTTGAAATGGAATGGAATGGAATGGGAAAGAGGTCTCCGAGAAGACGAGAAGAAGAGGGACGACGCAACGGATTAATAAATTGCGTTTGGGAGGGTTTGAGCTGTTGGTATCGTCCTTTTATATATATCAAACCTGTCGCTATTGCTTGCCGTTTAAGACAGTTATGTATATATATATAAAGTGAGACAATATATAGCTGATTCCATTCAGTGCGATAATCATATATTCTATCTTTAGGAGATTTCTACAAGTTTGTCAATAATTAATGAAGCACATCAGGGGGGGGGGGGGGGGGGTTCTTTTGGCCCCCGGCCATCCGGGATTATCAGTTGTGTTTTTTCTTAGTGGTGGTGGTGGTGGTGGTGGTGGAGCACGCACGCACGTGCGGTGAATGTTTGTCCTTCCTTGTTCGTCATGTGACTATACGGTATATGTACATAAGTCTATATATAGTATATAGGTCGGTCTAACTATGTAACTAGGTACAGTACATAGATAGATAAAAATTGCTCATGTGTATGTATGTACAGTACATGATTAATTAATTCCTTAATAATCCATTAATGCAATTGCCGTGAAAATGAGCCATTAATTTGCCGTAAAACATGGTAATTACATACAGTACTACTGTACTACTGTACTAACATAACATACTTTGTACATATGTACAGTATATACATACTCCCCCCACTACAATTATGCCTACTGATATAAACTTTTTACTTATACATACATACGTCGTACAGTACCTGTCCTGCCTTTTTTTGTTTTTCACACACACACACACACACACACATACATACACACATACTCCGTACACTCTTCCCCCCCCCCCCCCGCTAAACTTTATCTATGCTCGATTTGACTCGCGTTAATTACGTATGTACAGTACATACATACTCTGTACACAGTTACATACATACTTTGTATACTTTGTATACTTTGTATACTTTGTATACTTTGTACAGCCAGTAAGCAACCGACGCGTGAATCGCCACTCGGGCTCCGTCGCAATTTACCTACATCTATCTATACTCGTGAAAACGCCTGGTCCTGGAATCTCACACCCATGAGCCAACTAATTAGCTGCTGGTTCTATGTACAGTACATGTACATGTACATTGTACATACAATAATAACCCCGAGTCAGAGTTTGAAGTATGTACATATGTACAGTACAGTACAGTATGTATGTATTCTAATTAATTAATTAATTAATTACCTTTTGTAATAGTGATGAAATCTTCCAGTTCGGGTTTTGGCTTTGGGTTTGCCACGCACGCACGTGACTGACTCCTGGACTAGGTAGCCGGGGGGGGCGCTTAATAAGTAATTATTATACAGAAATACGACGTACATACGTCGTATACTTTTGTAGTAATAGCATAAAACATGTAACCCCTTTTTTCTTTTCACCCCCCCCCCCTCTTTCCTTGCGGAAACCGAATTTAGGCCCGGGGGGGGCCCCATGTCTATGTAAGGAACAACACGTCCATGGGAACTATGCATGTAATACGATGGCCCAATGGAACCTACTCTGTATGATGAAACGCCCAACAGCGTTAGTTGGTTAATAGGGTGTATGTAGGGGTGCAAGGGTCAGAAGCCTAATTACATATGGGACGGACCAACCTACCAACCTACCAACCTATCAACCAATCAGACCGGGACGGTCTTGGAACCGATTTATTGATTGATTGATTGATTGATTGAAGCCCGACGAGGACGACGACGATGAGGACGACGACGACGACGACGGAG
>MU005775.1:1271104-1290127 GCA_010093715.1 Pleomassaria siparia CBS 279.74 | reverse complement strand
GGGAAATTTTCGGGCTTGAAAGAGGACGAGGCGGAGTGTGTGAGGTGATGAATGGGTGAGATGATGACTGAGTGCGCGCGTGCATGATGTGGACGGACGAGAGGAGTGGAGAGGAGTGGAGTGTAGTGTAGGTGTAGTGTAGTGTATTAGTGGGTGGTGGGCATGAAAGCGTTGAGTTGCTGAGTCGCGCGCCACACCAGTGTGCCACAACTGTGGCCGTGCTCCATTTCGTGCCTTTTTGTACCCACATTAATTTCGGCACATGGGAGTCAGATCCGACAATCATATCCATGCATGTCATCTTCATCTTCATGTATGTACTTCGTACATACATATACAGTATTAATCAAAGTGACCCATTCAACCCATTTCAATTACAGTAAACACACCGTTATAAGGATAGTGGGTCAGCGCTGATATTTGATCCTTGTAACGGTAATATCCTTATATTGGGTGAATTACTAAGCGAATTTTGACTCGTTCCCAAAAAGCTCTAAAACACCATAGAAAAGCCTTGATCGTAGGGAATTACATGAAATATCGATAGATTACATGAAGTATCGGTGAATTGATGCCTGTTTCTTCTTGAGCATGGCGTCGGCAAGCACCTGCTGCTCAATCTTCTTGTTTATCCGTACAATTTGGGTGGCAAACGTAGAGTCAAAGGCGCCTGCGTATATACTCAGCCTCTCAGCCATCTCCATTGCTTCTTTGTGTGTGGGAAGGGGTTGATTATCGGGCTCATCAATATCCTCCTCCTCAGGGGAGTACATCTCAATGAGGTGATCCATGAGGTCCTCAGGCCTGCCGTCAATTATCTCCTCATCCTGTGGATCAACGAAGTTGTGTATATCCATCCTACGCCTGATAACCTGAAGCTCCTCAAGTTGATCAACAAGCTCCACGAGGTTATTATAGTTATCATCATCTCGGCAAGGCTGTGGGCCAAAGTAGTCGCCGAGGACTGTACTAATCTTCCAACAGTTGCGTATAGTGGCAGGGAGGACCTCAGCCCAGGCTTGGCATGCCCATCGTACGGCGTAGAGGAGGGTGACTGATTTAAGAGGATTTTGATCGTTGATTGTTTTGTGTACGAGAAATCGGAGCCAAGATTCGCGATATTTTTGCTTCCAGTTCTTAATAATGCCCTGATCGCAAGGTTGCCAGTGGGCAGTCGTATTGGGAGGGAGAAATCGTACACTATACAGTCATAAATTAGCCAAATTATCGTATAGTGGAGGAGGATAGGTGGTGTTGGTGTTGGTGTTGAGGATATCTTTGTTCGAGGAACAGAAGTTGCCCCGCGTCGGCTAATCCTCGGCCGCACGCTAATTGGCTGAAATCGGCCACCGAGGATTAGCCGGCGGGGCAGATTTCTGATCCTCGAACAAAGATATCCTCTACTCAACACCAAAACCACCAAATCTCACCACTTACGTCGTCCACTTCAAGGGCTCATCCTTATCCTCCTCCAGGGCCTTTGCGGCCGACTCGTGAGCCGAAAACCCGTCCAAAATTAACAGAGATGGCCTCCTCATTCGACTGTCAAACCACCTCAAATACTCCTTCATAATCTGGCCCGTCATCCACGACTTTATATTGCTCCTGTACTTCATATCTAAGGCCTCAATAAGAACGTTTCCCCTACTCTTATTGCCACTAAAACAACGAGGATTTTCTGATTTGCTAATCACCTACAAGGGAAGCTTCTTGCCACTGGCACTACAGGTAATTGCAACGGATATCCTCTCCTTATCCTTCTTCTTGCCTATCTGTGGGCATGTAGCTAAGGTGACGTCAGGTACTGACTTCCAGAATAGGCCTGTTTCATCCATATTATACACGTCCTCCACCGTATACGTATCTACTTCCCTACGGAGCTCCTCCATCTCATCCTCGCCTCCTGCAGTATCAGCCGACGCAGCCTCCCCATGCTGCTTATATTTCCGGATCCGGTGGCGTTTTTTGAAGGCATCAAGAAACCAATGGCAGAACCTTGGCAGAGGCTTCTCGGAGTACTGTGGAAGACGCCCCCAAAGCTCCCTGGCAGCCTCTCGAATCATCTCTCCATTAATGGGCACCCGTAGGCTTTGTAGCCTTTGATGCCATTCAAATAGAGCTTCATCAAGAACTGGCCACTCAGGCCGTTTGGCGCGTTCATACAATCGATCCCTCCGAGAGAAGTGGTGGTTATCGAGATATAGATATTTATCTGCAAGGCAAACAGATATTTGGCCCTGGGTAATCCTCCTCCGGAGTTGATCAGATGCCTAATGGGCAACTTCCCTTTGTGTTGATAGAGGGTTACTTTTCGAGTATCGTCGTATTGATTGCCGCTCTTTCTCGTTGATACCATGGCGTCGTTGCCGATTTGGATCACGATTGCGAGCCATATTGTATATAAAAACAAGAGATCAGGAGGCACAAACAATCGCCTATACACGGAGGCAGGGCAACGATCAATCAATGGATATTTATCTACAAACCTACGCGCAATTGTACGCAATTACACGCGAAATCAACACCAAAAAACACGACTTTTTCACCCCCAACCACCTCCGAAAACGCCGCCGAGGCCCCTGTAATCGACCCACCTATTACACCGTTATAACGATATTGGCTGACG
This sequence comes from Pleomassaria siparia CBS 279.74, assembly GCA_010093715.1. NCBI lineage: Eukaryota > Fungi > Ascomycota > Dothideomycetes > Pleosporales > Pleomassariaceae > Pleomassaria > Pleomassaria siparia. The sequence goes on along the minus strand of MU005775.1, from coordinate 1,287,501 downwards.
CACCCTAGGGATGTATCCTAGGCGCCCAAATATCCGAATACCATACAAAAATCGCGGGTGCGCGGAGATTTGATCGCTATAACGGTATTATCACTATGCCGGGGGTATTCTTATAACGGTGTGTTTACTGTACAACCATTTCAGCTTATCCGTAATTATATCTTCAATCGCTTAATTAATTAACATTATTTCTACAAAGGTACTATTTGGAATTCAACAAGAAAGTGACATCACCCAATCCTCCTGGCATTTCTCAATCACTGAACCCCTCAAACTCGTTCTCCGCCGCCTTCGCCTCATCAATCTTGACCTTCTTCCGAACCTCCTCAATCATAGCCTTCAATTTCTCCTCCTCTTTTCTCTCCTCAGGCGTCAACTTGGAAACCCGCTCAGCCTCCCTCTTTGTCGTCTTCTTATCCCTTCTCAAATCCTTCGCTCTATGATTCTCCTTCTTCTGACTCCATGCCATCTCGCCGGCCTCCTTGCTCTTCTTGTGATACACGGGCTTCTTCTCCCTCTTGATTTCCCCCGTCAATTCGGCTAGTCGTTGAGTCTCTCGGACCTTGTCCTTGTACGCGTATGTATCCAAGTCGAAGGCGAGCCCGAGACTACGATCACCCTCCCATTTCTTGATCTCGGGCATGCTGGGTAGGCGGAGGAGGCCCCATGCGGAGCCTAGGTCGGTCCAGTCGAGATCGGCAACGCGGAAGATGGACGAAGCGGTGTGCTTGCTATATGCGCGCAGCCAAGAGACGAACCCGCGCTGGGCTTTGTCGTAGATTGCTCGGTCAGTCTTCACGACTTTACGAATTTCTTCCGTGACAAGGGCAGCTTCCTCGTCAGATACTGTCTTCTCATCGTGTGTGAATGGCGTGATTGGTGTTTGGCGAACTCGCAAGAAGTCGATATAGTCTTCTTCGCGGCCGGGAGTGAGGAATGTGATAGCGAGACCTCTACGACCAGCTCGCCCAGCTCGCCCACAGCGGTGGATGAACGTCTTGGGGTCACTCGGGGGGTCAATCTGAAGCACGAGATCCACTGATGGGATGTCGAGACCGCGGGCGGCAACATCGGTGGTCAGGAGAATAGATGGCATGATACTGTCCACGAACTTGGCAAAGTTCCGTTTTCGTACTTTGTCCGGGTGCTTTCCGTGCAGCGGGATTATGACATGGCCCGTGAAGATTGCCGGAAGGACGTGCTGGAAATAGTCGACAGAGAAACATGTTGCCAGATACAATATGGTCTTCTGTGGCTGCGGCTGTAGAGTCTGAAGTAGCTTTTGGATGGCGGGTATTTTGTGTGAAGGGGGCGTTATCATATAAGTCATCTGCAGACTCGCTGGTGTCTTCTTGTCTTCTAGTGTGATTTCTTCACCAATCTTTCCATTGACGCGCGTCTTAACTTTAACAGCGATGCGCACGGGATTTCTCAATCCAACACGGACGAGTTGATCAACTGCTTCGCTTACACTAGCACTAAACAAACCAGTTCGGCGCTGTTTTGGAAGCCGGGATAGGATCCTCTGCAGGTCGTCCTTGAAGCCAAGATCCAGAAGGCGGTCGGCCTCGTCCAGAACCAGAGCATCGAATGACGATTGGGGGCAATGGACATGGGGAGATGAAAGCAGTTGTAGAAGACGGCCCGGAGTCCCAATCAGAATGTTAGGAGATCTCTTGAGAAAAGCGCTTAGGTCTTGAGCCGGGGTGACGTTCCCGCCAAGTAGGAGTTGAGGAATGGCCTTTAACGTCGATGCGGGGAAAACGGGAGGAGGGGGAGCATCCGCATCGATCATCTCGGTGTCGTCATCTTCCCGAGTATTCAATAGAGCAGCTGAGGGAGCATGAAATCTGAGTAGCGATACAAGAACCGCATGTATCTGAGTCGCCAATTCTCTGGTGGGCGATATGATGATTGCAGCCACGTGATGTTTCTTTGGAGGAGTATCGAGGCGGAGTAGGCGTTCCACTACGGGAATTAGATATCTAGTCACATGTCAGTATGTAAATGGAGACGTCGCATTGAACGCCCGAATACTCACGCCAACGTCTTCCCGGAACCCGTGACTGCCTCGACTACCACGTCCTTGTTTCCCATGAACATTGGAATTGCAGCATCTTGCACCGGCGTCATTTTCACAAAGCCCATGGTGGCAATTGCATCCAGGATCCATTCTGATAAAGGAGGCGTGAGGGCGTCCCATTGGCGGCGGCGCTGCTGCAGTTCTGCCTTTGTTTGTGGAGACATGTTTTAATATCCTTCCCTTGAAGGGAAAAAAAGCCTTTCTTCCCTTTCGAATTCAATCCTTCCTAGATATCTAGTGATGTCGATGGTTGACGTGTGTATGTGGGTGGATTGTTGATAGAACTTTTCTGGCCAAGGAAAAAAGTTGTGATGTGCAGATGTGGCGCCTTGCTAGCGGTGGCGGTGGCGGTGGCAGTGGCGGTGCAGTATTTCCAGGCTTGGACTCATCGCCATTCCACATACGGACGTTTGCGATAAATTGTTTGCTTTACATGAGACCACAATGGAAAGAAGAAGAAGACAACAACACGGTAGCTGCAAGACACATGCTGAACCGGACAATGTTCCATTTCTGCTGAGATACCTAATAATTCATTTCCATTCTGTATAATTATTATTTATTTGCCAAGTTGGCATGCATGTGACGTCTAAAGTGACAACAACAGTGCGCGCTTGGGGGGGGGGGAAGACACCAGGCTTCACTCGTGCCGCCGTTGCGCCGCCGTCTTTCCCTGTCCTCACCGACTTCAGGCTATCTGACGTCCACCCAGAACAGTGGCCTCTCCCCTTTCCCCAAACGATGCGCCGCGACCGGACGAATTCGTATCAACTCTGGCTAATACCCTGAACCCAGTAGTCCGCGCAACGGCTGACACTGATGTCGCTGTTACCGCCATAGACCACTACGACCCTCAGCCCACCACCACCACCCCCTACCGTCCACATCCACTCTCACGGCTACCTTCGCCCTCATCCTCGTCCTCGCCCACATTCCCACGACCGCCGTCATCCCGGTCGGACCGACATTCTTTCCTCGAGAATCTCGCCTACTTGGGCGCGCGTGCGAATTCATCCCTAACCGGTGTCATCCGGTCGTCACCGCTTCCCTCTTTTCCACTCTGCTGGCAACAAGCCATGGCTTCCTCCAAGCAGTACCAGGTCCCGCAGACGCCGCGCGTCATATCCCCTTCGCCCACGCCTTCGGAGAGCAACGCAAAAGACGGCTATTTTGGCCCCACGACGCGCTCCGCAGCGCGCAAGAACAGGAGCGCGCCCTCGCCACCACAGCAAATCGACGAAGACTCGTCCAGTTCTGATCCTGAGAAGCGAGCTCGCGCCCGGAGTCGGAGTCCTAATCTCGACGGACGGCAGCGGCGCATGAATGCCCTGACGAGCATGAAGAAGTTGAACGGGAAGAAGGGCGAGCTCACGCTCCCCAACGGGACAATAAATGGTCATCTTTCACCCCAGGCAGCGAACAAGAACTACTGGCGCGAGATGAGCCGGAGTCCCAGTCCTCTTGGTCTGATTCCTATCCATCAGAAGTGGCGATCATTCGTGAGTGCACAACCCCTCTATCAACTATCACGATTGCGCTAATCTGGAGCACAGATCCACCGACACGAAATACCCCGCAAGATCCTACACATCTCCATCGGTTTCCTCACCATATCCCTCTACTGCACCGGCCGACAGCCTGATCAGATACATCCCGTTTTGCTGACCCTCTTGATACCCATCGCCGCCACCGACGTCATCCGACACCACTACTATTCAGTCAACCGCTTCTACATTCGTTGCTTGGGCGCATTTATGCGTGAATCTGAAGTCGATGGCTGGAACGGTGTCATATCGTACCTCCTTGGCGCTTGGCTAGTCCTTCGCTTCTGTCCCAAAGACCTCGGCGTCATGAGTGTGTTACTCCTTAGTTGGTGTGACACGGCCGCATCCACATTTGGCCGCCTCTGGGGTCATCGAACCTGGCAAGTCCGGAAGGGAAAGTCACTCGCCGGGTCAATCGCCGCGTGCGCCACTGGCATCATCACTGCCGTTTTCTTCTGGGGCTGGCTCGCGCCTTTCATGTCGGATATCCAAGACCAGAAACCTTTCGCATTCCAGGGTGTTCTGGCACTTCCGCCCAGGGTTCGCGAGACGCTGGACTTGTCTTTGACACAGACCTCCATCACTGGATATACAGCCATGGGTGTCATGTCTGTATGGGCTGGCCTGGTGGCTAGCGTTAGCGAAGCCATCGATCTGTTTGGCTGGGACGACAACTTGACGATTCCTGTGTTATGTGGCGCGGGACTTTGGGGCTTCATTCGAGTATTTGGTTAAAGATTTCCTATCTTGTACTATTCAGATCAACCCCTACCACATTAATATCCGCATTTCTTTCCCTGTTGTACATTACCGTGGATATACATAACTCAGGCACGGATAATAATTTCATAGGTCTTATCTATTGTAACACCATGGCGTTTCAGGGGCCCCCTTATGGTTAATTATATGTCAAGGTTGGATGATGATGGCTCATGGTCTATGTAGGTATTCCTCCACCCGTTGGCATGGCTCGTACATGAATTATAAATTTCATATAGTTTGGCCTTGAACGATATCCAGTAGCATTCGTAGATTCTGATCTTTGTTTTCCCTGTTACTCGGCCGGAAAAGAAGAAAGAAAAAAAAGAAGAAGAAGAAAAGACTATGCATAATCGCTGAAAGGGTATAATGGAAAAAAGACTCGCTAATACGCTGTAACTAAATCAATATCCGGAAGCGTCGGAATCAAAGACATCTTCGTGCTACATAATCATGTCCTCTCGCGCATGGAGATGATGGCTCCATGGGAGCTCTTTGCATTTCGAAGCGTTTTCCAGAATGCTGCAGACTATTGCCTGTGACGAGTGTGTGAGGCTGTTGCTGTAGTGAGGGGGGACTGGTCGATGTGTTTGGATTCCAAGTTCATTGGGGGCTCGGAGCTCAGGGGTTTGGGCCCCTTGGAGAAGTTGAAAACGAACAAGTCTTGAATAGGTCCGCGGTTAGTGTCATGCTTCGTCTCCTTCTTCATTTCTGATCTCCGTCGTTTCTGTCATCTATCGTAGGGGCGTAGATCCGCGACTCTCTCGTCTCTTCGGTCCTGGTACATAGAATGGGCTTCTTGGAAGATCATCTCCAGGCGTCCTAAGCTGAGGTATTCCCGCAGTACCACCAGGCACGATGCTGGTTCCAGATAACTCGGCAGCCTGTGTGGCTGTGTTGTTGCTGTCAGCCTCCACGAACTCCCGTGGTGCATTCAACTCTACAGCTTCGGGGCCGGGAAGCTCGGCTGGCTCGTCGTGAACAGCGGGTAGCTCGTAGCTCTTTTCTTCACCGAGCTCCCCTGATCGTTTAATGACATCACCATGAAGTTTCTTTGGAGCCTTGTTCTTATTGCGTTTCCGTCGTAGGAAGAAGAATACACCGGCGATGACGGCAAGGGCAAATACACCACCGGCTATGCCTACGGCAACGGGCGCTCTGATGGACTTCCTTTTAGTGGGTTCGGACATGGACCCAGACTCGGGTGGTGGTGTGGTTGCCGTCCCTTTTCGAGGTGTCGCAAATACCGTCTTCAATCCTGGATCTGTCCAGCCATGGATAGGTGCCAGGACCTTTGCATTGCCGTCCTTGTTGCCGCCAGTCGCGCTGAAGAGCGCATTAGGCACCTGGTAGACATTCGCGTTCTTGTTGAAGACACTTCCCCACGTCATCGTAGATATGTCTAGTATCGCAACCCCCCTCCTTTCCCAATCGCACGAGGCAGTGTTTTGGTTCCTGCATAATGATTAGTTGGAGTTGACGCACCTAATCTTCAACCTGCTTACCCGCCAACTGTGACCATTTGCCGTTTCCCCACCAAGTGACAGTTGTGTCCCCATCGAGGAGTATACCCAGAAAATACTGATGTCCAAGTGAATGAGGGAATAGACAGAGCGTAGACGTCGTCGAAGCCAGCCGAATTATTGATCCGAAGATCAACCCCGCCGTAAATCTTGATTTGTTAGTGTGACTGCGTCTTACTGAATAATTCTTGGCGACCTACGTATATGTGATGACTGGAGTTGTCTTGGGCCGAGACCACTATAGAGCAGAAATCGATTCGGGGTTCCGGAATGTCTCCAATCGTTTTCTGCTGATACCAAGTACCATTGCTAGAAGGGGTTGTAAGATAGGAGTCAATGTCCCATACATCGATAGTCTCGAAGTCAAGCTGTCATTGTATATTAGCAATGTAGACCGACTTTGTTCATCGTTTCCAATTACCAGATCTCCATCCATGGTGTTTACCCATGAACTAACAGAACTTTCGTTATTGACTTGTCCCCCTAGTGCCACGAGAAGTCCACTGGCGCCAATGTTAGGCAAGTATTCCATGCTACCACCAACCCTTGCTTGATCGCTTCTCAGTTTTGATGTGGAGATATTGTTTGATGAGCAGTTTGTGAAATTGACAATCACCATACCATCCAATGGTCTGTATAGATTTTGTGCGTCGTCAATGTCGGGGAGGTCCATAACGACTGTCGATGAGCCCCGATCAATTTGCCCGTTCAAATAGAACCCCAAGCTCTGATCTATGGCTTCTGTCGCCGCCCCATGGTTTGCCCTCCAGGGCTGAGAAATATCGTATTGCTGCCAGGGAGCATCCGGTATTGTGTAGTCGTAGGTCGATAAAGAATACGTCGATGCATCAGGCCACACAAATCCTTCGAAAGACTTGTTGCCCATGTATGTTGTTCCTCCGAAGCTGTATATAACATTGATGTCCGCTGGTCCATGGTACATATGGCCACGCATAAGTGAGGGTGGATCCGTTCCGGTCGATGGGTTGGTCTGATTCATAGGTATTCCACTGATATTGAACTGTCTCGTACCATTCGTTTCCTTCCAGTCCCAGGTCGCGCTCACAGGAACGGAAATAAGCCAGTTGTCTGAATGGGTTAGTAGATATAGTCTTGTTTGGGAAGTTTCAACGTACTATTTCCCATGACAGGATTTACTTCATCCAAAACAGTACCGTATTTCTGAAGTCCACCTTCAATGAACAGCATGTCATTCTCGACAACACTTTGCACATACCATCGTTCACAGAAATTGTTGATGGGATCCAAGTCGAATCTCGTGTCTCGGTCGTGCTGCGCGGTGACCCGTGTGGAGCTCCAGAGAAATGCTATGAACAGGAAAACGACATGGTGCAGGACCAGCGGATGTAATCCCTCAGCGAATGAGAACGCCATGTTACTGGGATATGGAAAGCTTCGGGATGTGATTTCCAATTCGTGATAAAGGTGATGAAGGTCGACAGTGGTGGAACTGAGTTGTTTGACCCGCTGTCGAGGTCAAGGGAACGCATCGCTACCTTTGTATTACAATGATAACGTGTGTTGTTGTTGTTGTTGTCATTAAACCCTGTTCGAGCACACCCAAAGAAGGCGATTTATGTACTACGACCCCTGTCTCCGGGAAGGTCAACGGCGCCCGAGAGCGTAGCGAACACGGAGTTGTGGTGCGGGAGAAGGGAAAATTATACGCCATGCCAATCACACCGTTTCTTCAAACTGCCAGCTAGCCGCAGCCTAGCAATTTGGAGTTCGAATACGTTCCGTTTGCCAGCAATCCCTGAATAGCGCGGCTTACTCACCTGTCCAAAATGTCATTCTGTCTCAACCACACGAGAATAAAAGCACAGGGAAGGATGATGGGTTGACTGATCGAGTCAATATTAAAATGCGCCGCACGTCTGTCTGGATATCGTGCAATATTAATGGTAGGCAGGCATCACCAAATCCAGAACAGATGCGTACGATAAAGTGATAGGCAGGTAGTGCAAGCGAGAAAGCCTTACCGCAAGCCACTGGGGTTGGCGGTGTTATGTCCTCGCAGATTAATCCACGAGGTTTTTAGTCGTAGCCTTAATTGCAGGGCTGGTATCCTGATCAGTAGAGGAGTGGGGGACTCGAGACTTTGCTTTTCTTCCGCCTGCATGCTCGTCTATCTCGATTTGCTCAGCCTTCACCCTTTTTCGTCGTCTTCTGAGACGCAACAGCCCGATGCAACCTCACAGTTGAAATGCCGGCGACTCTGGTTGCAGATTGGAAACCACCCTTCGATCTCATCCCTTCACCCACCCATACACTTGGTGAAGATCAGCAATCTCAATGTTCGATGGCGACGCCTTCCGCCCCCGACTTCAGCCTTCCATCCATTTCCATCTCCATCTCCCCGGCGAAGGAGTCCGACAGTCTCAAACCCATGGGGTCCATGGAATACGGCTGGAAAAGAAGGCCCACATTCTGCGAGACGTCGAGGTTAAAGTTAGTAGGCCGATGAGTTCTTGGGCTGCTAACGGGCGGTCGAGGACTGGATCATAGCTCGCATATGCCATCCAGATCCGCTGACTTCTGAGCCATGTGCAGTGACTGGCTTCTCATTCTGACGTGGTTTGTTTCCTGGAACCTGGTTTGGGCCCGTTGCATATGGCTCCAGCTCACGTGAGAGGCTATTGAGCTTTCCCCTAGGCGTCTTTGAATCGATGGTGCCGACAAGATTGCAGGGGACCCCGTAGTCCTCAATGGGTAGGTAGGACAAGGTAAGAAACATTATACAGGTTCCACGGTCGGAGATGTTGGCATGTATCTTCAAATTGGTTGCTCATGACTAACGTCTGCGAGTCTGACTGTGCTGGTTGAATATTATGCGTGCAGCTACCCTGTGGGTTCAAGGAGCTTGGGAGAAATATATATATATATAGAGAGAGAGAGATAGAAAGATAGAGAGATAGAAAGATAGAGAGATAGAGATAGAGATAGAGATAGAGATAGAGAGAGGGTATTAACAGAGGTCGATGTTGATGTTGATAGATGTCAATGTAAGGTTGGTGTTCAGTGCAAGGGAGAGGGGGAGGCCCGAAGATCCTTGTAGGCCTTGGCAGATCTCGGGCGTCACCAATTGCCATTGCACCGAATCAAGAGCACGCGACCTCGGACGCTTGCTTCTTCGTTCCATGCACCCAACGTACCACCTATCACGACGCCTTCTCGACCAATTCGCTACGCCTTTTTGCAGATCCAGTGACGACTTGATCAAGACTCTTCCATTTGAAGAAAGCTAGGCCACCCAGTAAACTACTGCCAGCAACCTACGCCGCATCGCCAGCTCTACATACAAAGCACCCCCGCCCTTTGCCTGCAGTGCCCCACCAAACTTTCCGAAAGAACAGCGCAGAGTTGAGGGATCCGACGAGTTACTTTCATTCATTTGTTCATTTATTCATTCACAATTACCGCGCCCATTGCCGAAGCTACGAGAAAGCTTGAGGTCTCCGTGTGGATTACTTAAACCCTCAGGTGTCTGGGCTCCTCGGCTCTTTCGTCCCTTCTTCAACCCTCAACCAACCCACGAATCTCATCCAGACACAGACACAGACACACACACATTCGCATAACCACAATGTCCTCGTCATCCGCCGCCGCAGGGCTCCTAGCCCGACAATTGAAGCAGATGCAGAACGACAAGGACATTCCGGGCATCAGCTGCGGGCTGGTGGACAACAATGTGTTCGAGTGGGAGGTCATGCTCATGATCAATGACGACACAAAATTTTACGGAGGTAATTATACACAAAAAGAAGAGATTACTACTGTGTACATCTGGAGGATGGGCAAAGCTAATGACTGAGAACAGGGGGCTTCTTCCGCGCACGCCTTACCTTCCCATCCGAATATCCACTTCTGCCACCCAAGATGCGTTTCGAGACGCCCATCTTCCACCCCAACAGTAAGACATACAAATTCGCATCTACCCAAACCAAGATATCACTCTAACCCAAGACACCAGTTTACCCCAATGGCGAGGTCTGCATCTCCATCCTCCACCCTCCCGAAGAAGACAAATACGGCTACGAATCCGCCGCCGAGCGCTGGTCCCCGGTACAAACCCCCGAGACCATTATCCTCTCGGTGATATCGATGCTCAGCTCTCCCAACGACGAGTCACCGGCAAATGTAGAGGCTGCAGCACTATGGCGCGACAACACAGCCGAGTTTAAGAAGAGGGTGAGGAAGTGCGTGCGGGATAGCACGGAATATGAATAGGTGAGCATAGATGAGCATGGACGCAGACGCACGAGGGAAAGACGAAATTGCATATGATTTTCTTGGAGTAGAGGGCATACGGGATTCGAACGCGTTATGGGTGAGGGAAAGAATTGCATGGCGGCATCTGCTGGACTTTATTTGAGCGAGCGTGCAATCAGTATTGATGATATTTCAAATTCCCCACTGTGGATTTTGAGGGCATCATGATGGGTTTCAAAGTTGACAAATGCCAAGTTCTCCAAGACGATGATCTGGCGACCATGGTTTGGAAATTGGAGCGACTGGAGAGTGTGATGTAACGGAAGGACCTGGAGAGTGCCATGTTACGGAAGCGACAGGAGGTATATTCGCATAAACCCGACTGAAAACAAGGCCAGCAAGTAAAGATGATTCCAATCGCTACACAGGCTACTACTTCTTTGCTGTCTAAGCCAGCGCGCCCATGGGATCCCATAGCTCCAACATCTTGGGCTTCTGCTCCAACACCTTCCGAACAGCGGCACTGACAACCGCTGGGTCGACAACGGCCTGATAGACAAACTCGTCCATCCAAGCATCACTCATGACAAAATATCCCTTGTCACCAACACGATCGCTCCACGAGTTCTCGACTCGCCACCTCACCGACTGTCCGTCCACGACGTGCACGGCTGTGAGCACCATGGCGTGTGTCATTTGCGATTCCCTAGTCTGCAGTCGCTCTGCCTTTTTCAAGCCGAGATTGATATTGAAGCCGAGTTCGTACTCGTAGAGGTCAGTATCCATGATTCCCTTGGTCGAGTCGGAGTATTTCCCAACGTCTGAGCCGAAGAAGACTGGGAAGCCGCGCTTCAGCATTTCGATGCAGGCTTTCTTGATTACGGGCATGCCGACGTTGACGTATGTGACTGGGCGTCCTTCGTAGACGTTGCCGAGTCTCTTGACACTGAGGAGGCGGTTGTAGGGGTTGCGAGGGTCGTTGACGAGAGAGAAGAGAGAGTGCACGTCGGTGCCGCCACAAGCACGCAGAGTTCGGTTATCCGAGAGCTCCTTGGCAAAGGCAGTGGGGCGTGTTTTTACGGTACAGAATGTGCCATCCTTGTCGTAGTACTCCCAAGTAAACGGTTTATCTGGGGATGGCGGCGGCCCGAGCATGAGTGTCAAGATGAGGTGTATTTCACGGAGCATCTTGTCTTTTTCTCCCGCAATCGTAGACTTGACGTCGGATGAGTTGCTCGAGGCCAAAGACCGGAGACGGATGGCATCCTCGCGGAGCTTGGTGGTGATGAGACGATCCATGACACCAGAGTTTTGAGCGTTGTATGAGTCTGGGTAGAGTGTCTGCGGTACCAGTCCGTACTTTGCAACCAGGTTGGCAACCATATCCCACTGCCCGCCGTCTCCAACGGGGCTGGACAGGAGTTCCTGCACCAATCTGCCCTCGATTTCCTCCGAAGCTGTATCCAGGATGTTCTCGAGGAAGTAGTTTGCCTTTTCAATCTTATCCCAGTAGAAGAGATAGGACTGTGAAAGTTGGAAAGAGGCGAGGCGATATTTCTTCATTATCGGAACGCGGAAGACGTTTGTGGAAGCGAAGAGCCAGCATCGTCCTGATGCTGCTTGGTTGGTGATGGGGGATCCCTCCAGAGGTATCTTGATGTTGAAATTTTGTGTATCGGCGATGGTGGTCTTGCGAGAGGAGAGCACGGCGGTGGCCGGGTTCGAGGAGAGAGCTGCCAGGGCTAGTCGGTTCTATCACCAAGCGTCAGTCGTTGAGCTAGCTATTAATATATTCCTCACGATAATCCGGTGGGTAACTCGGCGAGCCGGGCAAGATCAAACTGTTGTGTGATGATAGAATAACTGTGCACACACACACACACACACACACACACCTTGGGATCTTCCATCAGCTCCTTCTCCCATTCCGAGATGGCTGCAGCTGAAACATCCTGCTTGTATGATAGCTGCTTGTAGGATGCGAGATGACTGCTCTTGGGACCTTTGCATCACACTATCAGTATGGTAATCATCAAGAACCGAGTTCAGTTGAGGCCGCCTTGAACGAGGGATACATACGAGATTGGCTATCAATGTATATGTATCCCTCCTTCTCATTCATCCATCTATCGTCCTTGATCTGGAGAGCTTGGAGTCGCTCGATAAGCTTCTCCTGCACGTCGGCCTCATTCGGTCGGGAAATGTTGGAGCCCATGATGTTTGTTTTTTTGGTCTTTTTGGTCACCAGTGAGGTTGTAAATGTTGTGGATGGGTGAAATGGATCAAGCTGTAGTAGTGGTGGGTGTTGGTAGTGTCCTGTGCAGGTCGAGGTCAGATGCCATCAAGGTGTGCCCCTCCCAAGCCACAGTTCACCCTTGCTCATGCCTCATGCCTCACGCCTCACGCCGCATGCCTCACGCCTCATGCCTCACGCCTCATGCCTCACGCCTCATGCCTCACGCGGCCGATAAGGGTCGCCGATCCCTCTGTATCCGTACAAAGGTATACATACATGTGTATGTAAACGTGTGGCTGGGTGTCTGATTATGTAATACAAAGGTTGTACTAGTACATATGTATGTACAAGGGTAACATGTCAGCCACGTCCGATAATTTACTTTTTATAGCTGCGTCCAAAACCTCTCAACACGCCCAACACGCCCAACACGCTCAACACGCTCAACACGCTCAACACCCCGAACCACCATTGACCGCATTTGTATGTATGTACTCGCTGTCATTTTTATTACTACATGGCAATTACCGCTTCTGGCCCCTGATACGCGTCTGTTTTCCGCCAAGGCCGAAGATGGGCACGGGAAATGAGCATCAGAGGGATGCGCAAGGTGCATGCCCATGTTTCAATGCCTCCGCCTCCGCCTCCGCCTCCTTCCCCATATCAACGCTCCATGGCCCCCAAAATTCCTATCAGCATATTAACAATAATAATTAATACTAGTACAGGTACACGTACACGTACATACATAACACCGTCCTGTCCATCCACCTGTTGACAGTCATCAATACTGTACTCCTCGTTATTCTCCTTCCTCTCCTCCTCCAGATCAAGCAATAATTAGCGCGATTGCGGCACAGCTCTCAACATGTCGAACAACCCTACAGTATGGAAGAAGCGCATTTTGATACCTTTTTGGGTCGTGCGAATTCTTCTCATGCTCTTCATAATCGGCATCTACGCAATTGCTCTGGCTGTCATTCGGAAAGATCCTGAGCTAACTTTGCCAAACGTCGGGTGAGTAGCTCCATGCTTTTTTTTTCCTCCAGCGTGCAAACATTGACTCTCACATCTGTAGCGTCATCGTCATCTTCATGCTTCTCATCGTCACCGTCCTCCTCATGGATGTAATGGCCATTCTCATGTTCCTCCGCGACGGTCTCAATCCTACAAAGTTCCTCATCATGAACGTTATTCAAACGAGCTTCTGGGCTGCCGTTCTGCTGCTGAACGTGGCCGCCATTGCACGGTCCAGAAGAAATGGCACGGGCATTGGCTTCTCTGTATTTGTTCTCTTCACCTTCATCGGGCTCCTTGTGTACGCCGTCATTGGATTCAACAAGGACCGGAAGCAACGTTCGCGAGGAAACTACGCATCGGCGCATGACCCAGCTGCCCGACCTCTTACACACGATGCCCAGGAATACAGTGTCCCAGAGTATCAGAGCAATCACGAATTTCAACAAAATCCTCTATACCACTCCTCGACTGCCTACCAGCCACCGAGTGACACCAGGGTCGATCATGACTCCCCAAACCCACAAGGCGCTGCACACGATTACTACCTTCAGCAACCTGAAAGGACTGCGCATATGGGCTGAGGAATCCGTTCAGCGATGGCGAGACACGGCTGCGGCGACGGGGGATAAACGAACGAGGATGATATGCCACTTTGATAGATGCTCAGATTTGGATTTTGGTCTTCTTGTTTGATACCCTGGATGAATTGGCAGGAGTTGCGACCTTGAAAAGCGTCTTTTCTACAATCACACGCACTGGTTTGGGACCTTTAGCTAATAGCCGGCAGGCAAGAAAATTGTAGTCTTTGGACTAGAACAGGTGCATATACGAGGTCGAAATCATGTCTTGCAATGCGGTCGTCCTCACTAACAGTAGGCTTGTTCACAGAATACAGTCCACTTGAGCGTTAATTATTACCACCTTCCGGGCACAGCTTCATTCATTATCAGAGTCCGAAAAAATCCGTCTCACTCGAAGCAACAAATTCCCGAGACCAAAGTCACCGAAGCCCCCTGCGCCCCGGATATGTCCCACATCGGCAAAGACGTCCGGACTCGCAAGTTATGCAAGGTTGACACGGGCCATGCAGACAAGGCGATCATCTGCTGTCTATGACCCTCTCCTTTTCCCACGACTCGATGATATTCGCATCTAATTACATATTTACATGGTTGTTTTGTTCGAGTCGAATTTGCCCCTCATTTCCCATGTTCCGAAGCCCCTCAACACCAGATATGACCTGCCCCGCGTTTTCGACATGGCAACTACGTCACGATCCGAGGTTGTCTACATGCATGAAGGGATTATAAAAAGCACTCGCCATGTCCGCGAGTCATTCCATCTCTCTCTCTCTCTCTTTCCCTCTATTTGTTTTCAATCTTTGGAATTGTAACCTTCTTCTTCACCGAATTACAAGAAACAATAAGAAAAAAAACTTCAACAGGATATGTCAACGCAACTAGTATATTCCCGGGGCATCTACCACGGCCTCCCCGTCTTCCCCGAATCCATCAAAGGCCTCACGGCCATCATCACAGGCGCCAATGGAATCTCGGGAAATTACATGTTGCGCGTGCTCGGCGAAAACCCATCTCGCTGGAGCAAGATATACTGCCTCTCGCGGCGGCCGCCTGCTATCCCAAATGGCTTGCCCGAAAACGCTGAACACATTGCACTGGACTTTTTGAAGGATAAAGAGGAGATCGCGCAGGTGCTGCGAGAGAAGGGGGTGGAGAAGGTGGATTACGTCTTCTTCTATAGCTACGTGCAGGTAAAGCCCAGGGAAGGGGGCGGGCTGTGGAGCGATGCCGAGGAGATGTGTCGGGTGAATGGTGAGTTTGAGGCCTGCAATACTACCCCAATACATGCCAGAACAACTTGGGGGCCCCCCCCCAAGATGGTTGGATCTACAAAGAGTGGAAAAGAATACTGACGTGTGACGGTACTCGCTCCCTCCAGTGGCGCTCCTCCAGAACTTCCTCGAAGCCCTGCCCCTCGCCTCCCTCGCGCCCAAGCGCATAATGCTACAGACGGGCGCAAAGAACTACGGCGTACACTTTGGACCCTCGGCCCTCCCGCAGGAAGAGACGGCGCCCCGCGTCACCCTGGAACCCAACTTTTACTATCCGCAAGAAGACGTCCTCTGGTCCTTTTGCTCCACCCACTCCATTGGCTGGAACATCGCCATGCCGTCGTACATCCTGGGCGCCGTCCCCGACGCAGCCATGAATCTCGCCTACCCGCTCGGCATCTACGCCAGCATCCGAAGAGAGCTGGGCGAGAAACTCGAGTTCCCCGCCGATCTGAGGGCCTGGGAGGCGCCGCACGTGGGGAGCAGCTCGAGGCTGAATGCCTATCTGGAGGAGTGGGCCGTGCTGGACGAAGGGACGGGGGACCAGAAGTTCAATGCCGTGGATGGCGGGCCCTTTTACTGGGGTGGTGCGTGGCCCAAGTTTGCAGAGTGGTATGGTTTGGAGGCTGGTAGACCGAGTCTGGACGATGCCGGGTATAGCGAGATCAAGACGCGCTTCGAGCCGCCGCCCAGAGGGTACGTTTACTTGTTTGGCCCTTTTCCGGGAACCGCCCTTTTTTTCGTCTTTGCTCTGCTCCACACGTACGTACGTACTAATCCGCGTAGTTTCGGCCCCCCGGCCACCATCCGCACGCGCTTCACCCTCGTCTCGTACATGCAGCAGCCCTCTGCGCAAAAGGCCTGGGCCTCTCTCCTATCCAAGCACAATCTGAAGGCCCAGCGGCTCGAGGACATGGACGTCGAGCGCATCTTTAGCTTTGCGGATATGTCGCTTGCCGGCAGCGGCGGTCTGGACATGAGCATGAACAAGGCGAGGAAGCTGGGATGGCATGGGTTTGTCGACACGACCGAGTGCTTCAGGGAAGTGCTCGACGAGTTTGTGGGTTTGGGCATGCTTCCGCCGCTTGGGAAGGAATGAGAGAGCACACAGTCGAAAGTTCGAATGTGTTTGTCAAGTACTGACTGG
>MU005775.1:1220772-1271061 GCA_010093715.1 Pleomassaria siparia CBS 279.74 | reverse complement strand
AGCTCCCTCCCACCTTAATAATTACCAATCAATGTAAAATCGATCCTGGCCTGGGCAAAAAAAAAAGGTCCAGCACACGCCATTACCGACGACGACGACGACGACGGTTATTACTTGTAATGCAAGACGCACCCAAAACTAAAACTGGACCCGAGCAATGCCGCCAATCCAAAAGGTCTGGTCTTCTTATGCTAAATAGATGCAGCGCTCTGATGATAAAAGCATTGGGTAATACCGTCACCGTTACCATTACCGCTTATGCAATTCTATCCGACTCCTCGTGGCCATGGCCGTGGCCGTGGCTCAGCAATCCTGTGCTCTCTCCACGATCATGTCTAGCGTTTCTCCAAAATGGCATGCCATTTCGCGAGTCGCTCCATTCCTCGACTCTCCTCGCAGCCCGGAAGCCCCAATGCCACGCCAACCCGGCAATAAATCCGACTGCGTCGTTCTTGAATGTCAATAATGAAGCGACAGTGACAAGCATGACCATCCATCGCTCCTTCTTCTCTCGTGCGTCCAACTCCTTCAGTCTCTTTCCGTCCCAGGACTGTGTGTGGTCCAAGACGCGTAGATCGCGCGCATCCGTGTTGACGCTCTCCCCGACCTTGGCGAGTTCGACGCCCGCGGCCAGCACGAGGATGCCGAGGAGCGATTTTGGAATCCCGGCGAGAACGGAGACAATGGGTCCGGGATGCGAGAGGGATATGAGGCCGAGCAAGAACTTGATGGAACCGAGAATGATGATGCTACTGCCACTGCGGGCGCCGAAGCGGTATTGGCCTGCAAGACCGCCGGACCCGTGACACGCAGGCATTGCGCCGAACCAGCAACCGGCAAGGTTGATAATCGTTACCGAGACGCCGAGTTGGGTGACTGTCGGGGCAGGGGGAAAAGGTGGCGATGGAAGTAGGTCGGAAGCGAGTGCTGAGGCGGCGATGACGGAATTGAGGAGGGTAAGAGGGAGCTGGCCGAGAGATGCGGTGGTGGTGGCAATGTAGAAGTCGTGTCTAGATGGATGGACGATGGGGATCGCAGGCGTAGTCACGGGGGGCGATGCATCGCCAACGGGTGAGGCGAGGGAAAGAAGGATTCCAACGGTGAAGACGATGATGGCGTAGGGGAGTCTGGGATATGCGAGTGTGAAGAGTAAGAGTAAGGCAGCACCGATGGCCCAGATGAGATTATCTCCCCACCAAGGACCTGTCCAGTCCAGAGGTGCGAGCATCTTGGATCCAGCGCTTAGACATAGCGAAAGGCCAGCTCCGACTTGTATGCCCTTGACAACGGGAACTGGTGTGACTCGGTTTGCCCAGTTGATTAATCCCGTAACGCTGAAGATGCCGACTAAGCTTGCTACGACGATTCCCGCCGCTGCATTCTCCTCGAGGGTGAATTTACGTGCAATGGCCACCGCAGCGATAGCTTTCATAGGTTGGACTGGAAGCGGGATCCCAAACGCAGCGCCTGTTAGAATGTTTGCAGCGCCCGTGAAGAGGAGGGTTGATGGAAGGGATATGGACCCGGTGAGTACGAGGGCCGTCATGAGCGGTAGGAGAGTTCCTAGGTCTCCGAGGGAGCCAGAAAGCTCTGCAAGAGGCTCAATTCGCAGCGTATCGACATTGTATTTGCTTATTCGCTGCAGGTGCGGCAGCGGGTTGGAGAAAAACCATGACATGCTGGACATGTCGCTTTGGACGTGGACGCTGGAAGAAATAACGACGAGGCGATGTAGAAAGAAGACTTGGCAGAGGCTAGGAAACGGGTATCATGACACACACGCAGAGAGAGAGAGAGAGAGAGAGAGAAAGAAGAGACACAAGAGAATGAAGGATGAGGTTTGAGAGGTGGGATGATGCAGAAATGTCTTGGTACATAGTAGGTAGGCCGTCCTCGGAGAAGCTTGCGCACGCGCTAAAGCTCTTGTAGTCTGACGTGCGTCACCTGGGGTGGACCACGTGTGCAAGGGCAGCCGGCGCCGGAGATAGTGAATGCAGGCTAAAGATGGGGTGGCGTGGGGACGGGGATATGTATGTACTGTGTAGGACGGGGGGATAATATGTAAGACGGGGATGGCCGATCGGGTGTGTTGTGTTGTGGTATGGTATGTTGTGGTGGTGTGTTGTGGTGAGTGAGTGAGGGCGACGATGCAGACAGAGTCCAGAGTCCACAGTCCAGAGAGTACAGATATGTATGTAGATAGATAGATAGATAGATAGATAGATAGATACATAACAAAATACAAGTCAAGCAGATGAATCTATGTAAACCAACAAATCAATCTGATGATGATAATATGTATGTACATACAATGTACATACATACATGATATTAGAAGAAGAAGAACAGTCCAACCCTGGTTCGGTTCCATGGCACACGCACATGCCGTTCCACGATCCAGCCGATCCCGTTTTCGACGGCTTTTTGCGCGTTTGCCCTATGCGGAAGTTTCGGTTATTTATGGAGAACCGTGGCATCAAGTGGTCAACGCTCAACCCTCTTTTCATGCAACCTCCCTCCATCCCTCCACCACATCCTCGTCCTCGAGCATGTGAAGTATTATTACATGCCCCTGCATATACATACCTATGTATTATTCTGCTGCTTGCTAGTTTTAAAAAAACAACATTAGCAGCAGCTTCGTCCAATCCAATCACTTTTACTCTTTTCTCATTACTCTTTTTTTTCTTTTTTTTTTTTTACTCGGCGGTGCCATTCATTCATCTTCCGGGTCCGTTTTACCATTTACGACCTTTGTGTAACTACCTACTATTACCCACACACACACACACACACACACACCACCCGAAAGACGACGTGGAAAAGGCTTCGAATTTATTTAGATGAAACGTCTTCTAGAATTCCTTCCGGTCCGTCCTGCCGTGCTTTCCGTCGAACTGTCAGCTGTCAACGTCAATGTCAATGTCAACGTCAATGTCAATGTCAATGTCAATGTCAAATGGATCCACAGCTGGGATCCAACAAGTCAAAGCCAAAGACAAAGACAATACGGGGTTCGGCGTAGAATTTCCGGCGCGAGAGTCTTGGTTGGACATGGCAAGCGTAATTAGTGATATCGGGAAACAGTACAGAATATGTACTGTGCACACATAGTGTCAAGGCTGAAGGATGAAAAGGTCCGACCACTCTCCACAACTCATGTTTCGGCTTGATAGATCTTCGCTCGTGCGCATCTATACAAGAGAGAATTAAGAAAGAAAGACTTCACTGACGCTGCACAGTCAACAAGGGTAGCATGCGCGGATCCCAAACAAGGCTGGAAGAACGTCAACTTGTCGGTATTTACTACAATGTACAGTAAGTACGCCGTGACTTGACTAGCGCGCTTTTCCCTCCTAGATATGCCGAGCTTTGCTGTAGGCTCCCCTAGGTAGATTTCAGGAGCTCTGAGATCGAAGCCGCTGTAGCGTTGTTAATCGGGAATGTGGGATGCAATTCGTTGAGCCACAAGTACTCGTTCACAGCGTAGGCACACGACGGGTCCTTGGTATACCATGTTGGCGTTCCGCTATTTGAGTGTTAGACCTGAAATACTTGTACCTGGGGGCATCAAGGGCTTACTCTTTATACGCCGTACAATAGCCCGTCGTGTTCTTCAACCCGCTCGTCTGCTCATAGCTCTTGGGATCCTTGATCACCGCATCGAACAACGCATGCGTATCATGCACGAATGTGCTCACGGTCCCATTCTTCCCACTCTTGAACCTCGTCGTCAAATCCACCACCCTCTTGTTCCAATCTACGACGGCAATACCCTCGTTCTCAATCGACCAGTTGCCATTCGCCAGCGTCAACGGCGCAAGATTGATCGGCGGCACTGACAGGAATAAGAAGTTTCTAGCCCCAGTAGCGTACAGCTGGTTGAGCAGGCTCTCATATTCCGTAAAGATGGCATCGGAGAGGGTCGCATTGGCAAGCCACCAGCTGTTGCCGATGTCGTTGATACCGATGAAGAAGGCGAAAAGCGAAGAGGCGGATGTCCAGGGGACGGATCGAGTGGTTGAGCCGTAGGTTGGGAGATAGAGGTCCTGAATTTGGTTCTTCATGGAGAGCACGGTCGGCGCGTAGGGCGCCACGAGCGCGCTGTCTACGGTTGCACCGCCATAGGCCATGTTGTAAGTTTGGAGGTAGCTAGCGTTGTAGGTGTAGGTAAGGAAGTCGACCCAGTTGGGTCCGTTTGACGATGTCCAACCCGGGTATGTTGGATTGCCCATGGGGTTCGCAGGGTTGGGCTGGGTTCCTTTAACGTCGAAGCCGGTCTGTGTATAGCTATCCCCGCTGCAAGGTGTCAAGGGTTGTCAAACATGGGATCGAAGATGACACTCACAAGACAAATAAATACTCGACGTTCTTCCATCCCGACCAGGATGTCTTTGCGCTCAAAGGCGACGCAACCGCCAACGTCGCCAACGACAGGAAAGCAGCGATTGACCTCATTTCAAAATAGGGAAATGTATTGAAACTTTGGAAAGCAACTTCACCAAGGAAGCAACCGACACATCTAGCATATAAGTAGACATGGTGAAAATGACGATGCAGAGCTTCCCGGGATCACGGAAACAAGCGGGTGGGACCAGGTAATTTATATTAGATTGACAAGTGTCATTTAATCTGTATCTTGTTGCAGAAATTGAGGGGAGAGCGCTAGAAGACGAAATTCGCAAATGAAGAGCCTTGAAAAGGTCGGTGTCGGATGGCATTGCGGTCCTATTCCGGTGGGGATGGAGGGGCGTGCCATGGTGAATTCATTCGGCTCCGTGTTCGAAGAGGAATCGCGTCGGAGAATATGGATATGGATGTATAGATATCTCGTTAATAATGTGGAGGATAATTGTTCCGCGTGTTGTTTTGATGGAATACATAGCTGGCCGTGGAATGGGAAAGGAAGGGTAATCAGATGAGGGAGTTGGGGGGGCAAGGCGCTAAGCTAAATCGGAATGGCAACACTTGGCACGATGAGCTAGCTACAAAGGTAACAATTAATTACAACTTTTGCAAGGCCGATCGATGAATTGATGTTGGTATGGAATTTCTACACAGTATTAAAGGCAGACAGCTAACTAACTATCCCAAGGGCTTACACACATACATGCGCGCAAATTCGTCTCGGCGGCCGATGAAAGTATGTACTTAATAATCATGTGGCTGATGAATTAGGCTGCAGCAGCTGACCAGGTCGAGGCTATAATTAATTATTAATCAAACAACAACAACTTTGGCTCCAAAGCCTCGGTGGCCGAAGCATTCACAACCGTCATCACCGTCACAAACATGACAGATGATCAACACAAAGTATTAGAGAAAAGAGTGTACCGAGTATGCAACGACGACGATAGGTAATCAGCCACAGCGGATAGGCCGGGAGTTTTAAATCTCAAATCTTGAAACATTGCTGGGGGAAGCATAGGCAACTGTCGTCTCTCTCTCTGGGCCCGGAACGTGGGGGGAGGGCATTCATCAGTCGTTGACAGCTGGAGATGGAGGAAAGTGTCCAGGAGGCTTTTACAAGAAAAAGGGTGGTGGAAAGACGATGACGAAGACGAAAAAGAGCAAGGATATTAATTATTCAAAGATGACATGAGCGTCCAATATGGGCAAATAGTGGTCAGTAGTATTAACTAATAATAATAAGCATAATCATAATGATGAACATAAAGTACGACGTACATATGTACATACGGAGTACGCTCGCTGGCCGCCACGTAAGGCTGAAAATGCAGGGATGGAAGCTGTGATGACGGCCCCAGCCGTACACAATAGACAAGTGGGCTGCATCCCAAACACACACACATACCCGCGGCACCGTCAGCCAAGGTCTCGTCGCTCGCAAGCTTCACTCCCGGCTTCTCCTGGCTCATCCTAGCTCCTCGGCCGATATACAAATCGCTCTGTAAACGTCGTCGCTCGCTCCCTCGTACAAAACTCGTTCCGTCGATCGTTCCGCACGCCGACATCACATCTCGCTCTCCTAATTGGCACGGAGCGCGTCCAGCCCGCACTCCCGCTGCTCCTCTAAGCTGCTCCTCTAATACAGTCATTGCCCGTAATCGCCATGTGCCTTTGCATTCACTGAGGAATCGTGGACCCGACATCATCGTTCCCCCGTCCTTGCAACGCGGCCGTGACCATCGCAGCCTAGCACCATACATACAAACACTTGAAACCGACAAGAGGATCAATCGCCCTCTACTAAGCCTTGCCCTTATTTCCCAGCCTCCTTTGACCCTCCAGTAATAACCAGTCTCTCCCTCCAACATGGCGGGAATGGAGAACCTCGAGATCCACAGCAAGGCGAGTTGCCCCGCGCTACAAGTACCATCTCCTAGCTAACTGTCCCTAAAACAGTCGTACCTCGTTCGCTGGGTCAACGTCTCTGTGGGACACACTATATCGTGGAGTATACAGCCGCACAAGAAGTCTATCAATTTTGGAATCTTCAAGCACCCAGGAGCCATCGCCGGCGTTGCCCCAAACCTGCCCTCCTCCGCGACCTTCGAGACAGGTCCCCCGACCCCTGCCCTTGAAGTACCCACGACGCGCGGACGCGGCCAGTCGACATCGCGGAATGATAGGACAGTTGTTCTCGAGAAATTGTCGGCAATTGGGTTGAAGCAGGTGCACTGGGCCGGAAAATGCGAGGCGGATAAGGTGACGATAGGAACCTACGATGTTCTCGAGGGCGAAGGTGGCATGTATGGACTGGTCTTTGACAACACCTTCTCCAAGACCGTGTCAAAAACCGCAACTTTCGTCCTGATGACGTACCCCTCGGATGCGCCGCCAAAAACTGGACACCACATGCCCTACGCTCAAGCCTTGGCTGGAGCAAGTTCGACCAGCCTAGGACAGAAGCCGACTCCAGGACTGGTACCAGTCGCTGATTCGTCCGAGTCTCTGCCAACACAGAAATACGCGGAACGGCCAAAATCCTCGTATGGACAGACCTTGACGCCCAACGCCAACATCTTCACCGGTGTGTTACAAAAGAAAAGAAGGAAGAGAAATCAGGGGTATGCTAGGCGCTTTTTTTCCTTGGATTTTACCTCGTCCACATTATCATACTATCGAAATGACCACTCGTCAGCCTTGCGGGGCTCGATTCCGCTCTCGCTAGCAGTCATCGGCGCAAATGACAAGTCGAGGGAAATATCTGTCGATTCTGGCGCCGAGGTCTGGCAACTACGCGCGAATAACGTCAAGGATTTCGACATGTGGAAGGCGGCACTTGATCGAGCATCCCGCACTGCGACGGGCACGGCATCCCCCACCCTCCGTACGACCGACAATCAACGGAGCAAAGCATCGCGTGTCGTCAACGAAGCCGACGAGCATGATTGGGAAAAAGTCGAAGCATTGGTTGGCAGAATTGCGGGGACAAGAGACGCAGTGCGGAGACTTGCTCAGGACACGGATCCCAAATATCACGGTGCTGCTCCAGCGCCCTCTCCCGGACTGCCACCAAGTCTTGTTCCGCCAGGTCCTGGAATGAATCCGGGGGCCAACAAATTGCAAGATAGTCTGTCTCCTAGTCCTTCGGAAGCAGATCGGGAGTCAGCCGATTATTTCCCAGATGTCGACAAAAAGGCCTTTTGGAAGCGCAAAGCGAGCAGCTCTGGAAATCACAGCCCAGCTGGACTTTTCAGGAGAAGTGTCTCTGCTCAAATGGCTGTTGGCGCACCAAGTCCCATCCCTGCGGTTCCACCTTTGCCTTCTAATGGCACCCTTGCAGTACAGAGGCCGACAGGCCGACCGAGTACTGCATTCCCAGCACAAGAAGAAGGTGTGCATGATCATTGTATGGCCCTTCTACGTGACCTCGATGGTGTCGTGGAGGACTTTTCAATCCTCTTGAGCGAGGGCCGGCATAGGCGCATGGCGTTCCCTAGCTCGACTGTCTCTTCTCGCCGGAGCATAGATTCGCAGGAGTCCACAGATGAATTTTTCGACGCTACCGACGGGGACGCTGCCAAGTCACAGTTGTTCACTATCCGCCGTGATAGTGGAGAGGGTGATCACGAAAGCGATGATGTCTCTGACGGCGAATCAATGTCGTCAAGTGAAAACGAAGGCATCGGAACCTTGAATCGCGAGCGCTTGTCCCTTGAAGGCAGTCCTTCCCTCTATCCCACAAAGCCCAAGTCCCTCGCACCGCTACCACTTGAAGCTGTCAAGCGCAGAGCTACCGTTGCACCGCCAAAGGGTCAACCGCCCAGCTTGATTTCCTTTCTGCGCAAAAATGTTGGAAAAGATCTATCTACAATTGCTATGCCTGTCACCTCCAACGAACCGACGTCTGCATTGCAGCGTCTTGCCGAGCAACTCGAGTACAGCGAATTACTTGATGCCGCTGCAATTGCACCCGCTGAAAATGGCGAGCGGTTAGTATACATGGCGGCCTTTGCCATTTCCTACTTTAGCAACACAAGGATCAAGGAGCGCGCGACCCGAAAACCGTTCAATCCCATGCTCGGCGAGACGTTCGAGCTCGTTCGCGAAGACAAAGGCTTCCGCTTCATAGCCGAAAAGGTTGTGCATCGGCCAGTGCGCATGGCTTGTCAGGCTGAGAGTCAACATTGGACATTCGTTCAGTCTCCCACACCAGTTCAGAAGTTTTGGGGAAAGAGTGCAGAACTGAATACCGATGGCCGAGTACGAGTATTCATGCACGCTTCGAACGATCATTACTCCTGGACCATCGCAACCTCCTTCTTGCGCAACGTCATTGCGGGTGAGAAATATGTCGAGCCCGTCGGTACAATGACTATCATACATGAGAACACGGGAGCAAAAGCTGTCT
This sequence comes from Pleomassaria siparia CBS 279.74, assembly GCA_010093715.1. NCBI lineage: Eukaryota > Fungi > Ascomycota > Dothideomycetes > Pleosporales > Pleomassariaceae > Pleomassaria > Pleomassaria siparia. The sequence goes on along the minus strand of MU005775.1, from coordinate 1,262,243 downwards.
GCACCTTCAAAGCTGGTGGTATGTTTGCCGGCCGCAGCGAGGAAGTCAGTGTAGAAGTGTTTGACCAAACGGGTTCTACTCTGCCTTCGGGTGCACAGGGTAAGTGGACATCAGATTTGCAGCTTACTAACAATGCTCAACCCACTGGGAAAACAATCTGGAAGGTCGGAGATCTCGTCGATAAACCACTCCAGCACTACGGACTTACTACCTTTGCCGCTGCTTTGAACCAAATCACAGCCATCGAAGACGCCAAGATCCCGCCAACGGACTCCCGTCTTCGCCCCGATCAACGCGCCGCCGAAGATGGCGAGATAGATCACGCAGAATCCCTCAAAGCTCGTTTAGAAGAACGCCAGCGAGCCCGCCGACGAGTAATGGAAGAGCATGGTGAGGACTGGCAACCGCGCTGGTTTGCCAAGATTGAGCCTCACGAAGCTAGCGCCTTGGGCGAGGAAGAGGTATGGAGGCTCAAAGGCGGCAAGGAAGGCTACTGGGAGGAGAGGGAACGTGGCGGCTGGGAAGGGGTGACTGATGTCTTCCAGGTGTGATGGATCGCATCATCTCAGTGCAGCGCAACTCGATAGACGCAGTAGAGCCTTGGGATACCAGGTCTTATTGTGTCTTCCTCGACCTAAAATCTCCTGTGTGGGGAGAAGAACTGAAATATAGACCGGTCGACGAACTTGATTCGGAAAAATGTTTGCGCCGGTGATCAGGATTGGATTGAGATACACATGGACGACTTTTGGGGAATTGGGGGGGTCCATAACCACGAGTACTTGTAGTGGAACGAATTCGAGTTTGACTCTTTTCACTACTTGTTGGCACTCTGGGGAGGATATCTGCCGGAAGGAGATGTTGAGCGAATCTAGATACAGTAAAAGGAGGGCGATGAAGCTCTGCTCTAGGCTACCGCATGTGCACTGCAGTACACACACACACTCTCTCTCTCTCTACGGAAGCAAAGTCAAGGCAACCAAATTTCCATCTAATAATATATCTATCTATACAACTTGTTTATTCGGAATCCTGTTTGCTCATATATCTGTCTTTAGTGGTTTTTGATTGCCCTTGGTTCTGTTAATTAATCCTTGCTAGAAGGCAAGGGAATGGATGTGAAGGGAAGTGAAGTTAAGTGAAGTAAATGAAGTCGTCGGACTTGATCTATTATATACCCTAGATCTACCTTACCTTATCTAGTTTAGCATACATTTTGACCATGAATCAATCATTAATTGGTTTGGTTTGGTCTGGCAACCTAGTCTCGCTCATGCATACATTTATACCTTTTGTACCGGTAATAGATTGTCCAAGCTCGACGTTGCTTTGACTTGATTATATGTGGACGAATCCTGGGCTGTAATGTATGCGCTGGGTTTGTACTCGCTGATATAGTATCCTCCCTCTACCTGTGACGATATTGTACTGTGGAGCACGTAAAAAGCTCTAAGCCAAGGAGGCACCGCCGGCACCGCCTCGACCACGCACGTCCAAGCTCCGTCATGTGACCGCATAGATATCGGATCAATTAATGTTGCCTAACTCTCACAGGCCTCGTGCAGCACTGTCTATGACTCTCAACAACATTACCTTCCATTCACTACGAATACTGGTTGAAAACGATCTATGAGACAAATGCTTGCATTGTAGAGCCGAACAGGAGATCATGTTCACAGTCTCGGTCGCCAACGCAATGAGAGAAACGGGTGGTGCTGCTTCTCACTACTAAACGTTATTCGAATATTGGAAGCATCTTCTTGTTACATTCCATCAACTGCAACACCTACGCACTCGATCACAATCACAATGCCTCGATCCGACACTACTCGATCGAGATCCGCAGTCTTGCAACCTTGGCCGAAGGACCAGTTTATGTCTATATCAAAAGACTTCAAGCAGAGTTCGGGACTGTGATGACGTCGGCTGTCAAAGATTCATCGCAGATATCAAAGTTGCCGAAGAAGTTCAAAGTTCGCACTCGATGAACAAATAGTGTTGCCGAGGACGACAAGCTGAGGGCGGCTCAAATATTGTAAGCTCAGGGCTGCAGATGGTTCAGATGAAGCTTGACCAAATCAACATGCGAGTTTCAGTGTATATAAAATGTATTAAATATTAGACAGCGATTTAAATGTGTATAGGATGGGAATCGACTAACCACATCAGTGAGGGCATTCTATAGATTGACGATACAATCTGCGACAACAGCCAGACCAACTCGACCACGGAACAGCAAAAACTTGAATTCAATGCTACTGAATCTTTTTTTTTTTACCAAATTGAGTCATGCGATCTATGGCAAGCAAGTAACCTCGCCCACAAACCGAATCAAGTGGCTTTTAGATCAGCCGTTCAAAACAGGATCCCTACCACAATCTGGGATAACTAGCGGAGATATGGTATCGGATCTCACCCCCCCCCCCTGACAGATGAGAGAGAGGAACAACACAAGTATTACTGATAAATAAATACACTTTCCGCAGACTTTGGTGTTGTTTGAATATTCCTCCTCCTCAACGACGTCCTAAACAGCACTGCGAATTCTTCAAGTAATGTAAACACCATCATCATCATCATCATCATCATCTAGGAATTTTGCTATACGATAGTAATCGATCAAGTCCTCTTCTTCACTTCTTCAGAGGGGGGTTTGTTTCTCTTGTTTCCCTTGTTTCCCTTGTTTCTCTTGTTTCTCTTGTTTCTCTTGGTCATTCATTCATGCAAAAAAAAAGGCAGTGACGGAGTTGTTTGCCCTGCCCGCTCCTTGAGCTTGACAGGAGCCGCCGACATCTATGATGAATCTTTTGAAGACGGGCTAGGTAGGGCGGAAAAAAACTTCAAACTTGCATGCGAATCAGAATGGTTTCGTACGTGGTGGCGGGTATCTATGATCAATTTCATGCTTTGTGTGATAGATGCACGCAACTTCTGTCGCCAAGAGGATGTAACCGACAGCCCATTCATTTTTCAACTCCATCAGACCCTTCCAAGGCTTCCTAGGCTTCCTTTTCGATCAGTCTTCAGGCGCTGTCGGTGAAGGCTACATGGCAAATGGCAAATGGCCAATATCATCTTGTCGAATCTGTCCATGGACGACGGCTCATCTGGAATCGTAGCCGAGCGTGGAACAAGTCCATTGTCCCAGGCGTCAAAAATCATAATGTCAATCAATGTTCTTGAGTGGGACTTCGCCTCGCTTTTTCAAATGTCCAAAGTGTCCATCTCAATTGAACTACGAGGAGACGGATTTGGTTATAGCTTGGTAGCTACATATCCATCCGTACTACTACTACATGCAAAACTAATGCAATCATAGTCCCGCGTCTGGTTGCTGGACAGGCTACAATGTAGGCTTCGTTGCCCAAGAAGCCAGAGAGAATCATCCTACGATAGTCGTCGCACTCAGCAAGCACCGTCGGAACATCAGGAACCAACACAGATTACGACTCCACTTCCCCTGGCTTCGTTGGATTCTTTATCGGGAAATACCCAACAGCATCAGTGGGCGACGTATACCAACAACGATGTAGATGAATATATCCAGTGTTTCAAACGTGTACACTTCCGTACCTCGCCCCACCCGCTGTTGATAGATTTTCATGGTTCGTGACAGGAAAGCTTATCTCGAGCCATTGCCATGGTCAGGAAGGAGATACAAGCCGATGGGGAACATTTTTTTTTCGCGAGATATTACCCGCGAAGAACTTGAAAGATCTATGAAAGCTGGCGTCGACTTTCTGTCAAGAAGGTCGATTGAACGATAATCCTGATAGATATTTTCGTGACTTGGAAGCCTTTTCACGGTGCTTACCATACTATGAATCATTGATGTGGGGTGTGTGTTCGACAACAAAATCCAAGGTATCAGCATCGACATTACGTGGAACACATTATTCAACACCGAATTCTACGGTATCAAGCTCGACATTATGTGGAGAATTCTGCAACGAGTTCTCAAGGTAAGCTTCCGAGTGAGTGCCTTTGGCCCTTGGGCCCAACGACTTCCCATCGCAATCATGAGAAACTAATCGAACTGCGTAATAGACTACAACAGAATCGTTTCGGACATGGCCATCCACGAGTGTACTAGTTGCGAGTACATTAGAACGCATAGGAAATCTGCTGCCTCGCACCGATATGTTTCATCCCTCAGTGTGAAAATGACACAAAGAATGAGGTGGTTGGCTGCTCACATGTATCTGTCCATTCTCGCTTTCCTCGTGCACGTTTTGAAAGTCCATGAAGCATTCGATCACGACAGTATCTCTAGAATGGGCCTTTTGTTGAAGTCCGAGAACGTCACTGGCCCTATCGCGAACACAGTCGTCGCACAGATGGCGATAAGAGGCTCGAGAATTTGATCACATGGTTTCTGAACTGCTAGAAGCCGAAAACCAAGCTAGAAACATAGCCATAGAATCCGGTATTCGTTGGCTCCATTTTCCACGGCCCAAGCGTAGTGATACTTGGCGTCGTGTTCCGCCAAACGACGTCTAGTGTCGAGGACGATTTCGTTGACTCAAGGGGACTTTGCAAACAAACAATGTATACGTATATGGCAGGTTCAGATGTGATCCTTGTGTCATCGTCACTTCCCATTAGACGGAGCATAGAAAGCACAACTATATTTGGTACTTCTCTCCCTCGCGTTCCACCGCCATGTCCCCAACTCCACCCCACACCTCGAATGGAACACATTGTCTGCGCAGATTAATTGATAGCTTCGTATCATTACTACTTCATACGTTATCGATCGACTTTTCCTTTTCCATTTCGGCGGTACGCAGGATATCTGGTTCTGTACCAAATTCTTTCCCGCTTTGGACACGTCGCATTTTGGATAATACTAGCTAATACCATGCACCGTGGTTGACTGGAAGAGAACCAGTCTGCAAATTTTCTTTTCCACAATTCTTTTTCTTCCTTGAGATCGCATCTGATTTTGTCTATCAGTTTGCCTCCTACTATTCTCGCCTTTCCTCTGCTTTGCCCTTTCGCTCATACACACCCTTTTCCAGTCGTCAGACACACACACACACACATACACACACGAACACATACAACGCGACCAAGTGCCCCAAAAGACGGGATACTTTCCACGCTGCACCGAAACACCCGAGAAGCTCGATAGACCCTCAAAAATGGGCAACACTCACGCTCAATCCCAACCGGAGATGTGGTTTAGCGCTGGCAGCCTATTCACTGACGACTCTGTCTCTCGCTACATCATCGACAATTCCATCACCGAAGACAGATACCTCGACACATTCGGCACCTTCAAAAGCGGACAGCGCACTATCGAGCCCTCGGCTATGCTTGCCATGTGTGCGTCCGCGTGGGGGACCTGGAGCGCCGACAAGAAGAAGTGCAAACTCAACACTGGAGATATGATCAGTCCAGAGGTGATAAATACGGAGACCGGACTATTCCTTCGTCGCGACATACCTTCTACAAAGCCCCGCGAAGTCACTGAGGGTCCCTTGGTGCCCCGCCACTTCGTTTACACTCTTGAGAGTCTCTGCAGAGAGACCTCTCGACGCATTGGAACTGTTTTCCGGAACGGCCGCTGCTACATCGATCACCGCTCTATTGGTATCCGAAGCTACGCCGGAGTGACTCGTCATTTCGGCACCTACACAGCTGGGTATCGAAGCCATGGACGCTACTGGATGGACACTGACGCCATGGTCAAGATATGCACAGCGAACAAGGGTGTCTCGAACGCTCAAAGAAGTGAGTGTACCATCATGGTTCCAGCTTTCGGCAAATCCGTATTCGACTTTTGCCGTTCCCATCTCAACTCAACCTGGAGGTTTAAGGATTCCTTCTATCGAATCCCAGTCAGAGCCATTGATGGAGAGGTCTACAGACATCCGAATGGATCGTACTATCATGGCATACCTGCATGCACAGTCGGCCTGGCTAGCATGATCAAGAGTCGCACAATGGTGCCGGGGGATCTGGAAAGGGGGCAAGATGGAGTGTACGAGATTCCGACAACCAGCGCCACGACTTGCTCAGAACACGGCAAGCGCTCCGAGTCATGGCAGTATCATGTTCAATGGATGCTTTAGCCGTCACGATGACGCCTCTAACGAGGCTTCCATACTGGAACTGGATCCTGGCTGTTTTCGGCACTGTTACTCTGGTCTTGGCTGTTTACATCCTCAATACCTTCCTTATACATGATCAGGAACGTCACGCCGTAGGATGGAAAACAAGGACCCTGATACCTTTATCGTCTAGAAGGATGGCAGGATCGACACCATGGTCCATCTGGAGAGAAAATCAAGTCGGTTGTATATCACTGAGACAGATTCGACACGCGCGTTGGGATTGATCACTAGTCTCTAATTTCGCTTCCTCGCATAGCTTTTTAATCAATCCTTTGTCTTTCAACTTCCGTGAGGAATGATGGCTTCTTCGAGGACGTGTCCCGCTCTGATATGAAGTCGCTTTCATTTCTGAATATATGTATGTACATACGTATGCTATCGCGGAGGAAAATCAGGCACTTGGTCACTCTGTGTAAGCAATCGTAGGACTTCTTTGTAGGACCTAGTTCCATTTTGTATGCTTGTTTGGTGTAGTCGATAGCATTCATCACTCTAATAAATAAAATCTGATTCAACCCCCCCCCCCCCACACACACACAACCCTCTACTTTGCAAACGTAACCAAGTACGTGCACTATTCGGTTCAATCCATCTTCATTAGACCAGCAAATACTCCGGGCTCCTACACCGCCCGCGAAAGGGGTAAAATTAGCAAGTCATTTCATTTCCTTCTTCACGGTGAGTGTAGACAAACAAAAGAACAAAAGGGCTTACTTCAAATCCACCCAGCCTAGATTGGGCTCGGACATTTTCCACCCCAATCTCTCCTTCACCACGGCGCTGTATTCTCTGACCTCTTCGACGGGGTAGCTGAGGTAGCTGATTTCCTCCTGCCGGTACACGCCCGAGCAACAGAACATGATGTGCACCTGTATATATGTATATGAATATATATTCCAGTAAACGTCCCGTGTGATGCAAGCAGGATTACGGGTTACCACTTACCATCCTATTACCAGTGGGCAGCGAGTACGAGCCCGCGCCGTGGTATAACGAACCGAGCATGAGAAACGCCTCGCCCCTTTTGAGCTCGGCATCGACTACGAGCGATGAGCCAGTGGGAGAAGTGAAGCAGGGTTCGGAGTCCCCCCACAGATGACTGCCCGGTACTATTCGCGTAGCACCGCTCGCTACCGTAGTGTCGCAACCCGGCACGAAAAGGCCAAGCAGCATGTCACGACCAATAGCGTATGACGGAGAAGAGGTATGACGGGCGTGGTGATTTTTGTCGTCGCGGTGGAGACGTTGCGCTGGTGTATTGGGGCGCGTGTCCATGGTCTACAGGATTGATTCAATGTTGAGTTTCATGGCAGCGAGTCTTATTTTGGAGAGAAAAGAAAAGAAAAGAAAAGAAAAGCAAAAAGGTAGATTTGAGCACTTACTATGGAGATTGAGAGGAGTGGCGGACATGTATGTGTTTCAGGAGTGCTGTCGTAATAGTTTGTTGTCGTTATGTTGAGGAAATGACGGACCATATCCTGCACAGTATCATATCAGTCAGCGCGCCAGGCCTGGCCATACACAACATGACGCTTACAAAAGAAAGAGAAGAAGAAAAAAATGCCCTGACCTGGTACAATTCGTCGCTGAAGAACTTCTCGCGGACTGTCTTACTACGACCGATCAGGCGTGTGCAAGTTCGTGTTCCACCCTAGGTGGAGATAGATGGGATCAGTGTTGACTCTTTGAACGGATAGTAACATATTTTAGTTCAGGTAATGTACGGTTGTCAGATTGCAGTCTGCCATGCCAAACAATTTTAAAAAACGAAACGCGTTGAAGTATCTGCTCACTAGATAGGATTTAGCGGAGTTCACCCAAGGCGGTGATATATTGCTAATACATCATGCAATGCTGTTCATAGATGCTTGAACTTCGTACCATTTAGCGCTCCCACTTTCGATCCTTCCACTTCCGCATCGAGAAATGGCTGGACTTCTTTCCTTGCTTGCTCCAATGTCGCGTCGTCGGTAAACCCAGTAACGACCACGCATCCATTCTTTTCTAAAGCTGCAATGAAATCAGACCGAGGACTGGAGTATGATACCCGCTGAATGGACATGTCTGCCTTGTTAGTGTAACACGTAAGAATATTAGGCAAGGAGAAAAAACACCATCAAGTGAAGTATGAGCAGTTGTTGAAAGCAAGTATGTATGGACATTTGCATACGCATATAACTAGTACCTAGTGTTCCGAAAGCAGGGGCGTTATCTACCGGAGATCGGCGACCGGGACGCATGATTAGTCCTTGGCACCTATAGTGAAAGGTGGGGATGCTTTTCAATTGACTCGTTGTTTGAACAGTAAGAGACCGAATGAACAGTAGGCTAGCATCAAGCACATGTCACCAAAGGACGCCAAACATGTATTTGAATATTCTATTGGATGCCAATTAAGATGGAGGTCTATCTCATGGCCGCTCACGCACTGTTAACATATCTGCAGAAGAATGAGAACGGGCAATGACTTCGAAGTCAAAAAGGCGGAATATATCACAAAAAATCTCGACTCCAAGAGGTGATCCCGTGCCTGATCCTGTCCGGCGCCATACATCCAAAACGCCACGCAATGCCTTTAATAATTCCAGTGAGATACCTGTTTCTCTAAAACGTTTTGGTTCGGTCAGCTCCAGTGTAGGCGGCGGGCCAATGCCAATGATTAACAAGGGCTTGTCTAGATGTCGATATCCAGACCAATATCCATCGATGCAATGATATCGTCGTCCATCTTCGGCTTCCTGAAGGTTGGCAGTCCCTTGCGTACCGTCTTCTTCTTTTCTGGCTTGGGCGTGCCGTCCCGTGATGAACCACCCTCGAACAAGGCATCAACATCAAGATGGCGCTGCTTCTTCGACTTCTCCTCTTCAGCCTTCTGCTTCGCCGCCTCTTCAGCCTTCTTCCGCAACATCTCCTTCTCTTTTCGCCGCTGTTCTGCTCGGTCCGCCTTCTTGGAATCGATAAGGGCTTGGCGGACGCGTTCCGACTCGGTCTTCTTGTTCTGCAGGTTGATTTGTGCGATGCGTTGAGAGTTGAGCTCGGACTGCGAGGCTATCCTGGGAGCGGCGTCCTCGTCGGCCTTGGGCTTCAAAAGGTAACTGTATTTCGAGGCTTTGGTGATACGGGCGGTAATATCACCGTCGGTCCAGAAACGATTTTCGAGGTTTTTGATGTCTTCGTATTTCTGCTTGAGAAAGGTCTGGTTGGGGATCTTTGTATTTGTTTCGACAAGGGACTGCTTGTATGTGTCGAGGTCTAGATCGGAGAAGCGTCCGTTTGACAGGTACTGGAACTGGTATTCCTTCTTGACACTGCCGTGTTGGACAACAGCGTACTGATCGGTCGCAATACGCTGGCCGTTCTTGCCTTCGAAAACGTAGGGCTTACCACTGGAGAAACCTGGACAAAGGAGTCAGCTAACATGACTTGCAAGATTGAAAGAAATTTGACCATGAACGCACCTTTGATCTGCGCCATCTTATAGAGGGTTCTCCGCTGAGCATCCTGACCAGTTCCGATGCGCGCAAAAGTACCAATCATGGCTTTGTCGAAATCCGGGTAGAAGCAGACCACAGAGAAGAATGCTCGGCCAACGCGCACAGACTCGAAATGTTGCAGGGCAGCAGGCTGCTCCTTCTCAACAACCTTTTTAGGGCGGTCGTCCCAGTCCACATCGCTATCGCCGTCTGCGTCGGCATCGGAGTCAATGCCCCTGTCTCCCGAGCTGGACCGTCGGCGATCATGATGATGGTCATCGTCATGGCGTTGTCGTTGTTGTCCAGCTTGCTCTCGCGCTCTCTTATCAGCCAGATCTCTCTTGTAGGCCTCAAGTGCAGGCTTCATTGTGACTTGCGTCCTCGGGCGGCTGCTCTTGTGGTCTGAGTCTTCGGGTTCGATGTCGTTGGCCTTTCGCTTCCGGTCACTGTGCATATTTGGTTTCCCCATGCCCCGCGCACGTCTTGCTAGCTCTGCTTGCCACTGTGCCTGGCTCATCTCTTCTGCGCGTTCACCTAGGATTCTCTCCCGATCTACCTGCCGCATGGCGTTTATCTTGCTCTTGTCTTTGGAGTCCTTGTATTTGCCCTCTAGCGGGTACGGAACATCCGTGTCCTTGTCTGCTACATCGCCTTCCTCGCGGTCTGAGTCGGATTCGTCCATGTCACCAGAGCCAAGGGAGTTGGGAGAAGATGCGCCAACCTCAGACCTGTGTAATGTCAATGCCATTACGCAAAAAAGCTAGCGGGAGAGGCTGCGAGAGCAGGTGAAGGGCAGAAGGCGCAACGCGATACGGTTGGGAAAATCAGAAAGCTTGAGTAAAGAAGGGGAAAACTCACGCCTCGCCATCTTCGACATCACCGTCATCGTCGCCCCCTGCAAGGGCAAAGAGCTCGTCGTCGATGTCAGACATATTGGGTGAGGGTAGACGGCGGAAAGTCGCAGTGATAGTCGATGTTCCTAGTATAGCGGTATTGGTTGTAGAAAGTGTCGTCGCGGCGGATTCGGGCGTGGTGGTGGTTGTTGATGAAATGGGTGAATGTGGATGTGAAGGATGGTAAAAAGAGGAGGGAAGGAGTCCGAACGTCAAGAGCGCCAACCCGTGACGAATCGCCCTCACGTGTCGCGCTAACCAGGCCAGCGCGTATTAGCGAGATGGTACGTGCGCTCACCTTCATGGGTGAAAGTGACGTCTCTTTCTCGCCGCCACCTCCGACATTCGCAGAAACCCTGCAAAGTCAACGAACGGTATATAATAATTTTCTTTTCGCGCTGTATTTTTCTGCAACAATAGCAGGATACATGGCCCTTCCGCTGCTTTCCACACGGCCATTGGCGCGCATTGTCGCCCGATCCCCTCACTACCCGGTCCTCGATTTTCTCGCACCTCGTACCATCCCACACGCGTTGCACCAGAAATCGCGAATCCATACCGTATCACCACTCGAAGCCCAGCATGCAGTTCTCCCACAGGACACAAAATTGGACACGAATACCCCTCCAAATCCCCCGACCAAGGCCCCGCCACCGCTCACGCCCTCCCAGCGAGACTTCCTCGATTCGGCTCTCCGTGTGAACCAAGCCGGCGAGCTCGCTGCAGTTTTAATCTATACTGCGCAAACACCACCTTTAATCCGATCGTACCCACATCTGCGGCCTCTGATGCAGCACATGCATGACCAAGAAGTTGGACACTTCCGCCTCTTCAACACCCTTCTTGCAAAGCACCGTGTGCGCCCAACCCTCATGTACCCAGTCTGGCACGCCGCCGCCACCGCTCTCGGCTGGGGTACCGCCATAATGGGGCGCGAAGCAGCAATGGCATGTACGGAAGCTGTTGAGACGGAGATTGGAGGGCACTATAACGAGCAGGTTCAGGTGTTATTGGAGTGGGCGGGTCGGTTGCAAGAGCGGGGGGAGTTGGGCGAGGAGCTACAAGGGTTGATTGGGGAATTGCGGAGGATTAGGGATGAAGAGTTGGAGCATTTGGATCATGCGGTGCAGAACGATAGCAAGGAGGCGAAGCCGTATGAGCTCCTGACAAATGTTATAAGAGGAGGGTGTAGGACGGCGATTTGGATTAGTGAGAAGGTGTGAAGGGAAAAATCAAGAAACGTATACAACATGCTCGTGTAACAAAGTCGTGTACGGAAACGAAGGAATAATATTGTAATAACATGTACGCTATCACGCTCAATACTAGATATATAAGAAACTCGTTAGCATGACCCTGCTATGATCCGATCAGAGGCCTATGCAAAACTCCATCGTAAACGCCATGGCCAAAAATGACTAGTCCACTACTCGAAACCTCCGTCGAGATCCTTCAGGATACTCCTCTTCCCCTTTGCTTTGTTAACCTTCTTCTTGAGAGTATCTTTCCTCTTCTGATCCGCCTTTTCAAGGACCGCCCTCCTCTCCGCCTCCCTCGCCTGCGCGTGAATGTTACTCCTCCCAGTTCCGCCTCTCCTCACTGCGCCTTCAGTTGGCGTATTCGTCCCGCTGCCAGTTGAGACAACGGACAAGTTACTTGTTCCCCTCCTCAACAAACTCGGGACTCTAAAGCCAGGTCCTGTGCTCGCCGATGGCGCATGAAATGCCAGATGACCACCGGCCCCAAGTTCTGATTCCATGGACGCAGTGCGAGAGAGTGTTAGGCGATCAATGATGGGCTTCCGCGAAGTAGGTTTGACAGCGGCCTCGCTCTCGCTTTCGGACTCGGAGAATTGTGAGTCTGGAACCATGATGCGCGGGTCATCGAGAAGTTCCATGACTGAAGTCTGAACATCGGCGAAAGAGATGGGTTTTCGTGCTATATTGGTATCTGTAGCCGCGGTGCGACGGAGATTAGGAGGTGGGCGATTTTCCTTGTCTTGGGAGTCGAGAGATTTGCGCTTTAGGGGGTTCGTGGGGCTAGCGGTGGTATCTGCCTGTGAGTCTGGGATCAAGATCTCCGTAGAGTCGTTGATCTCGGCGGACTGTGATTGAGGTTGAGATTGTGATGTGTCCATCTCGACCTCCATCTCGGGAGCGTTCAGAAAATCGTAATCTGGATCATCCATGTGATCCGCTAGAGTGTTGAAGAAGGCAGACTTCTTAGGATTTTGAGCGATCTGTCCAATTCTGTCATCTGCGATCAAAGCCTTGGTCATTTGTTTGAACTGCATCTGCTTCTTGCGGCGTCGCTGTTCGGCCTCGTCTTCAGAATCAGACATATCGAAAGCACCAGCGGCTTGTTTCTTTCGGAGGCCACCGTGCATGACATCCTTGTAGAGCTGGTTAATGGCCTTCTCATCTTCAATCTTTGATTTTTCACTGTTGTGGTGTTAGTTGAAAGCCTTAGTGTAGTAGTCCATGTCACTTACGCAAAGAACGCTGCCATCTTTCGTTCATCGACTTTAACGTCCTCTGTGTCAATCATCTTCGCTAGTTCCTCGTCGTCTTCGTCGCTGTCCTCGCCATCCGCTCCTCCAATGCCAGCATACTCATCTTCGGACTCTTCAGCCTGCTCCTCAACGGCATCCTTAGCCCAGCTGGTCTTCTTATTGAAGCTGTCGATCGCCTGCTTCTTCTTCGTAGCTTTCTTCATGACAGCAAAAGCGTCGCCTGCCTTCTCGGTGCCAGTCTCTTCTCCAACGTCGGATTCTGATGCGACAGACTCTATTTCGACGTCGGAATCGTTAGCAGCGGCAATGTTCTTCCGTTGCTGGAGCTTTCCCTTTCGCTTCATGATTGGCGACTCGGCGACAGCCATTATGACGGTATCGATGGTAGAAGGCGGCCGAACAAGACCTGCTGGGGAGCGAGATAGGTTGAACCCTACATCTTGGGTTGGCTCGGGCACTTCAGAAATCTGAGTAGGAAACGGTTCGACAAGCTGGCTAACTCCAAAGCGCACCTGTGATAACGGGCCGTCATGTGGAAACTCTTGCCGAGATTCAAGCGCCTGGCTATTGGGCACAAGCGTATCAGACGCTTGGCTAAACCCGGGTTGAGTATCAGGAAGACTGCGAAAGAGTTCAAAAGAATCTTGCTCGGGTTGCCCGTCGAGTAAGTGACTCTGAGAATCTGACTCCATGTTTGCCATCGTGCCCGCAAACATTTGAGTGAGGCCAAGGGTTGGGCCTGCGTTGTTGAAACCAAATGCAGCCATAATGCTGTCTTGCGTCCCCGATAGCGTTTGGGTGGCCTCCTGTGCTGATGCCGATGCCTTCGGAGCTTCGTTCTCGCTCTCGTCTTCGTCGTCGATGATGACGTTTCTGGACCGATTCACAGTACGCTTGCGACTTGGTGCACTGGCGACCTCATCCTCTATGGTCTCACTGTCTCCGATATGCTCGTCTTCGTTCTCTTCATTGGCCATTTCATCAATCAAGCCATTTGACTTATTCAGCGCGTCTGTCTCTTCAAGCTCTTCTTCATCATCAGCCTCGTCGTCGAGATCCTCTTCTTCTGACCCTGATAGCTCAAGTTCCACATCCTCTTCAGGCTCTTCGGCATCTTCGACTTCACCAGCAATCTCGTCACCACTGCCAACGTAGTCTTCATCGTCGTCGCTCGACATAAGTTCATCACCAGCCTCGCCGTTCTGCTTCGCCTCTCCTCTCTCCATCTTGGAAAGTTCCAGGTCTTCTTGACGCGCTTTCTCGAATTGAGCAACCATATCTTCGATTTCCATTTGCTGCTTTTCGCGTTCTTCTTCGGTCTCGATGTGAATTCCACGGCGCCTCATGTCTTCCAGCTTCTCTTCGCGCTCCTTAGTTGCCTGCTGACGAGCCTTGAGGGCAAGGGAATTTTGCAACTCGGTTACACTCATCACGTTTTTGCTTTTGGGCCTCCTCGTGTTCTCGTTAGAGGTCAAATGGGCGAGATGACGAAGATGAAGGAGCGAGGGAGCTTCCTGATTCTTGTGTTGAGGGAGTCGATCAAAGACGGGAAATCTGGTCTTCGGCCTTTCAATTTCAAGACCATCGTCCGAATCAGATAAGTCCACCATGTCGGTCGTTACAGGTTCCTTCAGTTCAACTTGAGCCCTCTGAACGGTAATCGATGGCATCTTCTCAGCTAAAGGATTGGCCGGCAAATGTTGGTATTCCGGGGCGCGGCCCTTGCCCTTCTCTGTATTCGCGCGGGGCGGAGAGGTAATTTGCATGTCTTGTAGCGTTCCTATCCGTTCGAGAGGCTGGTCTTTACTCGCCATAGCCTTGTGACCAGAAGGACTCATAGGTGGAGTAGTGTTGCGGGATTGGTTGACTTCTGCATCTGAAGAAGCCAACATAGAACTCGCATCGGGCGTCGGCAGTTGAGCGAGTGTAGTTGGCTCCTCTTCAGTCTGATTGAAACCAAATGTCGCCAGAAGATCTTTTGTGGTGTATCTCTTCTTCGTCTTGGCTTGGTGAGTGAGCTGCATATTACGGCTGATCCGTTGCTGCTCCCTGCTCATGTCCTCCAAAGCCTTCTTGCTTGCTTTACGCGTCGGTCGTGCTTGTTGTGTAAGCCGCCTGCCATTCTCACCATCTGGGTCGCTGTCTGAATCTTGGGAAGCACGTCGAGATGCCTTCTTCGCGCGCTTTTCCTGGTCTCGCGCTTTTCGCTCCGCGCGTATCCTCCTGACGCGCTCTTCCAAGTCGGCATTGTGTGCAACATCGGTAGCATTGTCGGAATCAGATTCTGCAGATGGCGAAGGTCGAGCAATAATCTTCTTGACGGGAGAAGCATTTGGCGTGACGAAAAGACCAGGGGATGATCGTCGCGACCGCACGCTCGTGGATGGGGAAAGTCGTGATGGAATACTGCTCTCTACCCTCGCGACGAGTCTCCGGTTGTGCGTGCGTACGGTCACCTCTACCTCGTCTTCGCTACTATTGAGCGTTGGTGCTTTTCGTGCAGCTTGTGGCGTATTCTGTGCGTCTCGCTGACTCGTGCCATACATAAGTTGTGCCCTTATCCGCTCGTAGGCGCCTTCGCCATTGTCGTCCTCCTCACTTTCAGATGAGTCCTCGCTATCATTTGGCTTTAGAGCTGCGAGCAGCTTGCGGCGCGGTTGCACGGGAGCCGCATCGTCGGACTCTGAATCGCTCTCCATGAGCTTCGAAAGCACATTGGCCGCTCGTGAAGCTTTCGTGGGACGCGTTGGTTCGGATGAATCGATAGTCTCCTCGTTCTCGATTGAGGTATCAATATCCATGGCGGTGTTGGTGTCGTCCTCAGGCCGCGCTGGAGCGAGGCAAAATTGTGTGTGTGAAGACATCTCGAAACGGGGAGATGTGGAGATGTGTGAATGGTATGGGCGAGGTGTAGCGGGGATGGGTATGGAAGAGGTCAATTTCATGTGAAGGGAATGATTGTCTATCGGAAGACTGTTATAAGGAATGAAAAGGCGATGGATGTGTTGGACAAGTAGGTGGCCGGCAGTCGCGTACAGGAAGGAAATGCGGAACGCGTCGCGTGTGATTCGCGCTAAAGTGGGAGCTTGGGCCTCCCCATCTATACCGTGTTCGCGCATCTATCCAATGCCGAAAACCATACAAAGGTAGTTGCTCTTCCCCGCTCGCCGTCGCTTTCTACAAAGGTATACCCTTCTAACTATACCTCTAACAATCGTACCTAGCTCCATCCGACTCTGTTACCCTCCTCATCTTCGCGCCTTCGACCTCATCGCGGGCCTCGAGTGCTATTAACGGAGCTCAAAGACCTTGCCGCCGGCAGGATGGGTGAATGGGCTAGTTGGTTATGTCTTTGAGTTAACATCATCGCACGGTGTAACTGGAAAGAGGGGCTTACGCCATGGGACCTTACCTTTGTAATGATGAGGGCGGGATTAACCGTACCCTTTGTACATAGTAGTAGCGGCGATAGTGCAGCAGGGTGTGGACCCGATTAGGCTTTATTCATTGAGAATGGGTTGTTAACGTAGTTCAACCCCTTCTTGTCTCTTCGCTTTGTTAATCACGACATCAGTAACTGCATGCGTAATAGTTAAGTGGTCCTTTGTTCTTCCCTCAAGCTATAAATGGGCTTAACATGTATAGGCGACCTTGCGTCCCCTATAATACCTTATTCCCGATCATATACACCACCTCTGTTCTATCCACCATCTCTCCTTTGGCCAAGTTTACATATCTACAGGCATGTTTCCGCCCTCTATTATGGTTTATGACCACACCGACATTGCTGGGCTTTGCCCAGATCTTGTATACTATTCAGGTCAGGACGGACTAACCCCAGAGCAACGAGAAGAGTTAAAAGACGTAGAATGCTGCAAGCACGGACCCAGAATAGAGCTATGCAGAGCCTGCGGGTGGGACACACAGCACGAACTCGTAAGTTCGTACATTCCAAGGATCCGCATTGCATATACGCGCGCTCTGGCGGAGGCCTGTGGCACATTGGGAATGAATGGTTTCTTTGGGACCGTGTGAACAATGGGAGACTTGGGAACGACTTTATTACGCATCAATTTCTGCGGAGCCACACCATCCAGAACATCCCACTGGTTGAGAAAATGCAATTAATAAGCGAGCCCACGGACAAGGTGCAGTTCACGTTGATGTCTCGAACCAGGGGAATCCCACTACGCGATATTTGGGATTCTCTATCCAAAGAACAGAAGCAAGGCTACAGGGACCAGTTGATAGCTGCGCTTCGCGAGATGCGGCAATTCACTGCCCCGTTTCCACAGAGAGCAGATGGCACTCCTCTCCACGACAAGATTATTGCAGAATGCCAGCCTGCTGCGGCAAACTGTAAGAGCATTGGAAAGACAAAAGAAGAATGGTTTAACAACATTGCCGACGAGCTTCGGTATGGCATCTCCCTAATGCTCGAGACTAAGGATGCTACGATTATCCAGGAGAGATTCCAACAACTTCAGGACAATTTTCCAGAGCCTGGCACCTGTGTTCTCACGCACGGTGATCTAACTCTTGGCAATATCATCGTCGACATCCACAATGGAAGGATTGTGGCCATTATCGACTGGGAGCGTGCCGGCTTCTACCCCTGGTGGGCTGAAAGATTGTTCGCGACTATGGGGGGTTCCAGCGAGTTGCTTGATCCTATTTGGGACAAGGTGTGTCCCGATGTTGACGATGAAGCATTTTTTGCTGCCGTCTCACCAGTCATGGATGTCCGACTTGTTTGGGAGGAGTGCCCAATCGAGCACTCAGAGGAGGATGACGCTTGGTTCCAGCGTGCATTCTGCGAATGCAAACCTTTTGGGGGAAAGATTTACAAGAAGTTTTTGGGTGCTAAACTCGAACACAGGATAGACTATCAAGACTAGGAGCCGTGTTTTTTTGGGTATCCTAGCAGAAGTTGGAAGACTTGTAGACTGTTTATCTCGTCGAGTTTTCAAGGTTATGTTCGGTTTGGTAGACGTCTATCTAGAAAACATCCTTCCTTTAAAAGATATTGACCTAGCTCACGGCTCCTCCAGCAGCCTTTGATATGCGTTAAGCCAAAGCTCTGTATCGAAATTGTACTTGTTAGGCACTCTTGACAATGGCGAAGAAGAGGCTATACAGCTACCTCTGTCGCACTACTGTCTTCCTATTGCTCCTGGGTCTTTCTTCTACGCTGTCTATGTCTGATTTCACAAGGCCCTATAGCTTACTCACTCACACTTCGAGTGCAAGACGTCTACAATCTCAGCTGTGATACTGTCGCTTAAAAGGTACCTCAAGATGATACCAAAAAAGGAAGAGCCCGGATAGGCTATTTATCAGTATAATGCCAACTTTGAGTATACATCTCACTGTCAACTTACCGGCCGCCGTCGGATCAGCACTCAGCAATTCCTTACAGAATGCTTCGAAAGCGCCACGTTGAGTTTCCCCATTTCCAGCTCTCTCTACCTTGTCCTTCGTTCCCGTGACGAAGCGAGCATGGAATTGAACTTTTCGTCTTGTATCGTGGATTGCAATGGCCGAATATTCTGGCCAATCTCCAACGCGCACCGCAACTCGCTCGCTCGCTCTCGCAAAGTATCTTGATGCATCGCATCCATCGAACAAAGGTGCGCCGAGTCTTCTAGGGTCAGTCCTGATGTCGTACAAAGTCATCTGCCCGCGGGCCGAATGAGAAGACCTGGTAGATTTTGTCTCTCCCGACTTTGTACATTTCCCGGCAACTCGTCTAGAAGGTTTCTTCCTTTGGGCATGTGTGCTTTGCAATCTTCACAGCTCACAGACAACGAGCTGTTCAGATGGTCGCAGAACCAGCATTTATTTAGGCCTGTCTTGGGAACGAGATATTTCATCATGCTAGGCGTAATGGCCGTCGGCAGGCTTTGTTATCAAGTAGATGATGATGATGATTCTTATGCGCTGCAGATGCTAGATTGATATAGATCCGAAGATGCAAGATGGGAAACGGCCCTATTGTATGTAATCCTTTCTTTTCTTAAATGCACCAAGGTTTCTATTCCAAGACCGTTTGTAACAGGAAATATTGTCAGTTTCTAGTACACTATGAAACCAAAGATTTCAGGTGTGGTTTTGTTACCTAAGACACTGACTGTATATGAGGCGTTACAGCATGACCCAGAAGTTTGTCAGGGAAAGGTAATCCAGTGGCCATCTAGCCGTCAAAGACATGTATTGCCATCTAAGCTGTGTTGTTTTCTGTTGTTGCGCGCCTGAGAGGCAAGCTCTCTCTCTTCTTCGGGTAATAGCAGCTAGATGGTACCTGCTATAATACAATGTCGTGTGACGTTATGTTATATCAATCCAAACGTCCTTATGTATCAATGTATGGAAGACTGCTAGACGGTTACATGACGGAGCTTGGACGCGGTCTAAGCAGCGCCTCCAAGGGGTCATAGCGATACTGTCTGTTACAGGTGAGACAATTAAGATAGGAGCCATTATCAAGATATGTACTACTTTCTTTATCTGTCTTATACCTTGTGCTCTCGTTTCCCGCTTCGTTGCGCAGGAGCATAGCCAGATGCTTGCTAGACTTGTATGTGACGATCTCGTTGTAGGAACATACATGATTGTTAACAACACAAAAGAACTCAAGATAACCGCGGTTGTATATTGGGAGTGGGCGCAGCAAATGAACTTTTGTTGCATGAACCTTACTTTGTATGAACCGATTAGATGTGGTTGCTCTAAATAAGGACTCTGACGCTGGACCAACGCACCAGGAGTCTACCAGAAGAATCTTCGACGCTTTCGATACTCCTCATAGTGATGTGAGCTCCATAGGTGGCTAAATTTTCGTTGCTTTACTACTTTACACCTTTGAATTCCTTGGGTTTCGCGGCGAGGCCCTCAACTCTAGCCGGGAAAGCCAAGGGCTTTCGGGAATGCGAAGCTCAAGCTCAAGCTCAAGCTCAAAATCCATCATAAATATCCACGAGCTGGCTAGTATCTAGTCAATCAATCTTTCCCTAATCCCGCCACCAACAAACTACAGTACACAGTACACTGTGGTATATAGCCCTAAGCAATGCCGCCAGTAACCCCCCCCCCCCTCCCCCTCTTCTCCGTGTCTGATCTAATCTAATCTAATGCAACAACCTATCTTCAATCATACTAAAAACAACGGTCATCCTTTAGATATAACAAATATTATACCAAAAAGATATGAATAGAAAAAACCAAAAGAAAAACCAAAAAAAAAACCAAAAAAAAATCCCCAACAATCTATCTATGCACTCTAAAGGAGGAAGGACACTGTCGTACAAGGTTTAATTACTTATCATAGCGACATTCCGCCGCCTACGACCCGGTTATGGAAAAAGACATATATATAGTCTTTGGATTTGGCGTTGTAAATGCACACACATGTTTGAGGAGGGGGGGTTCTTACAGTAATGACTCTAATTAATAAGTAATAATGATACCACTAGCCTAACCTGATGCAGAAGGTAATCGCACGGGCGCCCCTGTGCTCGGTGCACTGTGCCAAGGGCTGCGCCCGCGCACGTACCTTCCATCGCCCCCCCCTCGCCCAATTATTGTGGGTCTCGTGGGCCAACGCCCCGCACACACACACACGCAGAGTGTCCACATCTTTGTAATACTCACTCGATCAAATAAACACTGTATATATTTACAATTATTTACAAAAACTTCGCCTTCGGGCACTAGTCAATTTGAAACGATACAGAGAAGATTAGCATGGCCCCTGCACTAAGGATGACACGCTCAATCAAAGAGAAGCAACCATTTTTTTGGAGATTCTTTTTTTTGGTGTCGAGGGTTCGAACTAGTTGTCCGGGTGGTTGCTTCTTTTTTTGCATTTCTTTTTCCGCTATGTATATATAGTGCGAGCAAATCATCAACAGCATTATTTCGTAGCTCAAATAATTGATTATGATAAATTCAGGCATTGTCAACCTACGAAACAAGCAAGGCAAGTAATAGTACAAATTCATACGCGTTTATTCATTCTGTTTACATAAATAACTGGAAGTCGTATGCCCTGCAGCATCATGTACAAAAATACCATCATGCAAAACGTACCAACATCAACACATTCTCGCTCAAAGCAACGCCCAGCATGCCCGAGGTCTCCACATCCAGTGATCCACATCTTTTGTAAGATGGCAACTAGGTACAAACACAAAATAAGAGACAACACACACAACATGCAAGGGTATCAGGCGCCAAAAAATCCAGCAATAACGATGCAACTCCAAATCCCGAGTCTGTCCCAGAGTCAACCAAATTCAAAACCGCAAACATCAAGCATACGCTCTTCGTCCCCCAACCATACACACAGTGCGAGCAGCAACAGATTAGTCGTCCCAAGGAAACTCATGCGGCTCGATGCGCGTACACGTCAGGTACGGCAGCCCACCCTGGCTAAGATCAAGCTCGAGGAAATGTCGCATGAGCGGTGCAACCGCGTCCTTGGCCTTGTTCTTAATCTCGTCCATTCTTCTCTCGAAGCGTTTCAGGTTGTCGCGGCTGTAGTGCTCGGGGCTCAGGCGAAGGAACCGCTTGCACTCGTCGTGGCCCAGATAACTAGAACCGCCGGTCCCGAGAAGTCTGAACACACGGCCAGTGTTGAAGGCCGGGGGTGGCGGCGGCAAAGGCGGAGGATCGCCGTTTGCTAACAATGCCGAGCGAGGTATCTTCAGGATTGGCGCTGGCGGAGGTGTTGTATTCTCTGCAAGCCATTGACGGAAAAGCGATACCGTCATCCATTCAAGCCAGTTATTGCTTGGTGTGACCCTCTCCCCTCTGCTGTTGGTGAGCGTTAGTCGGAAGAGCTTCACCTCGATCTTCGCCTTGATCTCGTCCAGCTCGTCAAATTTGTCTTCGAGGAGTTCAAGCACAGGCTCAGAAACAGATCCGCGGAGCTGATTTATCCCCTGCGGCCATTGCCCGACCACGTGCACCATGGCTTCCGAGAAGATAGCTTTGCTACGTGCCATGTAGCCTAGCTTGAGGTAACTCGGCGGGTATTTGGCTATCTGCTTCCATAATCTGCCTTGGAATCGCAGCAGGTGGTGGTCTACCCGAGGTCCAATGACACCAAGGGCATCATACATATCCGCGACCTGAAGTAGCGACTTGCACTCTACATAGGCGTTCGCAATGTTGATTGGGTCGAGTGTCGGAGGATAGTTGTAGAAAACCCGGAACATGTTATCGTAATCGCGAAATGTGTCGTCATCAGGATCGTTTTGCGTCGCGGGCACGTGTAGGGACGAGAAATTGGCCATGCTGCGGAAGAAGCCTGACTGCGGGGCTGCAGGTTTGTTCCGCGTGGGAGGAGGCAGCGGGTGTGCTATTGTGTCGCCCCCAAACATTGTAGGTTGTGCCGCCGTCTGTCTGAATGTCAGCACGTGCATGTACGGATGGAAACAAAGTACGGCGGACCCTTTGTATCAACATTGGCAGGTCTTCCTCGCCTTGTCCCCAGTCCAATTCATATTTCCACCTTTTCTTCTCTTCGTGAGCACTGCTAGGTATCCTCGCCAGCGCCGTCGCGTTTTGATTTCCAGCACTCGCCCACTCGTCACTTGTCCCTGCCTCGAAGAAGCCGGAGCACTGTGTGAGTATCAGCCTGTGAAGCAAATACCGCTGTTCTTTCCTCCCATTCGCAATGATGATCTCGACGTCACCGGTATGTGTAAACACCGGGAACTCATTCTGCGACTGGAGTGCTGTGGCTCCAAAGTGCGAGCGATGCGGGCGATGTCTCCGGACGGTGGTCGCGCGTGAGGAGTAAGACTGAACGGAAGGCGGGCGGCGGATGGCGAGCGAGCGCTCTGCGCCTTGGGAGTCTGGGTAGGAAACCATGCGCTGCGGTCAGAGCTGGAGCTTCCGACAAGTGTTTGTTTTTCAGAGTCCACACACACACACACACACACACACACACAGGGCACCGTTTGCCCTCTCGGTATATTTGGGCGATGGCTGGCGAAGAGTTGCGCGGCGGGGGGGAGGTGGGAATGGAGCGGTTCGAAAACAGCGTGGCTGCGTGTTGTGTTGTTCCCACGGCGAGATGCAGCTCGAGTGCAGGTGGTCGGGATTCTGCCCCTCTGAGCCGCCTACTACAGTAGAGGAGGCTGGTAGAGGTTTGCTAGCAAGAGAGAGAGAGATGCCCGCCTTCTCGCCCCGCCAGTGTTGATTTCCTCGCTAGCTCTGGCTAATGAGTAAACACGGACCGACTCAATCAAGGTGCGACGGCGTCAACTTTACGTGTGGTGAAGTGGTTTCATGGGCTGTGCGGAGGCAGCGACACAGTGGTTGTGGCGACAAAGCACGCTTTGTCCGAATGCAGCTTGGCCAGGGATCTAGCTGTGCTGCTGTGCAGTCATCGAGGATCGTGCACCAATGACCGCTAATAACCAGGCCAAGCGTTGAATCAGCCTCGAAGACAAAGAGATGGTGTGGCCACGGGATTGGTAGACATTTTCGATGCAGCCTGCATGTCAGTTGTGATGGTGTCGAGCTCTGTTCCTGGCCACAGTTCCTGGCCACAGTTCCTGGCCACAGTTCCTGGCCACAATTCCTGGCCACAGAAAGTGGGCATACATACCTAATAACAACGCTACGTACCTTTCTTTGTTAGTGGCGATACCTCTGTACATACGACAACCGTACATCTACAGACTCGACCAAGGAAATGGTAATAGTAATTACAGATGCTTTTGACTTGAAGGCTTGTCATCTTGGCCCAAAATGCTAATAACTCCCAGTGCCATGCTTCTGACCACAAATCTTAGTCATCCCATCCATATATGGCTGCAACACCTCTGGGATCGCTACGGTGCGCTCCTCTTCGTTCCAATGATTTTCCAAAACTGCTGCTAGTACTCGGGGAACTGCAAGAGCTGTCCCGTTCAAGGTGTGGGGAAATTCCAACTTGCGACCGGCTTTCTCCAGACGTACCCGCGTGTGTAGACGGCGGCTCTGATAATCGGTACACAGCGAGGTCGACGTAACTTCGCCCCATCCATTGTCCTTGTCTCGCCGCGATGGAAAGAATGCCTCAATGTCCCTCTTTCTTGTAGCGCTAGCTCCAAGGTCTGTAGTCGGCATCTCCACAATACGGCAGTGGAGGCCGAGCGCTTGTAGTATCTCCGTCTGAATGGCTTGCATTTCGTCGAAGATTGCTTCAGAACTTGAGTCTGCCGACGAGACAAAATATTCCTGCCCGACATGATCCGGCAATGTCCAAGCAAACATCTCGACCTTTGTGAATTCATGAACCCGATAGAGGCCCTTTGTATCAACCCCTCGAGCACCAGCTTCAGCGCGATAACTTCTACTCACCCCCACCGTCTTCAAGGGTAGTTCCGTATCCTCAAAGGTTTGATTTGCCTTCATTCCTGCCAATGGTATTTCGGCAGTTCCCGCCAATGCCAATGTCGGCTTCGCCTTGTCCTTTTCCGCCTGCTCTATGGCATAGATTTGCTGCTCTCCGTTCTGATCTCGGGGCTGGAATCCGCATGCCGCCGCAATATGAGAGTATACCAACGAGGGTGGTGCAACAGGCCTCCAACCTCTTTTCCTTGCTACGCTTAACGCATATTGCACAAGTGCTTGTTCCAGCATGGCACCCTCATTCAACAAGTAGTACCATCCCCATCCAGAGGTTTGCGCCGCGCCTGCAAAGTCTATTATCCCAAGTTCCGACCCAATGTGTACGTGCGATCTCCAGACTCGATTCGAGGTTGAAGGTTCGGGCTCGGGGTGATGGTTGATGTATCCCACCACCTCAGGTTCGGTGCCGACCGGTGTATGCGTGCTGCTTAGATTCGGTAAATCCGACGCCAGACTCTCAATCTCCTCTTGCAGCGAAGCCTCTTTGTCCTCAATTGCACTAAGCTCCACTTTCAAGGCCTTCGCTTCGTTGATCATCGAGTCTTTGTCGTCAGTTTGACGTATATCACCTTCTGCATCTCCGCTGTGAGAAGCCGCTTTCGCAAGCTTCCCACGTAGCTGATTGTTGCGTTCTCGAAGACTGCGGGCACTCTGTTGCAGTGCAAGCCATTGCTCATGAAGCTCAATGATTTTCCAAGGGGATTTACCATGAGCGGCATAGTTGCGATCTATACAATTCTGCTGGTACAGTCCGGGATTCTGCCGGATGTGTTTGACATCGATTGCTGGCTTTGGCGCAAACGCTGGTCTAGTGTAGGAGCGACGTGCGGCGCATTGTGAATGATTCGCTACTCGGGGCAGCTGAGACGGACAAGCTGCGCAGTTTGTGAGGGATATCTTCATCGACCTCATGATGGTAGACGTTCCATGAATTTTGGATCGAGTGTTGGAGAGAGAGCATGGTGGGGGAGAATTGCAAACTCGACGACTGAGCTAGGAATTCTTAGTGCGCATCTATTATTATTATTATTATGTCACCGCCTGCCTGGCAGTATTGAGTCGCGACGTGTCGTGGTTCAATCTACACAATAATAATCCCAACTCTCTTTATCTAGTACTCTTCATCTAGTACACATATATTTGTGTTTTCAGCGGCCAACGTCTGCCTGATACTACGACGAATATATTTCCAACATTGGGTGGAGCTTCACTGCCCACTAAAAACCTTGCCAGCCTTGATCGCCTATTCCACCCGTTTCTCCGCATTCTCAACACCTGCATTGACCGTCGAAGCCCCGCGATAGTTTCAAAGCCCCCCCTCGCTTCATGAAATCCTCCTCGGCCAATGCCAGTATTCATCACACACTCAAAGACGGTCGAGTTCGATCAAGGTAAAGCCAAACATGGACACTCGACATGCGCAAGATATTCTTAGTCACTTAAGCGATTGACATGGCCATTCACGATTCTACTTTTGCGCCTCTAGATGTTGATCAAACCCGACGATTCGTCAGCTACGAGATCTTTCAGGACTTTTACAACCTGCTCGATCAGATCACTCGTCGTCGGACACACCTGGGTACTACCTAATTACTGCGTAAAACCTACACTGACAGATATATCAGGTCGATACATGGCTTCTTTCATTTGTTTGGCCCATGTATTGCTACCCTTTGTAGATACACCATGTTCCACTGTACGTGAGGTGGGTGGTGGTATACAAGGGTAGTACGGCTCAAAGTGGCGGTGCTCGACATGAGACGAACAACGTGTGCTATGTATATCCTGGTCTCTAGCCGACTTTTTGGCCCGAGTGACTTTCACACGTCAACATGTAAGATGTCGCGTGCACATTGACTGCGGGTGGCTGAAGGTTAGTCTATGACTCTATCTGACGCCCAGACACGTGCCAGGGTAGTGTGACTTTGTACCAGACGGGACAAGATCTTTGTCAGGCAGCTCCGCCGCTTTCAGTCGCTTCCAGTGGCTCATGATGGGCATGACAGTTGCACACAACCTGCAAATCACCCTCCTCGCCGCATCATTCCCTGCCTAGACTAGGCGCACATACTTTATATATTTTCCATCTCCTCGCCACTCCCTATCTCCACCTCTCCTCCCGTGCCCGTCGTGCCGTTCCTCGCCCGCTGTACTGTATCTGTACATACAGTTACTGCACGACACAAGCCATCGTCTCCTCCGCATCCCTTGCATCACGCTCCCGCATCCACCCCGCCAGCGGCATCACCGGCATCGGCGGCATCATGCACGACCCCTTTTGGTTTTCTGCTCCAGAAGCGCTGGCCAAGTATGTCGAGCCGTTCGCCAATCGCATAGGACTACGAACGCTCCCGCTGCACATCCACGAGGTCACCCTCGCCTTCGCATTCTACCATGTCCTCAACAGATACATCTCGCCGGCCTTATCCAACCGCTACTTCCCGCGGATATACTCGACCCTCAATGCCCGGACCAAGGTGAACTGGGATGTGCATATCGTGTCTTTCGTGCAGAGCACCGTCATCTGTGTCTTGGCGCTGTACGTTCTGTGGTCCGACCAGGAGCGCAGAGATATGGACTGGGAGATGAGAGTCTGGGGATATACAGGCGCATCGGGGCTGATCCAGGCGTTTGCGGGTGGGTACTTTGTCTGGGACTTGATGGTCACATTGCAGAATGTGCGCATCTTTGGGCCTGGCATGCTCGCCCATGCCGTCTCGGCTCTCTTTGTCTTCTCGCTGGGATTCGTAAGTCGCATCTCCACAACTACATACTGTATAGAGGATGGGATGCTAACACTATGTTGTCTAGAGGCCCTTTGTCAACTTCTACGCCCCGACATTCATCCTCTACGAACTCTCTTCGCCATTCTTGAACATCCACTGGTTCTGCGATAAGCTCAACATGACGGGCACCAAGCTGCAATTCTACAACGGCATCACGCTACTCTTTACCTTCTTCTCCTGCCGTTTGATGTGGGGCAGCTATCAGTCCATACGCGTCTTTTACGACGTTTATCGCGCGTTCAAGGCCGGCCACATCTCCCTCGATGGCGAAGCCCCGCAGTTTGGAAAGCTGAACAACGGCACAACAGGACTCGGGCTAAGTTCGGAGGAGAGCGAGATCACGCGGTTTGCAAACGAGTCGTCTGTGCCCATCTGGCTTGCAGCTTGTTACCTGGGGGCCAACTTCACGTTGAACGGACTGAACTGGTACTGGTTTGGCAAGATGATTGAGACGCTTCGCAAACGCTTCGACCCACCGTTTGGAACTCGTGTCCCGGAAGGAGCCGAGACGGAAAAGAAGGAGCCCGTGCTTGTTGAGGGTATAAACTTCACTAGTCCGCCTCCAACTCCCTCGGCAGCGAATTCTGGGAGCGATGCTAAGGATTACCTAGGGTCTATAGTGGTCGAGAAGGGCGCGACGTCGCTCAAAGTGGAGAAGACGGAGGTCAGGAATCGTACTACAAGAAAGGGGTGAGGAGGAAGAGGAGGCTATTAGAGGCGCGATAGATGAGTACATGCATGCATGCAGTTGTGGAGCGATGTCAGCATTCCTTGGCGTGGTTGGCTATATAAATTATAATATTGTTTTCCTTGTTGTACTTTTTGTCGTCCTGTTTCCGTATTCTTCAACGGACTTTCAGTATTTAGATTTTGATGCATAGTTGCGAGCCGTTTGTCTTGCATTTGTGGTTTGCATAGTACATATAAAACGAATGCATTCGCGAAAACAATTAATATCAACCCTCTGCTTGGTCCCCATTTGCTTCCGTTTGTGGTGTCGAGCTATTCA
Source organism: Pleomassaria siparia CBS 279.74 (assembly GCA_010093715.1). Classification (NCBI taxonomy): domain Eukaryota; kingdom Fungi; phylum Ascomycota; class Dothideomycetes; order Pleosporales; family Pleomassariaceae; genus Pleomassaria; species Pleomassaria siparia. Next base: position 1,234,045 of record MU005775.1, on the reverse strand, counting down.
ATACCCATACATACACCACCACCACCATAATGAGCATATTTGTTCTATACATACAAGATACTACCAAGACCACGAACAAATCAATAACCGGACAAGAAGTCGAACCAAGCACGTATTAGATATATGTATATATATATCCAGGCAAATAAATGAACAAACATTTAGAAGAAAGAAAGAAAAAAAATAAAAAAAGTCCTTTTACGTATTATTAACTTTTTTGTTTTGGTTTCTTTCTTTCTTTCTTTCTTTCTTTCTCTCTTTCTTTCTTTCTTTCTTTCTCTCTTTCTTTCTTTCTTTCTTTCTCTCTTTCTTTCTTTCTTTCTTTCTCTCTTTCTTTCTTTCTTTCTTTCGCAGATAGATGTTGTAAATAGATTTTGCTGACTCATTAGGTGGTGGTGTGTGTGTGGTGGTTGGTGATGTCGGTGCTACGCTACTACCCACCCACCACTACCCTGCCCTACCCTGCCCTACCCTGCCCTGCCCTACGTACTGTACCTCGGGTCGTCCGTCCGTCCCATGGAACGAACGAACTGTCATCTCCAGTAATTAATTAACTACCAGCGAACCAAAGCATAATAGTCAGTCGCACACAAGCTTTGCAAAGCCAAAATATTACATAATTTTATTCTTTCTCTCTTTCTCTTCTCTCTTCTTTCTCTCTCTCTCTCTTCTTTTCTCTTCTTTCAAGGTACACGTATTGACCAACCATCAACCGTCTCTTTGTCCTCGTGATTGATCTCCTTTCCTTGCCTTACCTTTGCTTTGTTTATTAGCTTATTATTTGTACTGTATTGTATTGTGTTGTATTGTATTGTATTGTATTGTATTGTATTGTATTGTAACCAGGCATTGGCCGAATAATTAGATAGATGGATCAAATATTTGAACCAACAACAACAACAACAACAACAACAAACGCTTGCAAGGGGTGGTCCGATAAATCAATCGGTTGGCTGGCTGGCTGGCTGGCTGGTTGTCTCGCCCACTTACTTGCTCGACTCAACTCAACTCACTCGGTACGTGCGTGCGTGCGTGCGTGCGTGCGTGTACGTACTTGTCTTCTTCATAAATCTAGTTACTCCTCCCTCCCTCCCTCCCTTCCCCTCCCTCCCCTTTCCCTGTGTGTAGATTTAATATCCGCCTTGTCAATCGTACATACACACACACATCTTGTTCGAAGCTCTGAGTAACGACGGACGGACGGACGGACGGACAGACAGACAGACAAGACGATTTATTCTTTTATCCTCCTCCTCACACCCACCCCTAGCCTAGCCTAGCCTAGCCTAGCCATATACCACCACCACGCTGCTGCTGTTGTTAAAGTCTACTAATCAATCCCCCTTTGGTTCTGTGTGTGTGTGTGTGTGTGTGTGCGCGCGCGCGCGTGCACCCTGCAGGACTATTATTACAGATTATTACACACACACACACATATATATATATATATATCGAACAAGCAAACGAACAAGCAAGCCGCGCACAACAACAACAACAACAACAACAACAACAACCACCCTCGAAAAGAAATCGGAAACAAAAAACAAAACCAAAAAAAACATGGGGTTACGAATCCACACTATGCAAGACTTCATCGCCCTGTTGATCTACGCTCTCATGGTATGTATTGTGTTTTTTTCTTAATTCCTTTCTCTCCAGCTACCTGTGTAGCTTTCTCTCTCTCTCCCTCTCCCTCTCCCTCTCCCTCTCCCTCTCTCGCTCTCTCTCTCATCTGACGTTAGATATGCGGCGTGTTCATCTTCGCCATCACAACCTATCTGGTGTTCCGGTTCATGTACGAAGCGTTTGGGAGTGATCATTTGGACGACTATCCGTTTCTGGATACTGATATGGATATGAGCACGGGGGGTGAGACGGGGGGTGAGATGGAGAAGTTGGTTGATTATGATGGTTATGGTGATGGTGATGATTATGGTGATGATGGCGACGATAAGAAGGAGGAGGAGGGGGAGGAGGAGGAGGAGGAGAGTATTGAGACGGGGAGATGGTTGGACTAGGTCGAATTGAGGGATTTGGGAATCAGAAATCAAGACGTGAAGACGGAGCAAGCAAGCTTTGCAACTGTGCGTGGTTCCATCTTCACTGTTAGGTATAAGGCAGCGTTGGATTTGCGTGCCTGCTTTTGCCTAGGGTAGACTAAACTTTACCTACTACTTACTAGCAGTACCGGCAGATGGCCCCCCCCCCCCCCTATTCTTTCATCTTTTTTTTTCTTCGGCGGGAAACAAACACGGAGATGGATACTCAAGACCCCCTTTCTTGGTCTTATATATCCCAATATCACGAGACTGTGTATCCCACCATCTTTCACTTCCCACTCTTGAGATAATAATCCACCCCGTACCCGAGCCACTCGCACTGCTCCTGATGCACAAAACCCGCCTTCTTTCCCGGCCAATCCAACAATCTAACCTCGCCATTCTTCCCCCTCCCTTTGACCGCCTCCCAACTTCCACTCTTCCTGACTCCCTCGATAACGTTTGTGTAACCCCTGACCCGCAGATACTCGGGATCCGGATTCGGACTCCCACTCCTCACGAAACTCGCAAAATAACTACTCACGAGCTGCACGCTGTACAGATCCTCGGGCTCTCGGATCGTAGAAAGTGTGCCAAACACCCACGGCATATCGGCGCCGTGGAACCTAAAGTATGGGTTATTGGGATTATTGTCTTTGGGCTGTCCGAGATTGTTCGGGTCAAATCCGTTGATGGTGCGTTCGAATTGGTAGTAGTATGATGATTCGAGGGCGCCTGTTGCAGATCCGGCGTATACGGTGGCTTGGTCGACGCAACGAAATGTCTTGTCCGTTGCGATGCGTTGCGATACGTTGAAGGAGTCCAAGGTCAGATTTCCGGTATCGTAGAGCGGGAAGAGGTTTGAGTCGATGATTCTCTGGGCCCAAGTGGAATTGATACCAAGAGCAACTTGTAGGCCTTGGGAGTGGTTCGCGACGGGTGTCTTTGGATATGTGGAGAACGAGGCCCCATCATCCCGAGTCACGCCGAAGATTACAGGGACGTGGGCGGTGCTCGCGTTACGGGTTGAGAGAACGAGCTTTGGCGTGTTGACGTATGTACCGTCTTGGACAACGTAGCGGGCTACCGTGGGGAGAGATACGAGCTTCAGCGCTGGAACTTGAGAAAGACATGATATCTGAGTCGAGAGTGAGGTGCCGTTACATCCTGCGGCCGCGAAGATCTGAGGACCAGCGACTGTGTACGACTCGTTGATCGTATAGTAGCTGGAGTAAGTGGTTCCGTAATCTCCCTTCAGACCTAGAGCTACGCCACCTCCGAGATTGGACATGGCTACAGCGCCTTGATATCTCCCGATTGCTTTTGGTGAGCTAAGGAGAGTACGTACCGAGCCAGCACCTGCAGACTCTCCGATGATGGTGATTTGTTTTGGGTCTCCGCCGAACGAAGCTATGTTTGCAACAACCCAGTCCAAGGCCACAACTTGGTCCGCAATGCCATAGTTACCGGAAATATTTGTTCCTGGGATGGCGAGGAATCCGAGTGTGGAGAGGCGGTAGTTGATGTTGACGACTACAATGTCTTCTTTGCTCGCTAAATTTCCACCATCGGACAGCGAATCCGCTCCACTGCCTCCTGTGAAGCCACCCCCATGAATCCAGAACATGACAGGTCTAAGGTTCCGTCTCGATCCTGCCCTGGGAATATAGGGTGTTTGTATATTGAGGTAAAGGCAGTCTTCACTTCCTGAGTTGCCTTGAGCACACTGAGATCCATAAACCGTTGCCTGAATAGTCTGTCCCTTTTTGGAGTACAGGTTCGAGTACGTCCATCGTTGAGGTGCATCGGCGTAAGGAATGCCTAGAAAACGGAACGACTTCTGGTTACGGTAACCGACGTACGTGTTACCTCTAGATGCTACCACAAACTGACTTCCGTTCACAGCTGTAGCTATTGAGGAGCTGTTATTCGCTGACTGTGTGCACAGGATCGGGAGATCTTGCGCAGACTTTGTAGAGAAGTTGAGCTGGCCATCTGCAATGACAACCCCATTTTCGATCTCGAAGCCTTTGGAGGCATCGACGTACTCGGCGAAGTCTTGGTAGGCGAGAGCTCGTAGAAAATCTGACTTGTATTGCTGCAGCGTCGACTGCGGCAAAGGCTTCTCATTCAGTGCCGCACATGCTGTAGAGGCCGAGGACCCTGGGTATGAACCAAGGAGAAGTGCGCCAACGTGGTTCTTGTCGTCCGATGCGTTCAAGTTGTTCTGGTAGAGGAGTGTCAAAGAGCCTTTGGCGTTGGACACGTCGACGGCAGCTCTCGGTTCCAGAGGTGTAGAATTAGCAAATTTGACAAGGGAAGCGACGATAGTGACCACACCAATAAGGACTGCCATGCTGTAGAATTAGAGATTGGAACGGAGATTGAATGTCGGACAGAAGTGCAATTCCGTCGTATACTTATACGTTCATTGCGCGCCCGGGAACCCGGAAGACATGCCACTGCTCAAGCAATCCATATGATCTCATACTATTAGTTAGTGGTGCTCCATTTGAAGGGATTGAATTTAAGCATTCCAAAGTGCTCACCTTTCTTGGGAATCGTCACCATTCTCGCTGCAGATCATTATCTAGGCAGGAGAACCGACCGGGCGGGGTTTACCTCTAGCTTATAGTGCGTTTTGATTACCCTAGCCGCTGTCATGGGATCTTCCTCCACTTATAGTGGCTTGTTGTTTACCCTAGTCGTTCTTTATGCGATAGTCTGTGCTATAATACGATCTCACTGCCATAAATGCACTTTTGTTGCGATCTTTACTATCTGTTTGAAGATGATGCATCGAGCCTCAGCACATGGATTAACAAGTTTGGTTTGCGATTCAATGTGTGCGTCCTAGAATGTCGCGCGACCTGATAGATTCGCCATCGTTGAGGCGTCTAGGGTACTTTAGCCGTCTAATTAGGCATTTGGAGATACTAGACCGAGGTCTGCAAGAGTCGCTTCGTCACTAGAAACGCGTGGTCGGGTTGCGAGATTGATCTTTTGATGCAAGATCTCGTTTCCCTCGGAGGATGGTTGTGAAGGATTGATGATGTAGGGACGAATCGAAAGAAGAAAGGTGATATTTAATGGTGGTCGCTAGAACGAACTCAGTTCAAACTCATATCTATATTCCGAGCTTCACAAGTCAAGAAGCGCCGCAAAGATTCTCTGGCACATACGATAGGGGGAAAGTATAGCTGAGCCAACCTTCTTGATATACGGCTGAAAACGTCTCGACCCTTCTCGTTTGTAGGCGACATTTCTAGGAGAACAGAGCCATCAGTGCACTGCAGGTGGAGTACACGTACCTAGTTAGATTCACATCGAAGCATGTCGTCGGGTATTTAGACTTATACGGAGAAAGGAACATACGCTTGATTCCCTCCTATTCTTGCCATATTTATCTGGGATTGCAAGATTTCTTAGAGCGGAAGGCGTGTCCATGGAACGCTCGGTCAGGAAGAAGCCAAGCTTGCAAAATCAGACTTGCCAACGTCGGCCACTTTGAAGCTCTCATATGATCGTTCTCCATCATATCACAAAACTCCAAATCAATAGACCAGACCTCTTGAAAATACAGACCCAGAACCTTCGCTGGTGTTGATTTAGAAAGACTTAATCAACTTACCCATAAAGTTCGATCATAGTAAGAATCCCCAAAGCTTCATCGAATCGATGTTGAGTACTCGATCTTAATGGTCTCCATAATTGTAGATGGTACACGACGTGATGCAAAAGCTCATTGGGGTCCAGATGAAAAGTCAATCGAGCCGTTGAGATATTGTGAAGCAATTACTGGGTTGCTCTTGCCTGCTGCTCTCTCCCTCGTGTCATGTTCCTGTAAAAAGGCATATAGTTAGCAAAATGGCTCCATGGTATCTGTACCTGGAGTACTTACCATCGCGTAATAACCCACTCATGAGGATTGGGCACGTGTACTGGGCCGTGGCAGATAGAAAGCGTTTGTCGAGAGTTGCTTTCGTACTCTACGACCTCCTTGTGGTAAGCAATTTCTTTCTGGAGGCGCTCGACATTCTTCTTCAATCCAGGGTCCATGACAGGAAGGCGGCCTCCCAATTCTTGAATCTGCTCTCCGGCTTCGTTGGGGTCGAGGCGGCTCATCATGAAAAATAATGCACGCCTGTAGACCTCTGCAGATACGTCCAATGGGCGGGCTAGATGGCCTAAGGTTTTGATCGCGAACAAGTGTTCCTCGCTATATTGCCACGTAGTCGAGTCATGGAGCGAAGTCTGATTTGTAACTTGGACGGTGAGTAGATGAACTTTAGAACCGCCCCTTGCGGCAGCGTTCTGAAGATCCTGTCTCACGTAGTTGCTGTTCAGACAGGATTGGAAGACGGGATCTTCTTTATTGAGATCGACTTCTTGTGTCTCAAACGAGGTAACACGGACTCGGATGAAGAAAGAATGAACTTGGCCTGGGCGTAGGCGTCGAACATCCTTGGATCCCTCGACAGTGATGACTTTGCAACCCTTTTGGGTTCGAATTTCGGCATGAACATTAGTGACGTCACCAACTGGAGACTCTGAGCGAGCATACCGGATGATCTGCTTAACGACACCGGGAACCGACTGGTAGTGATTCGAGTTATGAAGCGCAAAGTTGGCGCAACATATTTCGCTGCACGTTGCAGCACCCAATCTCTGCAAGCCAGGAGCCGGAATGACAGCGGGGTTTACATGGTGAACACGGAGCTCTGGATGAGTTTTGAAGAGACTATGCATGTTGCTGGCAGCAGGCGACAGCAGTAATATATGAGTTCGACCAGTCCTTGGATTACGGTTGTCAAGCGACTTTGCCACCGCGATGACAACGTCTGTTATCGACGGATTGGGTCGAACTGGACTCCACTTCTGTGCGCCTTGATGTCCGATGCTCAACATCATGTCCCGTAATTCATCCTTGGACTCCTTGCTAAGTTGTCGAAGCGGGTACATCAACTCCGGGACGGTACCGCTGACGGTCTCATGAGTACAATGCGTCGCATAGAGGCTGACCCGATCAGAATTGTTGAAAAAGTTGAGAGCACCGACTGCCACATCCACGGCTTGGCTCAGACCGTCCCTGGACACATAATAACTGTTTCTAGGTCAGTTGTTGATAGAACTAATCAGACTTGAAAAGCTTGCCCATTGTCAATAACGAAGACAAAATCAAGACTCGTATCCTGTAGCGGGCGACGGTTGTGAAGCATACCCTCAATCTCGACGGCGACCCAGAATTCCTCACTGTGCTGCGTTGATAGAAGCTTGACCTCGGAAACGATTCTAATGGAAGCCTTTAGGGTTGTCGGCAAGCCATCAGACTCGGGTATTGGACAGGAAGCGAGTGAGTTTGCGTGTTGAGTCTTAGGTGGGGAAGGTAGGTAGTTAATCATTTGCGAGCTAATCTCTCCCACCATAGATGCTCTTTATAGTGTCAACAAAGTTGAGGTACAACTGACAGCAGATTCTGACCTACCTATTCGCATTCCTCGTCATCCAAGCTTTGAAGGAATCTGGCTTATCCTCCGGGCCTGTGTTCGCCGATGCCACACCCCCGGGCCTCATAACTGCAGGTGCTACATGGACGAGAGAAGTACTGCTCGCACCCGAGTTTCCGTTGCTGGTTCCCCGACGCAGGAGTGGGCTTACTAATTTTCGAATACGGGACCGACTTGCGCTTTGCGAGTTGGTGATGGTGATGTCCTCGGTCTTGCGGAACAGGTTCTTGAATGCCTGTGGTGAGGTCGAGCCATTAGTGCAGACTGTGTCAATGGAAGATTCAGGCCTATTATCCACCCCCGTTTGTGATTCGCTCAAGTCAAAGGACAGCCACCGAGTATTGGATAGCGTATCTGGCGGGCTGGGGGATGAACCTACTCTATGATTGTTGCTAGGCTGATTCTGGCTGGTGTCCCGGGATTGAGACATCACGTCGCTAAATGTTGACCCAGACGCGGTCGACCGACTGTTTCTCTGTTTTCGTATCGTCAGAGGCACATCGCTCGGGATTCTGCTGACGGGTAGGGGTGTGACGGTCCACGTTGCCGACGCCTTGAGTGGATTGGGCCACTCGAACAAGGACGGATCGAAGGTATATGGCGGCGGGGCGCGCCAAATATCTCCCGTGATCTCGTCGATGATGTCGTCCAGCGGACCGTACACCTCGTCGCCAGCGCTCTGAATGTGAGAAGACTTACGTAGGATCTGTCGGCGAAATGTTGATCTCCGGTGCTTTTTCTGGATGTGGAGTGGAGGTGGAAAGAGGGCGGCGAGGTGGTGATGGTGGTGAGAAAAGGGAACAAGACCGCTCGTTGTTGTTGTAGTAGCAGCTGCTGCTGCTGATGTCGCCGCCATGGCTGGAGGTTTATCAATATACGCCCTCTTTCACCGTCCTTCACTCGCGCAACGTCAAATTGCCCCACTTTGGAGACTCGACCCAAAAAACGCCAGATGAAAGATCCTCCAAGTTTACTGTTCTATCGCCTGATGTCCTGATTTCGTGGCGGAGCGCAAATTCGACCCTCCCCGAGAGCGCTATCAATCCGGCCGAAGGAATATTGGATAACGTCGTGGACTCAAACGGACACGGGTTGAAACACTGATGGGTCAGAATGAGGAGTAAGATATGTATTGAGATGGATTGAGATGGATGATGGATGATGGATAGAAAGAGATTTCATGGCAGAGTGTGGGAGAGTGTGGAAGAATGTTGAGATCAAAGTATTGATTTATGACGAGAATTGGGTAGTCGCAGCTCATACGTGCCTGCTGCCTTTTTGTCTACGTGCCTGCCTGCTTGCCTGCCTGATGTAAAAGAACCACAACAACCCCTACCCACGACCCACGGGCAAATCTCACAGCACACACCAACGTAAATGGTAGATGGGAAGCATGAGAGTAAATGAACAACAATTCGGCCTTACCAAGGTGGTGGTGTTACTGCCGTTGGAACAACGTTGCGCACAAGCCTCAACAGCGCTGTCTGTCTGTTTGTCTGTCTGTCTGTCTGTCCGTCTGTCTGTTTGTCTGTTTGTCTGTTTGTCTGTTTGTCTGTTTGTCTGTTTGTCTGTTTGTCTGTCTGTTAGGGTACATAGAGTTGCATGTCATTCTATCAATGCCTGCGCCACACTTGCAGCGTCTTTCAGCCACTCGATCGAGGGTATCATGTTTAAGCGACGAAACGTCTCAAGTCATATCAGAATTATACCTCTCCAGTCCTTGAAGTGACGGTCTCGAGTTGTCTCTTCATGTTGTCCATACTCTCGTCGTTCTCATGTCGAAAGCGAATCTATGAATATGTCAGCACCGTCATCATTCAGAGCACGTGTCGCATACAACGTCCTCTCCTGCGCCCCCACCGAACAGGACGGGCTCTGACAGGCTTGCCTTGACTGCTTTCTTTACGCGCTCTTCCCAAACTCCATCCCAGTTCCACTGCCCAGGACGGCGATTGACTCCGAACGCGGAGCTTTCTTGTGCCTTTCCTGTAGCACTGTGTTGGGGAACAGGAATGGTTGGGTCGCGAGCCGGTGATGGCTCGGATTGCAGAGACGGCGCACGATACGTTCGCCACGCGTGGTATGCGCCTGGGTTCGCAGCAGCCTCGAGGGGGATCGAGTCAAGAACTGCCTCGTCGCAAAACGTCGATCGGATGTACTCTAGGACGGTGACGATGGACGCTTCCTTGCCGGATGCGGCGACCATGGAGCTAATGTCTGTGGTACGTATCGGGTCCTTTGACTCTGGGACGGCAGACGTGTGACTCTGACTTGAGCTACCGATGCCTGATCCGCTGGCATTACGGGAGCTCGCTGCAGACCGCTGAGCGCGCCCAAACCACTGCGGAAAGCCGTGGCGGAGACTAAAACCGCCCGGGGGCAATCTCTCCTCATCCGTCGCACTGACGGTATCCGTGTCTGACGATCCAGTCGTGTAAGTGTATGTAGTGAGTGGCGTGAGGAGCGGGTGGAAAACGTCGGTCGAAAAGGTCACCAGGGGAGGCAGCGTGGGATAGCTGGGCGGAAAGGATACCTGGAAGCGCAGGACTGCAGGGGCGTATGGACCTGTCAGAGTTGTGAATTTAGTGCCAGTGTGAGCAGCAAGCGGGCTTCAAGACGCAGATGGGTTGAATGAAGGACACCATGGCTAGGCCAGTGTGACTGGACTTTCTTCTGGCGAGACAAAGTAATACCTTTTCGCACGAAAATGACGCCCACCCACAGCGAGGGGTCGCCTGGCGTGATGCTCACGAAAACACCGTCGAGCTGTGCGCATCGAAGGCTGGCGCTGCGGAAAGTTAGATTCCCATTTCCTTTTCCCTCCCGAGCCAAGACGTAGCGACATACAACGCGACCAGCAGTTGCTGCTTCCGAAACGACAGGAGGGCGGGCAGAGACATGGCGGGCGACGGGCGACGGGCGACGGGCGATGGGCGATGGGCGATGGGCGATGGGCTATGGGTGACGGGCAACAGGCAACGAGCGACGGGGGGGGCAGGCGACGTGCGGGTGGGCGGCGCAAGGGGTGGATAATGGGTAACTGGCGCAATGTGAAGATCTCACGATGCAGACGATGCAGACTGGACGATGCAGACTGGACGATGCAGTGCGGTACTCGTACAGGGCATATGTAATTAATGACGCAGCGCTGCCGATCGGCCCGCCAAGCACTTGATCATAAATGCTGCCCACATCCACCGCCACTCCATGCCCACCGCCACGCCACGCCACATGTACACAGTACACAGTAATAATTATTACCTACCCGCCGCCAATCTGCCTGTGTCGGCACTGTACACAGTGATAATTACTGTATATGTATGGTATGTACGAGTATTTATATATGTACACCGTATGTACTCTTGTCATTAATAACGCACAACACCATCGCTTCCCACATCTCGCATCGCCCGTCGCTCATCTCCATCTCACATCTCGCATCCCACGACTCACACGGCTCACATGCTAATTTGCTCACCGGAATCCCAGGGCGGCGCGGCGCCTGATATATATTTCCTCGACGTGGCCACCAAGCACTGGTGATGCTGGACATGCTCATGGTGCGATGTCGCACTGCGATAATCGACCCGATCCATCTGGGCGGACGAGACCCGCTTCTCCAACTCGCAGTCATCGCTGTTGTCGTCCATTATAATTAGCTTCCGTCGCAGCAGCAGGGTCGTCTGCATTCATGGGCTATGCAGCGGCTCCCAAGGGTCTCTACACAGTACGCCAACCTGCTGTGCCATGGTGTGTGCGGATTAGGCAAACGGGTGCAGTTGGGCGCAAGAAGCAACATCCGTCCGAGATCGGTGGCCTGGCTCCCGGATGGCGACAGGCTCGGATCGATCCAACTGCTAGACGTTGCACAAACGTGATTTCCACGGTGCGACGTGAAGAGGTGCTGCGACGCCTGTCGTGGCACCTTTGGAAACTCTCAGCAATGCGCTGGCTCCAGTCATCGTGAAACGAGCAGCACGACGACATGGCCAGCGCCGTGCTGATGCGAACGTTGCTACCGCGCGCGGGAGCGCCCAACTCACGTGGTGCCGTCGTGGGAGGGCGCGGGGGAGGGTGGATGTGACGTTCAAACAGAGATCAGTCGGAGAGATACTCGACCCACACTCCCGGGTCAGCGGTCACCTGCTCGAGTCTCTGTGTGGGTAGTGGGCAGTAGGCAGTAGGCAGTAGGCAGTAAGCAGTAGGCAGTGGTAAGTAGACAGTAGGCAGTAGACAGTAGGCAGTAGGCCCTGGGCAGTGGGCAGTGGGCAATGGGCAATGGGCAGTGGGCAGTGGGCAGTGGGTTTCTGACGCGCACCCTCTCTCTCCCTCTCCCCCTCCCCCCTCTCCCTGTCCCTATTCCAGAAAGGCGCAATTAAAAGTAACGAGCAGCACTGCGTGACAGGGGCCGCTTCTTCGTCCTCGGCGGCGATTTTCTAGCCCCTCCCCCCCCCCCCCCCCCCCCCCGGGCCCAGTTGCGTGGGCGTTTTCAGTGATTCTCCTCATACATGGAGCTTGCAACATACAACCGCGGCGTTAACGTTGGCCCCTCATCGGAGGATTGGCATGGAGCAATCAGAAGGCGGCGGGCCACTGGCCTAGCCTTGCGGTTTCAACGCCAGAAGCCACTAAGAAGATTGGCCGTCTCAGAGTCTTCTCTTGCCCCTGTCTATCGTCTATCTCGCGTGGAAAATGCAAGCCACCCTGTCCAATTGCTGCAACACCCAGCCTTATGCCCACACCGCCGCGACGAGGCACGCTTGCGTTGAAACGACCGTTATGCTTACCGCTTTCTGATCAGCGCACAGCGCAAACTATCGTCCACACTGCGACAGCTCAGCTTGCGACACGCGACGGAATGGCTGCCGGGCTCCACAGTCGAGGACAGCGACTCATCGACTCATAAACGACGAGTCGTTGCTGTTACGACCATGGAGGCCTCACTGTCGCTCGCGGTGGACCATCGGCTGATGTCAATGAGGAGGCGCGCCGTGGCCCTGGAATTGGGGCATTAATTATTTGTACCCTGCTGTCGTGATGATGATGACCGAGGAGGACGAGGGCCGTGCAGAGGACACGGTCGCCAAGGAACAAGTGCCTACCTACGATCATTGAAGGTCTCGCTGCCTGCTGAACACGACGACGAAACAAGGCTGGTAAGGACGGAGGAATGGGTCCAAGGACGATGATTTACCTATTAGTGCCTGGTGTACTGGTGTACTGGTGTACTACTGGTGTACTGTACGTTTGTAGTGATTAACACGACAGGATAATGATTAATGGTCAAGCTGGACCGTTAGGCGACAGGCGGATGGGCTCGCGACTCGTGCTTGCGCCGATGATGACCAGTCTCGTCATGGCGGTGGGATTGCTATCATGGACAAGCAAAAAGTCGAAGAGTCGCGTACATACATGGGCACCGCGGCGCACCGAAGCCAGACATGGTACAGTAATTATACACCGCCCTTTTAGGTTGGCCGGAGCCATTACGGCTGTTTGATGCTGCCACGCTGCCAACTCTCAGTCGCAGATACAAAGGGTAAATGTGGTAAAATGTGCAGCAGACACGGCCTGCTTGTTTCGCCCACGGCATGTTTCCCAGCACCGCGCGCCGGCAGACGAGGACGAGCATCCGGGGATTGCCTCTTATTCTCTGTGACGCCCCTCGCTGGGCGACTCTCTGGTACGCGGGCCAGGACAAGGCGGATTGCCCATTTAACCCCCCCC